>CAWLCW010000001.1:17040000-17568800 GCA_963856015.1 Helicoverpa assulta | reverse complement strand
AAAAACTTTAGAAAGAAAATAGAATTGTAGTCTGATCTCAAAATTCCCAAAGATAATAAACAAAAAGTTTACAAACTTCAAAACATTTAATAAAAACCTTCTACTTTGTAGTCATGTTCATTTTTGAGCAACATCCCTTGCAATGGAATACCATAATCATTGTCTGAAATTTCAACAAACAAAATTATAAAAATAACAAATAAAAACTTTAAAGCCAATATGAAAATTTTATGTAAATTCCTAAATGAATCTTGGAAATATGGCTCATTTTACATGTAAACAATTATTATTGTCTACATAGTATCAACATCTCCCGAGCCTTTTCCCAATTATATTGGGGTCGGCTTCCAGTCTAACCGGATGCATCTGAGTACCAGTGTTTGGCCACGGCGGCTGTTCTTACTTAAGGAGATCAGCCAACTGCGCAGGACATATTATAGTGCACAAGCATTTGCGTAGACACAGGTGTCACTATTCCTCACTCTCATAGCCCGATGGAACGGTAATCCGAAACCACCGGAGAGAAATCAGGCGCTGGACCGATATTAACGTGCTCTCCGATGCACGAGAACTTTGTCCTAATTAGTACCACGAATTCCTTAGGAACTGTACATAAATCAAATATTTTTTCGCTAATCCAGTAAGTTGCTTGCGTGGCTCCTTCTCTACAAGAATAAAAACAATATAAATGCCATAACATATTAAAAAAGTTACATACCTCCATCCCTATACATGCCTCCGGTAGAAGCCGACAGCATAATCTGCAACCACAGACAGAACAACCCCAGTATGACAACGACTCGTGCGACCGACGCATATTTTAAGCGTGGCATCTCGTTCAACGCTCGACAGGTGGCGCTAGGTGCATCTTACGTGGTTCGCCCGCCGCCCGATAGATGGCGCTGACCCATGTTTACGCTTCACGGCATTTTGCGCGGCGGTTGTTTTTTCTGTGGAATAAAGAGAAATTGGAGGTTTATATACATAAAAAAAAAACTTTTTTATACAAAAAATATGACCACGTAATATTATGTATCTAAAACCATTTCCTAAGTCTGACAAATACATAAATGCTGAAAACCGCACCGCATCAAAGTCTTTCAGCCAAACGTGAGATAATTGCACACAAAAATACATACTCTAACCTGAGAACCTCTTTTTTGAAGTCGGTTAAAAATTCCGCAAATTCTCTTGTGCAAAGAGTCTTTGGCACTGTGGCCAATGTAGTCTAAGCCAGCTGTTCCCAAATGGGGTTCCGCGGAACCCTGAGGTTCCGTGACAGGCCCTCAGGGGTTCCGTGGAAAATTCAAGATTTCCATATGGTAAATCGTTTCACTTTTGACAATATTAAATTATTATTAATTTTCAATTAAATTGTTTTAAATATTGCATTCCAAAATTCCATTTAGGCACCATGTAGATGGGTACCACTCGGGAGTGTAAGTACGAGTTCGCGACAAGTGGCGGGGGAAGGCCACGGCAGCAGATAATTTAATTCCGTTTTTTACAAATTGTAGATTAACTTAATACCTCCAGGTCTTCGGCAATCGGCAAAAGTAGGTAGCGAGTCGGCCAAAAAACACCGCATTTTTTGGGCTTATTTCATCGCCAGGATTATACGTTTTCACACATTTGACAGGACGTGAAATGACACGGCATACGAGTATTTCTAGTGGCTATTTTTACCATGAATCAAAGTGTGACATTATTTCCAATTTTTGCACCTCCGCGAATCCGAAAATTTCGCGCTCGCTTCGCTCGCGACTCCATGTTACGTGTGATGCTTTTATGTTCGTTTAACTGCTCAAGTATCCAACACCGAAAAAATTTCGCGCTCTTCCGTCAAGGTTTCCTTTGATGTTTATTTTTTATTCCTCTGGTTCAGAAAAAGCAATAGCGCTTTGTTCGCTAGCTACTCATTCATTTGCATTTCCTTTTTTGTGTGGATATTGTACTTTTTGAGACCTTATTAATTTACAATGGTTTTGTTTATTTTGTGTAAGTACTTAAACTAAAAAAAATTCGCGCTCGCTTCGCTCGCGATACCGGCTACCACAGGGTGCTTGGAACTTCTTCTTTTAGTTAAAAAAAATCGCGCTCGCACCTGTACAAACCCAATCTATTTCTTTTTGCGTTTACTTTGTCAGTCTTCAAACTGAAAACTATTCACATAATACACAAAGTCAAGGGCGGCTAAATTGTTTTCTGGCCCGTGTGGCCATGCTACGCCCGAGTATAATGAATATGTCTCTTACCATATAACCATTTGGTGCGCTACCACGCGCCACGAGCCGTACCTAAGTGTATATACGTCTTTAGTTTACTTCTTAAGCTAAGGTTCCGCCGAAAAATGGTGAGACGAAAAGGGTTCCGAAGCCAAAAGAATTCGGGAACCGCTGGTCTAAGCTCCCGATTTTCAGACAAAACTACGAACTCGAAGGTCTTTAACCTTGATACTTTTGCAAAACTGTAAATATCTATACTAATATTATAAAGCGGAAGAGTTTGTTTGTTTGTTTGTTTGTTTGTTTGTTTGAACGCGATAATCTCCGAAACTACTGGTTCGAATTGAATAATTCTTTTTGTGTTGGATAGTCCAGTTATCGAGGAAGGCTATAGGCTATATAATATCACGCTACGACCAATAGGAGCAAAGATATAGTGGTAAATGTGTAAAAAACGGGAGAAATTATTTCATCTTTGAAGCCTTCCGTTGCGTGCGCCGTGAAAACGGTTCAAGATACACAAAAAATATGTATTAAAGAATAATAGCTCTTTTAATGATCTAAAAAACAGTCCGCGACAGTGTATGTCTATCTTTTAAGATTAACTCACAAAAACCGTTTTTATTACATCTATGTATATAAAAGAAAGTCGTGTTAGTTACTCCACTTATAACTCAAGAACAGCTGAACCGATTTAGCTGAAAATTGGCAGGGAGGTAGTTTAGAGCCAGGAGAAGGACAAAGGATAGTTTTTTTTACAAAAAATAAAAATAAAAAATACAATTTATTCCGGACATACAGCGCCATCTATTGTTCAAACCAAAAATCTGCCGGATGCCACTATCCCACGCGAACGAAGTCGCGGGCAAAAGCTAGTGAAACTATAAAATCATTACCAAAGGCACTTCTAACAGTTTCAATAAGTGCACAAGGGCATATGATAACTCTATCTCAAGTGTTCCGCTCATTCCATGAAGGTGCGTTTACATTTAATACGCACTCCATGACTACGACACGATGATTAGTTTCACGTGTATTCAATGATGATGATGTCCTCCTAGCCGATTGTCGACCATGGCGGCTCTTCTTACATAAGGAGATTAGCTAACTGCGCAGGACATCTTATAGTGCACAAGCATTTGCTTGGACACAGGTGCACTCACTATTCCTTCACTCTCATAGCCCGATGGGATGGCAATCCGACTCGACCGGAGAGAGATCAGGGGCCCGATTCTCCTAATTTTACTTAAGCGCCATTCGATTCACGTTCGACTGCGATCCAATCCCGACTCGATTACGATTGAAGCGTATGTGGCATTCCGCTATTTTTTCTTTGAAATTAACGTTTTTAGGGTTCCGTAGCCAAAATGGCAAAAACGGAACCCTTATAGTTTCGTCATGTCCGTCTGTCCGTCTGTCCGTCTGTCACAGCCGATTTACTCGGAAACTATAAGTACTACAGTGATGAAATTTGATGGGAATATGTGTTGTATGAACCGCTACAAAAATATGACACTAAATAGTAAAAAAAAGAATTGGGGGTGGGGCCCCCCATACATGTAACTGAGGGATGAAATTTTTTTTTTCGATGTACATACCCGTGTGGGGTATCAATGGAAAGGTCTTTTAAAATGATATAAAGTTTTCTAAAAAACATTTTTCTTAAAGTGAACGGTTTTTGAGATATCAGCTCTCAAAGTCGTAAAAAGTATGTCCCCCCCCTCTATTTTTATAACTACGGGGTATAAAATTCTAAAAAAAATAGAGGTGATGCATGCTAATTAACTCTTTCAACGATTTTTGGTTTGATCAAAGTATCTCTTATAGTTTTTGAGATAGGTTGATTTAACTGTCATTTTGGTTAAGTTATTACGGAACCCTTTGTGCGCGAGCCCGACTCGCACTTGGCCGGTTTTATCCTTTTCTGTCATTCAATAATGAATCATTTTGTCTGCAAATGATTTACGATTGCAATATGATTGTAGAGCAAACTACCGTACCTATAGACCAAAATCACCAAAATAGCAGACCAATCGCACACCAATCGAATGTCGTTGGAATACGATTGGTCTTATATTAGTAGCAGACTGCCCGATATGGTTAAAACTGCTATTGCGATCATATTGCGATTCGATTTCTATTCGATTTTGACATTATTAACTTAGGAGAATCGGGCCCCAGGCGGACATTTACGTGCTCCCCGATGCACGGGAATAAAGTACCAATAGAGTAACAATATCCATCTAATCAAAACAGTTCCTTGTAAATTAAAAAAAAAACTGTACTCAAAAATTACTAGACTGATTTAAAGAACCTTTCACCACTAGAAAGCTACATTATCCGCGAGTAACGTAGGCTATTTTATTCCGGTACGGGCTGTAGTTCCCACGGGACGCGAGGGAACCGGGAGAAAACGACTATCACTGCTATATCGCGAGAGATTGCTGTCTGAAGGTACCTATGGATACCTATGAATGATGTAATAAGTATCAAAATATGATGAATATTTTGATACTTAGTTTTAATATCATAAAAGGTACCTATTATCTCTTATATCTTAATTTTGTTAAGACAAAAGTTTCATTAATGGGAAATTATTTATTTACATAGATATTAACATATTTACAATACATATAAAAACTATCCTAGTAAAACAAACAAACAAAAAAAAAGAACAAGACAAAAGTGATAAGAAATTCCACTTAGATTTGGGAAACCCCGCCTATATTTATTGTTTACTTACTTATCCTTATTTCCCCTCTGATATCATAAATACGAAATTAACTGTTTGTCCGTTAGTGTTTTCACGCCAATACTATTGAACCTTGGTACGCGGATAGTTAGGCTATAGGCGTATAGGCTACATTTTATCCAGATGCGGAAAGAAGTTCCCTCAGGACGAGCCTGCAGTCTCAAGGAACAGCCAGTTAGAGATTAGAACATAACCTTCGAAATCCGTTCTTTGAAACAGCTGTTTTATGTGAAAATTGAATATGAAAATTCATAGTAAACAGTTGTTTTATGTGGTCGGTTAACTTCGACATAAGGGGGTTATGTAAATGACCACGAAATATCACTCTCGGGAGACTAACATTTAATATTCAGAGTACCCGCACACTGCCAAATAAACAGTGGGCCGACAGCTGACCAGATGGTTGGTAAACATTTTTCTTCAAAGAAAATCTTGATTCCAATCAAAGTTTTCAGTTGGTTTATACCAGCTAAATACCTGCTATTTGTAAGGCGATTATCACACTGCCCCGCATGATGCAGCGTAGTGCGTGGATGCGTTTTTTTCCGTTGTATGGAAATATCTCCGTTTGTATGGAAAACACGCATAGTCCAACACACTGAAAATGCATCCACGCGCGTTCATGCGGATCACGCACATACATGCGGAGAAACACGCACCCCCGCGCGTAGGTGCGGGGCGAGACGCAAGGTATGGCACACTGAATCCCGCAGTGACGCGCGTGATTTTGAATGGGCGTGACGTGTATGTTTGAAAATGGAACTCGATGAGAGCCGCCGTAGGGTCAGTTCGCCTGTTCGCGTCCATCGCCCAGTTCGCGTCCATTTTGAGGATCTCCTTTTAAAAAACTTCAAAAACAAGATAATTAACACACCAATCAAACGAAAGATCATTACCGCTAATACGTTAATGTATAAGAGGCACGTACAGATAGACAAAAGTTCTGTGCGTCCAACCAATTCTTTTAGAAAAAATAATTAGTCTAGGCTCTTCAACAAGAAAGCGCAAACACGCTGAATTTTAGATAAAAATTAGTGTGCAGCGGCGTGTTGGATGGTAAGTTTTATATTGTTTTATGTGAATTTTAGGATAGATAGCTATTTCTACAGTTTAATGATGAATAAAGGTATAATGTTTTTTATGAATTTGGTAATGTTTTTTTTATATTAAACGAGTAAAATATGGTGGACGCGAATTACTACATCGAATTTTACAAAACTTCCACTTTGCGTCCACAATGGACGCGAACTAAAACTATCCTCTATAATAATAAACCAAATTGCGTCCACTGTTTTCGTTAAATACTTGCTTATAAAAAATAATTAAAACATAGGTACTGTTTAATATATTAAGATTAAACAGTACATTTTTTTATTATTTTAAATTAAAAATCAACATTATCATCATTTAAAATTCACTTTAAAAAATAAAAATAATTCTTCTCAACATTGGTTTAAGTAACTCAAAATTAGGCAATTAATTTTGCAACTTGAAAAATAAACAGTAATCAGTTCTATTAATTTTACCCTAAAATCACAGGGAAAGACCCGCGTTGATTATAGTAAGTTTTTGGAAATATTAAATTAACAAAACAATATAACAATTTTGTCTGAACATACAACTAAAAGAATTGTTGAGTCAATAAATTATCAGACAAGGTAGCATATTCTTTGCATATTTTTTTTTATCGATTTATTCTTCTCTCGAATATCATTTAATGCTTTCTTTAAATCTTCTTCTGTGTATGTTGTCTTTTCCTTATTTTTTCCTGTATCCGAAGAACTTATCTTAAATGAAATTACTTAATATATTAAGATTAAACAGTACATTTTTTTATTAAGATATAAACGTGGTTATAATTAAATATTTAAATTATATATATAATTAACATTAAATTATAATTTAATTATAACCACGTATATCTCTTAATAAAAAATGTACTGTTTAATCTTATTTTAAGTTACTTAAACCAATGTTGAGAAGAATTATTTTTATTTTTTAAAGTGATATTTAAATGATGATAATGTTGATTTTTAATAATTAAGTTTATTGTTAAATAAAGAAATTGATCAAATACAATCTTTCTTTATTAATTCTTAAAAATTTCACCCCTATATTCCTTTTCTAAGCTACTGGACGCGAACTGGACCATGTGTGGACGCGATTTGGATTTTGTCGACGCAAACTGGGTAAAACGCATAATTCTGAGGTTTACCTATTTAAATAGAAAACGAAAGATATTTCTAATACAACTGCAAGTTAATCTTAAAATAGAGTATATAATGAATACATTACACAAATTTGTCATAGAAATGAGTGCTGGGGCATTTTTATTATCGCCGTCAAACTTGCCAACTGCACTAAATGGACGCGAACAGGCGAAATGACCCTACGTGAATTAACAAAACGCAACTACGCGCGTGAGTGCGCGAAAAACCCGCACGATGATGCAGATCTGCACTCCCGCAGGAACGCGCGTAGGTGCGTCGACACGCAAGATGCAGCGTGATGCGGGGCAGTGTGAAGATCCCCTAATGTGCGCAGTACCATTCATTTTCATACTGATTTATGAGTCAAAACCAACTATCGGCCGACTAAAAGTTTCCAGTGTGCGGCCTTAATGTTAACACGTTTTTAATTTCCAATTTCCAAGAATAAAATGTTGAATAAAGTATAAATTTTAATTAGTAGCCAACCACTCCCAGCTTATCGTTTTTATGAAACAAATAGGGCGGGGAATGTGTTAACTTTATAATTAATCCGTACTTCTATATGCCAACAAAAGAGGTTGAGTTTGTATGTACGGCTCTTGGCAATATGGTAGATTACAACAGATTACATTCAGAAAAGGTCTCAGGTATAGAGGAACCGAATGTTTGGGCAGTTGACAGCTGTCAGTTTTCAGAGGAAAATACTGTGATTTGAACGTCAACTGCGCCAAAACAGTACTTTTATAAAATTGACAAAAAACCGATCAAGTGATTCCGGATTCGCGCGCGATGGGTTCCGTACCATACCGTTATATAAAAATAATGTTTATTGTATGGAAGCACTGTAAAATATTTATTGTAAGTATTCTAGTTTGCAATATGTGTTGTTATGTAGCAAGAATGTGACAAATATCTAACGTTGGGCTTTAAGACTATCCAGATGCAGCTCGTACCAGTGTTTTACATCAGTCTTTCCCAAAGTGGGCGATAACGCCCCCTTGTGGGCGCTGCAGGTCTGAAGGGGGGCGGTAAGAGACCCAGAAAGAAAATGGGGGCGTTGTGTAGAGGCCTGGGGGATGATTTGTAATTTTATTTAGCTAGGAGGCCTCTTAGACAACGACTGCATGAGCTCTCGACTCTCAACAACAAATTGTGAACATCAACTAATATGAATTAAAAGATTGCTATTTAATTGAATATAGAAAAAATGAAAATCATGTCAATGTCGCTCCGTTTCGTAATTAAAGTAGACACCACCCAGTCTTACCATGGGGTATTGGGCTGCCCGGGTAACTGGGTTGAGGAGGTCAGATAGGCAGTTGCTCCAGGTAGTACCAGTGTACTCAGCTGCAGCCGGTTAGAGTGCAAGCCGACCCTAACGAAGTTGGAAAAAGGCTCGGAAGACGATGATCAGGACAGGTAGGTGATGTACTGGAACTGACTGGCTTTACGTGTCACGGATTAATTTCGTTATAACATAGATGGTCAAACCTCGGAAAATGGGCTCTGCCAAACGCAGCTTAAGCTTAAATCGATCGACCCGTGCGGCAGTTACTTGCCACGAGGGCTTATTAATTAATTAAGTAGTTCAATCTAAGCGTGTATTTACTTCATTACTAACCAACCTTATTTAAAAACTTAAACATCGCCCTTTGTAAGTAATTGTGTACAAGGCCAGTTTTTATTCGTTCTTATAGTTCGACCTTTGGTACTGCTTGAAGTAATTACGGAAAGCTACAGTGTCACAGTGCTATTAGTTGTTTTATAAATTGAAAAACAGGTTTTTAGGTAAAACGGGATCCTATTTCCAAGACTTGGCTAACCTTGCCGAATGTTACCAGATGACACTCATGAACATACATAGAAAAAAATAAGGGTTCTACTCAAAAAACAATGAAACTCCATGTCATTTTTGACGCTAGCAACAAAAAAGGAGAAAGCAAGTCTGGTCACATGCAGGTATCATCATCATCGACCTTTCATCGTCCCACTGCTGGGCACAAGCCTCCTATCACACAGGAAATATTAATCACGCCTGCTAGTGCTCGTTGGTGATTTCAGACTTTAGGGTCCATGTTTCTTCACCTTTAAATCAATCGTTGGTGTCTAGGAAATACTTAGAAATAATGGTGTGCTAACCTTTAAACTTCTAGAAGCTGTGGCGTCACACCTATATTGTTTACTTCAGGTTACGCTTAATGTAACTGGCACTTGGCAGGTAGCCAAATGCAAACTGACCCCTGCCCTTTGCCACTGCAGTGCGATCCAAGGTCACTAGAACGCCAATTACTACGCTGACAAGTAAAAAAATATAACGGTAGCGGCATTTTCAGCAAAATGTCATCTTTGCGTAGGTTTTCCCAACTATTTTGGGGTCGGCTTTCCTTGTATACTGACGGACGGTGAAAACTTACTTCCGTTCCTAAAGTTTTATCTCTTTAGGAACGGAACCCTTAACAGAGAAAAATCTTCTCGGGCTCATATACAAAAGCAACAACCAGTAACCGGATTCAAGCTAAACCAATAAATATTTAGATTCCAATCAGTTCTTATCCCAAGATCACCGACATCAGAAATGCTTCCTAGAGAAATTAGAGAGCTACCTAAAGTAAAATTTAAAAATAAGTTAAAAGCTTGGCTTATTGAAGAGTGCTTCTACATAATAGAAGAATATATTAATTATAGAAATTAGCTTTTATAAGTAAGCGTTATAGGTTTAAGCATGATTTATGTTTTAATTTTCGCATGCCTACTGAAGGCGAGGTATGTTAAGTGACTTTTTTTGGTTTTTCCACCTTTCGTGTTAACCATATCTCGGCGAATAAATATTTTCATTTAATTCCATGACAGTTTTTAAAAAGCATCTTTTTTCTCGTAACATAAAAACGGAAGTTTATGTTATTGTGGACCTTGGGTCTCAGACTATTCCGCGATAGGTTAACAAACAACTTAACTCACACTTAACCAATATTCAACAAACAACTGTAGATATGCTAACTGGAGATATATATAATTCTGACATTAGCCTCATACAAGTTATGTCAAATTCCTATCTCTGGTAAGCCAAACAACGGATAAATTGAATACTGAGACGGAGTTAGATCATTAGTGACAATGTTTTGTGTAGACAGATAACATTTGTTGTCGTTAAAATTGGATCAAATGGCTTAAGGAGGCTACTTATTTACATAGGACTTGTCAAAATTTTCCATACAACAGTCTTTAACGACCAAATTATTGTTGACATGGTATAATCTCGTTTTAAAGTGTTAATTGCATTAATTACTATACTATCTTTATGACAAGAATGATCCCTACAATCCTCAGTTCAGGTTAGCACCGCAGTTTCACTCGCTCCACGAAGAATGCTTTATCATCAACCTTTTTAACATGCTTTTATTAGGCGATTAACACACGGCACCGCGCACCGCCGCGGTAGGCGGTGAAGCGGATCTCATGTCGCATTGACCTGTATTAAATCCGTTGATGCCTAACACACGTACACCGCCTGACCGCGCGTTCGAGCGGTGCACTTTTGTTCGAGCGCCACCGCCCTCCGCGGCGGCGTGCGGTGCCGTGTGTCGCCTAATAAAAGCGTGTTAAAAGGGTTGATGATGAAGCATTCTTCGTGGAGCGAGTCCTACGTTACGTCGACCTGTATGTAACATGTAATGGAATCTATGGTGACTAATTCAACCATCTTCCAAGGATCAGCTGTATGTAGTTCTAATGACAATACAATAATATGGTACTGTCGAACTGATCTGATGATGGAGCTGGGGATATGAACTGGAACTTCATGATGGAACATCGTATCATAGCTGTGTTTGGACTTGATGGAAAAGTTTTGTAATGAACCGTCAGGGTTCATTACAAAACTTTTTTCACAATTAGGTTTTCAGTGTTAACGTGCATTTATAAAAGCGTGTTTTACTATTGCTTTTAAAAATATTAATTTATTATTGTCCCTTTGCAGAGCTGTCTGTTCTCTTGCAGAGAAGGAATGAGCGTTAATCACTTTGCTTGCTCAAGGCGGATTCAGACTTTACAGTCCAGTTTTCCTCGATACGTTTTCCTTCACCTTCAATCAGACATTAATGTCCAACACACACTTAGATATCTTAGTGACGTATCAGTCTACTAGCCAACCAGTACACGGCAGACTAAAACTAAACAGTTGGCCCGATGGTATATTTATTTTTAGGTTCCGCACCCAAAGGGTAAAACGGGACCCTATTGTTTTCACTCCTCTGTCCGTCCATTCGTCCATCCGTCCGTCCGTCCGTCTGTCACCAGGCTGAATCTCATGAACCGTGATAGTTAGAGACTTGAAATTTTCACAGATGATGTATTATTGTTGCCGCTAGAACAACAAATACTGAAAACTAGAATTAAATATATATTTTGGGGGGCTCCCATACAACAAACGTGATTTTTTGTCCGTTTTATAAATCGGTACGGAACCCTTCGTGCACGAGTCCGACTCGCACTTGACCGGTTTTTTGGAAATTGAGTATTTAATCAAAGTTTTTAATCGATCTAATACGGTCCAATTACCTGATCACTGATAATGCGAACTCCCATAGATCTCCTTACTTATCAAGCGCCCTAAAACTGTCGCCCAACTAAAAAATCTGCAGTCTGCGAATACTCTTCGTGTAATTAAATAATGTTTGATGTTGTCTACTCAAATGAGGTTTTAATAGCGTTCGCTATCTAATCACTTTCATTGCTCGAGTGCATGTTGTCTACCTAAGCCTCGCTCTTTTAGGCAAGGATAAACTTCGCAAATAGAAGACATTGTAGCTGATTAAGAGAAATGAGTGTTACCTGACAAATCAACAAGCATGGATCAATTATTACTAGCGAATCATTGGGTCCTATGTTTCTAAAACATGTTTCGGAGGGCACGTTAAATTGCTGTAGGTTTTCTTTCATTTGTACATCTGTGGCAGTCGTTACGGGTAGTCAGAAGCCAGCAAGTCTGATAGCCAGCCTTACCAAGGGATATCGTAACTAGGTTGAGAAGGTCAGATAGGCAGTCGCTTCATGTGGAACACTGGTACTCAGCTGCACTCGGTTAGACTGGAAGCCGACCCCACCCAACATAGTGAAAATAGCTGAAATCATTTTGTTTGGGACTCGATTTTCTAAAATAAACAAGCTTTCACAAAAACTCCCGCATCATACAAAAAAAAGTATCCGTTTAACCGACCGATTACGTAGTGAAATTGGCCGTAATTAATTAGAGTAATCAGGCCTGTGACGGGTAGCTATTGGGTCACGTGCGGGCCAATCAGGTCGCAGTGCTGGCATACTTGGCGATCAGCCACCTCATCTCTCAGCAGGCTATCAGAGAATACCAGGGGATGCATAGCTCAGGAAGTGAACGTGTGACTGGTGTTGCCATATAGTAAGAATGAAGAAAGATACAAACCAGTCAACACCGAGTCGGAATATTTACGCAGATTATATTATTCTTACTATACTATAAATGTAAAAGTAACTCTACCCGTCTGTCTATGGCGCTTTTACGTCGACACTCTTCCTCCGAGCCTTTTTCCCAAACTTTGTTGGGGTCGGCTTCCAGTCTAATCGGATGTAGCTGAGTACCAGTGCTTTACAAGGAGCGACTGCCCTATCTGACCCCCTCAACCCAGTTACCCGGGCAACCCAATACCCCTTGGTTAGACTGGTGTCAGACTTACTGGCTTCTGACTACCCGTAACGACTGCCAAGGATGTTCAATGACAGCTGGGACCTACAGTTTAACGTGCCATCCGAAACACAGTCATTGGTGTCTAAGATATACTTAGAAAGTACATACAAACTTAGAAAAGTTGCATTGGTACTTGCCTGACCTGGAATCGAACCCGCGCCCTCATACTCGAGAGGTTGGTTCTTTGCCCACTAGGCCACCACGACTTTACGTCGACACTACTGAACCGATTTAATTAAAATGTGGTACACAAATAGTTTAGGGCCTGATAAGAGACACAGGCAGTACTTAGCCGGGAAGTGGTTTTAAATAAATCATGTTAAACAAACTCACTACCCGACCGCAGTCAATCGTCCAATTAAATAACTGTCATTCTTTCATATTGTAGCAACCAACTCTGTAACAAGAAGAATTCTATCAATTTTTAAACAGCTTCACAATGTTTTAGAATTCGGTTGCAGACACACACATCCTGAGCTGTTGTCAGAATGTTTGACCGACTGGGTGCCGACGAACTGCACTTTCTGTGGATAGTATATCTGATAATAATGGCAGATACAGGTATACTCTCTTTTCCTTCACTCTCATAGCCCGATGGGACGGCAATCAGCCACCACCGGAGAGAGATCACAAGCAGAATCGACCTATAGGCACACGTGTATTAAACACGGAAGGAAGTAAGAAGTATTAAAGGAAGTTTTTAAAACGCACAAAACGATTACGGCTCGACCCGGGAATCAAACTCGAGACCCGAGAGTTCCTCGAGAACGGCAGTTGGGCTTAACGGGGCCTGGCTTATGCAACCGTTGCCAAGCAACGAAAAGTCAAAAAATAAACAAAACAACCAAGAATAATTAATTTAAACCATTTCTAGTGAAAGTACGATTCTGGTTACGACCGCATCACGGTCCAATGGGCAATCTATACTAATATTATAAAGCTGAAGAGTTTGTTTGTTTGTTTGTTTGAACGCGCTAATCTCAGGAACTACTGGTCCGATTTGAAAGTTTCTTTCAGTGTTAGATAGCCCATTTATCGAGGAAGGCTATAGGCTACTTTTTATCCCGGTACGGGAAGTAGTTCCCACGGGATGCGGGTGAAACCACTGGCAGAAGCTAGTCGTTATATAACTGTTATGGCGTAAACAGTACCTACGTATGTCCATTGACAGTTACCTTGTTACTGAACAAGATGTTTGTGACTAAATGGAGTGAAACGCCACGGTTCATAGAAATTGATGGGAAAATTATGCATAAGACAGCAGGCCAACCTACAGAATTCTGTCAAATTTTACCAATTGAATATTACTATTGTGATCAACATCTCCCGAGCCTTTTACCAACTATGTTGGGGTCGGCTTCCAGTCTAACCGGATTAATTAACCTTTAAGTTTTTACAATTGTGATAATGTTGAAAATCTATCAAAGAAAAACAGATTGTGGTAGGTTGAAGTGCTGTCTTCTACTTGCTGCTTGGTATATTGACCATAGATTTACAGATCCAACAGTTCGATAGATTGGCAATGCGTGACAGATTTGTGGTACGAGTGTTTTGGTCCCGGTATCTTCTATAAATCATCCCTACTAATATTATAAATGCGAATGTTACTCTGTCTGTCTGTCTGTTACGCTTTCATGTCTAAACCACTAAAAATTTGGTATAGAGATAGAGTTGATCTTGAGAAAAAACATAGGATAGTTTTTATCCCGGACTTTTGAAGAATTCTCTTGGAAACGCGATATAACCGAACCCTACGCGGGCGAAACCGCGGGCGGAAGCTAGTAATCTTTAATCAAAATAAAAAACAATACCATAAATACCGATTTATGTTGAGGAAAGCAGCACGTATTTAGTCACACAAAATCACTATATAGAGGTATGTCTAATGCCGATTGCCGATTATATATGTCTAGTGTAGACTGAAGATCCGTGTATACCACGCATGAAATCATAAATTGACTGCACCGTTGCAGTAGAGGTAAAAAGCGCAACTACCGTGCTCGGTCCCGTTTTCAATCCCGTGTTATGCCAAAATCGCTTTTTAACCGATTTCAAAAAAAGGAAGTCCTAAGTTTGACCTGCGTGTATGTATCCTTATAAGTTTTTTCGTAATTATCTCACGTTTGCTCGAACCGACTTTTATGCGGTTTTCGTTAGTATATATATAGTTAGGATATATCGTTAGTTGTTTTTGTTTTGGTAAAAAAGTTTTTGTGTCGTCTGAATCTTCCACAATTTAGAACCTGGAAATTGATGGTTTTAACTTCCATTGCAAGTAAATCCAGTATTCCAGATTGATATCCAGTAGCAGTCGTTAAAAAATCCACGTCGGAGGCCGTCGAACGGTTTGAGAAACTCCCACTAGGGCTTGTTAGGAAACGGTGAAACCGCGTGAAAATAGTAGTAAACAATCGTTACGACATGAAAGGTTATGACATACATTAACGGTAAGATATTACGTCGGTAATTTTCACAATATTATTATGATTAATTCACGACAGCAATGAGGACAGACCATGGAGAACAAAATGACCAGCGGAGATGTCATAACGCAAAATCTACTAAGAAAGTAGCGCGCCAAAATGCGGGTGTTGGGGAGACGAGGAACGTTACTGGCTCCGCCCTTACGCTATGGAGGTCCTGTCGAAAATCACCAATCAATCAAGCGCAATCTTTGACAGATTGGTTTTTATTTGACAAGGAACCCAAATTCGTCATTAGTTCTAGTAATTGATCATGGCTACTATACGTTGCTTGACCTACAAGAAGGCGCCTGACCTGCCTGCCTTATGGCATCTCCGCTATCTTTCCTTCCTCCGTGGTACAGTGTAATATACTAAGTATTACAAATTGCTCTAAGTACTCTGACATTGAGACGTTCCCTTTTTATAGCATATCAGTGTAAAACAATGCTGCATTTATGAAAATTTATTATGTAAATAAACATTACAACAAACTATGTACATATTTTTAACCGACTTCCCAAAAAGGAGGAGGTTCTCAATTCGTCGGGATCTTTTTTTTTTTTTATTATTATTTTTTATGTATGTTCACCGATTACTCGAAGACGCCTGGACCGATTTGCAAAATTCTTTTTTTTAACCGACTTCCCAAAAAGGAGGAGGTTCTCAATTCGTCGGGATCTTTTTTTTTTTTTTTTTTTTATTTTTTATGTATGTTCACCGATTACTCGGAGACGCCTGGACCGATTTGCAAAATTTTTTTTTTGTTTGATAGGGTTTACTTCCCAGGTGGTCCCATAGTCACCAGGTCAGGATCTGATGATGGAAACCCTGAGAAATCGAGGGCAACTTTCGAAAATTGTAGGCATACGTAGGGTAAAAACTTGACTCTAAGACGTATGTCTGATAACACTATGCAATGGTGAAGGTTTGGAGCTGACCTGATGATGAAGACCAGAGAAGGTCGAGGGAACTTGAACAATGAATGTGTAAACTACCTCGTGTTTGGGCTTATTTTGTTCGTATTGACGAGACCTTTGCAACAATAAAGGTTTAAAGCTGACCTGATGATGGAGACCAGCGAAGGTCGAGGGAACTCGACAATTGAATATGTAAACTACTTCGTGTTTGGGCTTATATTGTTCGTATTGATGAGAACTTTCCACTTATGCGGATAGTGACAACTATGCTTGTCACTGAAAAGCTAAAAATAAAAAACTTTTTACAAAAAAATAAAACCGACTCCCAAAAACACTGAAAAGCAAAAAAAAAACTATTCTTAGGTGCATCGGCCTAGAAGTCGGTGGCGAAATAAACTTAGTTACATCCATTAGACACTGACTTCTAGGCCGGTGCACCTAAGAATAGTTTTTTTTTGCTTTTCAGTGTTTTTTGTTTGATAGGGTATACCTCACAGGTGGTCCCATAATCATCAGGTCAGGATCTGATGATGGAAACCCTGAGAAATCGAGAGCAACTTTCGAAAATTGTAGGCATGCATAGGTTAAAAACTTGACAATGAGGTGTACCTCTGATAGCACTATACAAAAGTGAAGGTTTGGAGCTGACCTGATGATGGAGACGAGAGAAGGTCGAGGGAACTCGACAACTGAATATGTAAACTACCTCGTGTTTGGGCTTATATTCTTTGTATTGACGAGACCTTTGTAACAGTGAAGGTTTGGAGCTGACCTGATGATGGAGACGAGAGAAGGTCGAGGGAACTCGACAACTGAATATGTTAACTACCTCGTGTTTGGGCTTATTTATAAGAACTTTCCACTTATGTGGATAGTGACAACTATTCTTGTCACTGAAAAGCCAAAAATAAAAAACTTTTTACAAAAAAATAAAACCGACTCCCAAAAACACTGAAAAGTCGGTGGCGAAATAAACATATCATCATCCACTAGACACCGAATTCTAGGCCGATGCACCTAAGAATAGTTTTTTTTTGCTTTTCAGTGTTTTTGGGAGTCGGTTTTATTTTTTTGTAAAAAGTTTTTTAAATCTTTAATATTTGTTTTTCGCGCTTTTTACGGAACCACCAGTGTACGAGTCCGACTCGCACTTGATCGGTTTATTCCTTTTCCATCCTAGGGAAAAGAAGGGAAAAGAACCAAAAGCACTTGTAAAGCACTGGTATAGTAAGTTCAACTCAGTCGTGCGCGCGGCCTTATGTGTGGGTAACCCTTGTACATATACAGTGACTTTGTGTGATGAAATTCCCCACACATTTTGTTTACATTATTATTCTAGATTATACCTCTTTTTAACCGACTTCCCAAAAAGGAGGAGGTTCTCAATTCGTCGGGATCTTTTTTTTTTTTATTTTTTATGTATGTTCACCGATTACTCGGAGACGCCTAGACTGATTTGCAAAATTTTTTTTTTGTTTGATAGGGTTTACCTCCCAGGTGGTCCCATAGTCACCAGGTCAGGATCTGATGATGGAAACCCTGAGAAATCGAGGGCAACTTTCGAAAATTGTAGGCATACGTAGGGTAAAAACTTGACACTAAGGCGTATGTCTGATAACACTATGCAATGGTGAAGGTTTGGAGCTAACCTGATGATGAAGACCAGAGAAGGTCGAGGGAACTTGAACAATGAATGTGTAAACTACCTCGTGTTTGGGCTTATTTTGTTCGTATTGACGAGACCTTTGCAACAGTAAAGGTTTGAAGCTGACCTAATGATGGAGACCAGCGAAGGTCGAGGGAACTCGACAATTGAATAAGTAAACTACTTCGTGTTTGGGCTTATATTGTTCGTATTGATGAGAACTTTCCACTTATGCGGATAGTGACAACTATGCTTGTCACTGAAAAGCTAAAAATAAAAAACTTTTTACAAAAAAATAAAACCGACTCCCAAAAACACACATTTTTAGTCCACACTTTTATTTATTATCCGCGTACCCCGAGCTAGAAAATATGTACTTAAGGAGTATTTAATTCTTAGATACTGTCAATGTCAATTTGAAAGTAAATAATGAAAAACTATAGTTAATAATAAAAAGCTTTGAATGTTGTTTTATTTTTTGAAACGCTTTATCTGACTCCTTAATAATTTCTCCGTGAATAACTAGTATTTTTGTAAACGACTGTACCCATAAGAAAAAGTGATAAGAACACGTCATGCTCGGACGACGTCACTGTCACACGAATGAAAGTTGTATATTTACAAGCCGACGCACACATAGGGCCGCGCGCAAATCTGAGTTGAACTATCTATACTCAGCTGTATTCGGTAAGACTGAAAGCCGACCCCAACTTGGTTGGGAAAAAGGCTCGGAGGATGATGACGGTAAAGAACCAGCCTTTCGGGTTCGATTCCAGGTTAGGCAAGTACCAATGCAAGTAGGGCTGCCATCCGTCCGGGTTTCCCCGGATTTGTCCTCGTTTGGAGGCCGTCCGGGGCCCGTCCGGGCGGGGTTTCAAGAAGTGTCCGGGGAAAACCCGGACATTTTTCATGTAAGGAAGCACCTCATTGAATTTAAGTATATGTTAATAGTAAATGGATTACAAATTAGGTATTATTTTGTTTAAAAAAATTGTACTCGTTCGGGAAAAAAATGCGATTTACGCCAAATGTCCGGGGTTTTTAAATGTTTGTCCGGGTTTGGCGAAATTCGAGATGGCAGCCCTAAATGCAAGTTACAATGGTTCTAAGTCACTTAAGTACTTTCTAAGTAGGTATATCTTGGACATCAATGACTGTGTTTCGTATAGCACGTTAAACTGTTGGTCGCGGCTATCATTGAACATCTATGGCAGTCGTTATGGGCCACAAGTCAGTCTGATAATCAGTCTTACCAAGGGGTATTGGGTTGCCCGGATAACTGGCTTGCGGAGGTCAGATAGGCAGTTGCTCCTAGTAAAACACCAGTACTCAGCTGTATTAGGTAAGACTGGAAGCCGATTCCAACATAGTTAAGAAAAGACTCGTGAGATGATGATCTCTAGTAAGAAAATGAATAGATAGATAGCATATTGGGATCGGCCGTTATTAGGTAAAACGGTATGATATCATCATGAACCCACTCGCTTATAATTTAGGCTGACGCACACAATACATAATATCGCTCAAATGTAATCTATATATAAAACTTTTTTACAAAAAAATTAAACCGACTTCCAAAAACACTAAAAAGCAAAAAAAAACTAATTTTAGGTGCATCGGCCTAGAAGTCGGTGTCTAATGGATGTTACTAAGTTAATTTTGCCACCGACTTGTAGGCCGATGCACCTAAAATTAGTTTTTTTTTGCTTTTTAGTGTTTTTGGAAGTCGGTTTAATTTTTTTGTAAAAAAGTTTTTTATTTACTGCTTTTCAGTGATACGAATAGTTGTCACTATCCATATAAGTGGAAAGTTCTCATCAATACAAAGAATATAAGCCCAAATACGAGGTATTTTACATATTCAGTTGTCGAGTCCCCTCGACCTTCTCTGGTCTCCATTATCAGGTCAGCTCCAAACCTTCACTGTTGCAAAGGTCTCGTCAATACAAATAATATAAGCCCAAACACGAGGTAGTTTACATATTCAGTTGTCGAGTTCCCTCGACCCTCTCTGGTCTCCATCATCAGGTCAGCTCGAAACCTTCACTGTTGCAAAGGTCTCATCAATACAAATAATATAAGCCCAAACACGAGGTAGTTTACATATTCAGTTGTCGAGTTCCCTCGACCCTCTCCGGTCTCCATCATCAGGTCAGCTCCAAACCTTCACTGTTGAATAGTACTTTCAGACATACACCTGAGTGTCAAGTTTTTACACTATGTATGCCTACAACTTTCGAAGGTTGCCCTCGATTTCTCAGGGTTTCCATCATCAGATCCTGACCTGATGACTATGGGACCATCTGGCAGCTATTTCGCGTCGAACATAAAAAGAATCACGCAAATCGGTCTATAAACCTCGGAGTAATCGATGTACATACATAGATAAAAAAAAAAAAAAAAAAAAAAAAAAAAAACATACCGGCCGAATTGAGAACCTCCTCCTTTTTGGGAAGTCGGTTAATAAAAGAAAGTCGTGTTAGTTACTCCACTTATAACTCAAGAACAGCTGAACCGATTTAGCTGTTAATTGGCAGGGAGGTAGTTTAGAGCCAGGAGAAGGACATAGGATAGATTTTATTACAAAAAATAAAAATAAAAAATACAATTTATTCCGGACATACAGCGCCATCTATTGTTCAAACCAAAAATCTGCCGGATGACACTATTCCACGCGAACGAAGTCGCGGGCAAAAGCTAGTGTGATATAAATAAGACACGGCAACCATAGAGTATGAAATACTATCAGGACTTTTTCGTTAAAAGTTCAAAACCTTTTTTGTAGAGGTAGTGTACGTTGCCCTCCAGTTAAAGATTTAGAATAAATTCTGGAACTTTTTTGGTCTTTTTGAAATTAAGAAGCCTACCGGGTTAGTGTGTAGCAAAGGGTGTGCAAGGCTTTTGGGACTTAGAAAATTTTTCATAAAAAATTAAAATTTCTAAAAATGTCTAGTTTTTCATTTCTATCGTATAGAATACTTAAAAATAAGACGAAAACCATCTGGGCACCTTTTGCCTAGGACCAACGGTTCGCCTGAAAATGAGCACTGAAGGTCATTGTAAACAAAGGCAAAGTCGACGGAGCCCCGCTGCGCGGGGCTCCTACTTCTGGGTGGTTTAAAAAAAAATAACCACGAAGGGGATGGCGGGGTCTTGCAGACCCCGCCATCCCCTTCGAACCTAACCTGTCCGAGTCGGGGTTGCCCTAAGTCGAGGTTGCCAGTCGACGGAGCCCCGCTACGCGGGGCTCCTTGGTCCTAGACAAAAGGTGCCCAGATGGTTTTCGTCTTATTTTTAGGTATTCTATACGATGGAAATGAAAAACTAGGCATTTTCAGAAATTTTCATTTTTTATGAAAAATTTTCTAAGTCCCAAAAGCCTTGCACACCCTTTGCTACACTCCAACCGCCTACCGGCTAGGTTAGGTTTTTTTTTTTAGATACTATTCATTTTGACGTAGGACGTCCACCAACAAGGTGGGCAGACGACCTTATAAAGGTCGCCGGAAGACGCTGGATGCAGGTCGCCTCCAACAGGTATCTGTGGAGATCTAAGGGGGAGGCCTATGTTCAGCAGTGAACGTCCTATGGCTGAGATGATGATGAAGATAACTATTTATTTTATGAAAACTGTTGGTCTTTGATCGATATTATTTCAAAGGGTCATTCGAAAAAGTTTAATGTTTATGGACACAAACTAGTTCCGTATATAATCAAAAATACGGGATTTTCAAGGAAAAACTTATTTTTAAAACCGACCAAGTGTAAATCGGACTCTCGCACGAAAGGTTCCGTACCATAATCTGTAAAACGAGCAAAACATGCACGTTTGTTTTATGGGACTCTAGTTTTCAGTATATGTTGTTATAGCGGCAACTGTAATAAACCTTCTGTGAAAATGTCAACTGTCTACCACGGTTCATGAGATACAGCCTGATGTCAGACAGACAACGAAGTCTTAGTAATAGTGTCCCGTTTTACACTATTGGGTGCGGAACCCTGGATATCTGAGTGTCTCGTAAAATTACATACGCATAGTGACATTACAAAAAAAACTGAATCACTATTTTAATATTACGCTGACCGTGGGAAATCGAGTAAATTAGATACCATGGTGTCAATTACCTCACAATTTTAAATGCATTACCGGTCATCAAACTAAGTATGTAAGTATGAAATTATTGTTATGTCTTGGTCTAGTAGTCGCAAGCGCGGCTGCTGTGCTCGAGGTCTCGGGTTCGATTCCCGGGTCGGGCTGAAATCGCTTTGTGGGTTTCTTAAAGTTTCGGTCCTGCGCCTGATGTATTTCCGACCGTGTCGGATTGCCGTCCCATCGGGCTATGAGAGTGAAGGATTAGGGAGTGCACCTGTGTCTGCGCAAATGCTCGTGCACTATAATATGTCCTGCGCAGCTGGCTGATTTCCGAGAACAGCCGCCGTGGCCGAAATCGGCCGTGGACGCCATTATTATTATTGTTATGTGGTCGGTCTACGGATGGTTGACCATCTCGTCATGACGACTTCTTCCGTGTTTCGGAAGGCTCGTGTTGGCTCTGAACATTTGAACGTCATTGACAGTCATTACGGGTAGTCAGAAGCCAGAAGGTTGGACAACCAGTCTGTCTAAGGAGCATTGGGTTGTCCGTGTAACGGGTTGAGGAGGTCAGAAAGGTAAAACACTGGTATCTACTTAGCTGCATGCAATTAGAAGCCGACCCTAACATAACTGAGAAAACGCTGTTCATATGAAATGTCAACATGTACCTAACAAAACACGTGCATTAGGAATATGGTCCTCACTACAGTCGATCCTTATCTATATTTATTACCGACTTCAAAAAAGGAGCTTCTTAGTTTAACATGTAGGTATGTATGTATGTTTGTGCACGATAATCTCACGTTTGGCTGAATATAGTATTTGTCAGACTTAAGTTTATTACTGAAATCGTCATATTATACAGCCCAAAGTAGGCACAATGGAAGTTCCACGTGAACAAAACTTACCCACGTCAGCACGCATGCATTTTCTTCACTTGACATGCAAATGACGTGCGCTAAGGTCATCGGTGAACGTTTGTAGCAAAATGGCCGACTTAGGCCAGTTGTACACTTCGCAACTAATTTCAGAAGACAGGATTCAGACTTCTGAGTTTCATTAGGAACATGCTTTAATAATTACTCAATACTCAATTCTTTATTTGTTACTTTAATATATTTTATTTACTAAGACTTCTATCTGTATTGTTTTGCTTACTCCAGATAGGAATTTGACATCACTACATCCTAACTAATATTATAAATGTGAAAGTAACTCTGTCTGTCTGTCTGTCTGTCTATTCTTCACGCCTAAACTACTGAACCGATTTATGTGAAATTTGGTACAGACATAGTTTGGAACTTGAGAAAGGACATAGGATAGTTTTTATTACAAAAAATATAAAAACAAAAAATTATTCCGGACATATAGCGCCATCTATTGGTCAAACCAAAAATCTGCCGAAGTCCCTATTCCACGCGAACGAAGTCGCGGGCAAAAGCTAGTATTATTATAAAACAAAGTCGCTTTTTCTGCCCCATATTATGCTGAAATCTTCAAAACTACGCAACAGATTTTAATACGGTTTTTTTTAATAGATAGAGTGATTAAAGAGGAAGGTTTATATGTATAACATATCTACATTAGATAGTGGGTAAATATTGCTTTACCGTGCGAAGCCGGAGCGGGTCGCTAGTTCTATACTAATATTATAAAGAGGAAAACTTTGTTTGTTTGGTTGTAATGAATAGGTTCAAAAACTACTGGACCGTTTTTTAAAATTATTTCACCATTCGAAAGCTACATTATCCACGAGTAACATAGGCTTTTATCCCGGTGCGGGCAGTAGTTACCACGAGACGCGGGTGAAACCGCGGGAAAACGGCTAGTTACTTATATGAAGATTATATCAAGATTCTATCTGTAGTAAGGAAAACAACAGATAGATTAAATATTGGAAAAAGCCGTCAGTCGCCACGTTGCTTGGTTCTTTTCATAGCATCGCGCGACTGAGTTGCGTCGTGTGCAAACTTCCTGCGCCGGTAACAAGCGTACGACTGTTAGCACTAATAGATCATTTGTTATGCTAATGATGGGGGCCTATTTGCAGCGCTTATCATTACCAGAACTGCCCTGTACACAACTGTTCAGGGACCAGACTTCTAAAGGAAAAACAACTCTTCGTGGACAAGAAAAAGTATCAAATTCTTTAGAACTTTCACGCACTTTCAGAACTTTCACGCAAAAGCACTGAACGGATTTTATTTGTTTGTATACGTACCCAATAAAACTTTTTCTTTTTCTTTTGCATGCCGTAAGGTAGAATGTGTTGGAACTATGTATAAATCTAACATCTTATTTTGTACCCATATTCTCTGCAAAATAAACGATTTGATTTGATTTGGATAAATATTTTCGACTTTTTATCCGATTTTCCAAAAATGTTCTCAATTCGCGTTATTGTATTTTTGACACGCTTTTAGTAGGACGACTTGTATGTAACTATTTAGTGGAATCTAAGGTGACTATTTTTCCAAGGATCGTAGCGACATAAAAATTGGTAGCTGTATGCAGTTCTGATGACAATACAATACTATAGTACTGTCGAACTGATCTGATGATGGAGCCGGAAGATATGAACTGGAACTTCATGATGGAACATCGTGTCATAGCTGTGTTTTGGACTTGTTAGAAAAGTCTTGTAATGAATTCTACGTGTATTTATAAAATAGTGTTTATTTAGGGTTTTTAACTATTAATTTGTATCTAATGAACTATTTACTGTTTCCATCTCACAGCATGTCCATCTCATTTGTCCGCCAGTCAAATGTCGGGCTGTCCGTCGTAATATGTGGTTTTAATGTTAATAGCCCATGTCCGGTAAATGAGGCACACAATTAGCAATAATAGGACTTCCTGCTTGCATAAAAATTATGGTCACCCGAGTTGCGGCTGTTTCCCGCGTTTTCATTGCATCCTGGAGTCTGGAGTAATCAGTGGTCTAACAGTATTAAAATAAAAATAATTTTGGTGGTCATCCTAAACATCAACCGTCTTACCACAAAAACTTTTAAACGTCTGTTGAACACTTGTCTAAAAAAATGTTGAAATAAGGTCCGTTTTGCAGCCACAATTTTTTTAGACAAGAGTTCAACAGATGTT
The DNA here is from genome assembly GCA_963856015.1 of Helicoverpa assulta. Classification (NCBI taxonomy): domain Eukaryota; kingdom Metazoa; phylum Arthropoda; class Insecta; order Lepidoptera; family Noctuidae; genus Helicoverpa; species Helicoverpa assulta. The sequence goes on along the minus strand of CAWLCW010000001.1, from coordinate 17,543,669 downwards.
TAAGTTTTTGTAGTAAGGCCACTTTTTAGCCTTTCTGCTTTCTCTATGCTATGAAACAACGTCGAGCATTATAAACCGACTAGCTTCTGCCAGCGGTTTCACCCGCATCCCGTGGGAACCTCGGCACGGACCCGGATAAAAAGTAGCCTATAGCCTTCCTCGATAAATGGGCTATCTAACACTGAAAAAATTTTTCAAATCGGACCAGTAGTTCCTGAGATTAGCGCGTTCAAACAAACAAACAAACAAACTCTTTAGCTTTATAAATATTAGTATAGATTAACTATTTATCTGATATCGATTATTCGCAATCCACTCGGCTTCTCGATTAAAAACTCATTATTACTTAACTGGAAAATGCTCAGCTTAGTAGGCCAAATACAACGCAATGATAGAAAAACTTATCTGTCCAAAGAACAGCATTCTGAACACCCAAATCGGTCTAGCAATTCGCTATGTTAGTCTACAAAAACGTACAATTGAGCTTAAGGTTGTATATTAATAAATGCTGACCCCATTTGACATCTTTAGAAGTAAATATAATGACAGCTGACAATATATAGCCTTCTCTTTTTATTGTTGTGCAAATGACAAGGACAGGTGTAGTTAAGCGTTTAGCATGCAAAAACAAAATCTTTAGAGTAGGTATTCACAAAAAATAAACATTATTTGAAATGTTCGAACAACTCTGTGATTTTGAAACCTGAAAAATATATGAACATCCGAATTCAGAACCTCTTTAGGAAGACGGGTGAAATAAATAAGTGTTAGCTGCCAGTGGTAACATAGAGGGCAGCAAAAACAAGCGACCATAGACACCCCGCCATTCAGCCGTGCATCTATGCTTGGGAGATTCCTTTTTCGAACGTCATTGTGACAAGACATGTTACGTTGACGGGATACGATTTTGCCGCGCTTATGACTAATCTTAGTTGATTTTCATGTTAAACAATTTCTTGTTAATTCCTCGTTAAACAAACCTGCTTCTGGTTTTTAACATAAGTATTAAGACTTTTTTAACGATTCTAAACACACATAATTTGATACTATGTTCCATCATGAAGTTCCAGTTCATGTCATCAGATCGGTTCAACAGTACCATATTATTTTCATGACGCTACGATCCTTGGAAGATGGTTAAATTAGTTACGTTAGATTACATTACATAGTTACATACAGGTCGACTTAATAGAAGCGTGTGAATAAAAAAAAAAAAAAACAGTTTAAAACACAAAAAAAAAACACGCTAGTCATGTATTGTCATCAGAACTCAGAGCGGTGCAAAATCATCCTAATCGAAGACCGGCAAGTGAGTCAAATTAAGTTGCTAAGATTTTCTTACATACATAGCTACAAGTGAAGCTAATATAATAGTGTTAATAAAATAATAATAAAAATTCAAATGAGTCCAATATGTTTAATTTCTCATAGTAAGTCTCCTTAGAGAACAATGGACAATAGGAACATCTGAAGCCTGGCATATTCGTACGTGAGTCTCCCATCACCTAATAGGGCGAGCGTCAACAGACGAATCGTCACTTCCGATGCTCGTAAGTTTCAACATTTATTGTACTTACTGAAACTTTTAACCAATCAATGCTTATTATTTAACTGTCAAAAAGTCGATAATAATCTAATTAAAACTATGAACCAAGGAACGTTTATTATTTAGGCGGATTGAGAAAACTCTGACACCAGGTCTTGCTAGGTGATTAAACCTGCAGCCCACTCGATAAGTAGAAGAATTTTAAAATATGAATTTTAATATATAGAATGTTAAAATAGAGTCATCATCATCTACCTAGTCTTGTCCCAACTATGTTGGGATCGGCTTCCAGTATAACCTGATGCAGCTGACAACCACTGTTTTACAAGGAGCGACTGCCCTATCTGACCTCCTCAATCCAGTTACCCGAGCGACCCAATGCTCCTTAGATTCCTATATCCCGTCCCCCATAACCGTCCGTTCATCACATAAGAATTTACCAGGATATACCTAGGTAATTAAAATATAATAATGGCGTCCAAGGCTGATTTCGGCCAAGCTGCGCAGGACATATAATCCACAAGCATTCGCGCAGACACAGGTGCACTCACTATTCCTTCACTCTCGTAGCCCGATGGGACGACAATCCAACACGACCTATCACGATGATAAAAATGTATAGGTATCCTTGTAAAAGGTTAAAACCACAAAACGGTTTCCCATATCTGCCATCTCAATTGTTAAAGTAGTTTTAAACAAATTATAATCGCATTAACTATATTGAATTGGATTAAGATAACAATCTAGACACACGGCAGTGTGTCCGCCAAGTTCGAGCAAAAAAAGCGACACACCGGCCGTGGGTTATATTACACGAACCATTTCGGGCCAAATTCGACCCCCCTGTAACTCAAAATCTATTTTATTTACGCATATCAAATTTCTAGTATCTGTTGAGACCCCCTCACTTATCTAAAATACAAAATTTCATTAAAATACCTATTGTAGGTCTTGAGATATTGACGTCAGAAAATCGCTATTTTTACTATACACTGATTCACTGATTCACTGATTCACTGACTCACTCATCAAAAACCTAGACCACTTCCAATGGTCGTATTGACTTGAAATTTGGCATGGAGGTAGGTCTTTATGTCAAGGTAAAGGAAAAAATCTGAAAATGGCCAAGTGTGAGTCGGTTTCAAAATAATGAAGGTGTTTTATACCAGGTGTAAATTTATACCCCTAAGGAACTAAAGCGACCTAAATTTATCTATATTTATCCAAACTAATATTATAAATGCGAAAGTAACTCTGTCTGTCTGTCTGTCTGTCTTTCTGTCTGTCTGTCTGTCTTTTCTTCACGCCTAAACTACTGAACCGATTCGTGTGAAATTTGGTACAGACATAGTTTGAAACTTGAGAAAGGACATAGGATAGTTTTTATTACAAAAAAATAAAAATAAAATTTATTACGGACATACAGTGCCATCTATTGGTCAAATGTCGAAATGCTGTTCCTATGCTCCGTAGATAGATGGCAATGGTGTCATTACACGTGTTCGGTTCATGTTTGTTTTAATTCATCGGAAAATCCATCAGAAAAATGTAAATAAACAGTAAAAAGGTGTAAACAAATTAATATTAATATAATAAAAGTTTTACTACAAAGAAAATGCTCTAACGGAGTATAGATAATTCTATTAGTACTACGCGCAATGGTGTCGATCGTTACACGAGTTCGGTTCATGTTGTTTTAATTCATCGGAAAAAAGTAAATAAATAGTAAAAAGGTATGAAAAAAATAATAACAATATAATACTACTTTTAGTACAAAGAAAATGCCCGAACGGAGTATAGATAAACTAGCTTTTGCTTGCGACTTCGTTCGCGTGGAATAGGGACTTCGGCAGATTTTTGGTTTGACCAATAGATGGCGCTATATGTCCGGAATAATTTTTTGTTTTTATATTTTTTGTAATAAAAACTATCCTATGTCCTTTCTCAAGTTCCAAACTATGTCTGTACCAAATTTCACATAAATCGGTTCAGTAGTTTAGGCGTGAAGAATAGACAGACAGACAGACAGACAGACAGACAGAAAGACAGACAGACAGAGTTACTTTCACATTTATAATATTAGTTAGGATAATCCGAGTTGTCACGATGCTCGATAGATGGCGTTGGGATCGAAATAGATCGCGCTATGGTTTCGTTACACGCATTTGGTTGGGTATCGGCCGAGCGCTTCGATACCGTCGTGGAAAAATTGCATTGGTGAGCGGGAACTTCTCTAAAATCCCGCGAGATCGGGAACTATGTGGGTAAAACCAAAAATCTGCCGGAAGTTACTAATCCACGCGAACGAAGTCGCGGGCAAAAGCTAGTATAATATATCTTCGAATGGTACAAAGGTATGTATTTAGTCAAAGTAAAGTAAAAATCTGAAAACGGCCAAGTGTGTCACTTTCGAAAATAACGAATGTGTAACTTTGATCCACGAACATAATATATGATAACATGTCATGTCAGTCAGTTGGTAAATCTAGTCCATTTAGTTAATCTAGTAAAAAAAAAAGTCATGGTGGCCTACTGGGTAAAGGACCAACCTCTCAAGTACAAGGGCGCGGGTTCGATCCCAGGTCAGGCAAGTACTAATGCAACTTTTCTAAGTTTGTATGTACTTTCTAAGTATATCTTAGACACCATTGGCTGTGTTTCGGATGGCACGTTAAACTGTAGGTCCCGGCTGTCATTGAACATCCTTGGCAGTCGTTACGGGTAGTTAGAAGCCAGTAAGTCTGACACCAGTCTAACCAAGGGGTATCGGGTTGCCCGGGTAACTGGGTTGAGGAGGTCAGATAGGCAGTCGCTTCTTGTAAAGCACTGGTACTCAGCTGAATCCGGTTAGACTGGAAGCCGACCCCAACATTGTTGGAAAAAAGGCTCGGAGGATGATTAGTTAATCTAGTTCATTTCTTTGTAAGAAACATAGTGCATATTAAAAAATCTAAAAGATAGTATAAATGAGACATTTCTTTAACTAACTTCATCATAAGAAAAAAATAAAATAAACAACCTTACAAAAATAAATGAAATCCCACCCAAAACAAAAATGTGAAAGACTGCCAAGTTCGATAATATGGGAATGCTTCGCCTATAAAAGAAGTGAGATCTAAATAAGTACCAAGTTCCATACACATACCTCAGTTAAAAATAGTTACTTTTTAATGATGTTACTTGGCAAGTTTTAATAGAAAATTAAATACTTGATTCATTGCGTTTAGTAGGTTTATAACAAGGTGTATGAAAACTTGCCAAGTGACATCATTAAAAAGTAACTATTTTTAACTGAGGTATGTGTATGGAACTTGGTACTTATTTAGATCTCACTTCTTTTATAGGCGAAGCATTCCCATATTATCGAACTTGGCAGTCTTTCACATTTTTGTTTTGGGTGGGATAGAAAATATTTCTGCCATGCTCTGTGAATTACTTCTAACTAAAAGTAATTTATATTAGTTCAACATATTGTATGTATTGTTATTGGCTAGCGAAAAAACGTCGCATGACCAAATACTTTTGCAAGGGCTGCAAGAGGGCCATTTGTGGCCAACATACAGTTTCTATGTGTAATTCCTGTACTGATTAAGATATTTCATTATTTTTTATTATTATATGATACTTCAATAGTTTAATTACTGTAAACTTTCATTTGATTAAAGAAAAATAAACAGATTTTAAAAAAGTAATGATTTTTTTTTCGTCGTCTCAGAGACGAAAGGTTAGTTACAGCGTTACTCGAAAATAAGGTTAGTGAGCTAGGGTTAAATGTCTCTAAGTCTTGCGACCAGCTTAGTGAGGAACAGCTTGTTGAGTTGGAGCTTAGAGTTAACAAAATGGTTACAGTATATGCTACCTATGATCAATTTATTACAGGGTCAATTGGAGTGCCTGTCGGCAAAGCCAGACGAGCAATTCACCGAACGGGAGCAATTTGAGGCGATCTACTACAAGCAACTAGCATCTGCTCGTGCCCTTCTGACACAGCACCGCACACAAGTCGCGAATAAGGTAAGCTCCAATGATCTTTCTGTGGTTGCTGGACGTAGTAATGTTAGGTTACCTAAAATTAATTTACCTCACTTTAGCGGCGGCTACAAGGATTGGCTGGAGATTAAAGATATTTATGTCTCGCAAATTCATGAGGACAATACTATTGATAATATAAATAAATTTCATTATTTACGTTCGTCACTTAGCGGCACTGCATCACTTGTAATTAAAAGTCTAGATTTTAGGGGAGACAATTACAATACGGCTTGGCAATTACTGTGTGAGAGGTTCGATAACAAACAAATGTTAATAGACAAGCATATTCAGGCTTTGTTCAACTTGGAAACTCTTCAAAAAGAAAGTAGTCAGGGCTTGCGACAAGTTGTCGATATAACTAATAAAAATTTGCGTTCACTGGCAACACTGGGATTAAAAGTTGATTATTGGGATCAATTAATTATTTATTGGATGGCATCAAAATTGGATTCAGTCACAAGCAGTGAGTGGGGAGAGCATAAAAACTCTCTAACAGAGTTACCCACTTTAGAAACATTTACAAAATTTATTTCTAACCGTTGCAATTTTTTAGAAACTCTGGAGGAAACAAATCGTTTAAAACAGAAACCAGAACATACGCATGGTAAGGCAAAGAGCTTCTCTGTAGTGACAAGTAAGGTTAAATTTAATATTTCATGTCCTCTTTGTAAAAAAGATCACTACATATTTAACTGTGAACAGTCTAAGGCGCTTCCAGTCACCGCACGCTTAACTAAAGCAAAGGAATTTAAATTATGTTTAAATTGTTTACGTCCAGGCCATTTGGAGGCTGGTTGTCCACTTGGTCATTGCAAATACTGTAAGACTAGGCATAATACTATGTTGCATTCACATGATAATGATTCTGGTACCTTTAAAGAACACATAACTTTAGCTGGCACTAAGCATGAAATTTCATCTTGTCCTGTATTGCTTTCCACAGCGTTGGTAAGAGTCACGGACCATTTCGGGACGCCGCACAGCGCCAGAGTCTTACTCGACAATGGAAGCACGGCAAACTTCATTACCAAGGATCTTTGTGGTATGCTACATTTACCTATTCGTAGTGTAAGCTCACATGTGGCAGGAATAAACAGTCAAGTCTCTGCTGTCACACAGACTTGTACTTTGCATTTACAATCGTGCGATGAATCTTATAACGTCGACATTGATTGTTTTGTCTTGCCCAACATTACAACTCATATACCTCAAACATACATAGACTTAACTGACTTACAGCTACCGGCTGGCATTAGCCTAGCTGACCCAACCTTTAACATACCGTCCTCCATCGACATATTGGTGGGGGCCGACATATTTTGGAACGTGGTTGGTCGTAATCGCATACAGTTAGGCAGACATATGCCGACGCTCTTCGAGACTAAGCTCGGATGGCTCATATCTGGTGCCATTCCGCAAGCAAGCACGAATCACTCCATGTGTATGGTCACACACGACATTCATACTTCACACATAGATAACCCTACAGATTTATCAAGGTTCTGGGAACTTGACACTATTTCACCGAACGAGGAACGAGCATGTGAACAGAATTTCAACGAAACTACAAGGCGTAAGGCTGATGGTCGTTTTGTAGTCACCATTCCGTTGAAGGAATCACCTGAAGCGTTAGGTAGCTCACAACTTCCAGTAAATCGTTTAACGACATTCAAGCCATAGGCCCTCGGGTTCAGGATGACTTATTATCCATCTTATTGAGGTTTCGTCAGCACCAGTATGTCGTTACGTCAGACATCGAAAAGTTCTTTAGACAGATTGAGCTCGATAGGTCACAACGGTCGCTACAGCAAATACTATGGCGTTCTGATCCGTCATTGCCTCTTAAAACATACACATTAAACACCGTCACTTACGGTACAGCATCTGCGCCATATGTCAGTACACGATGTTTGTCTCAATTAGCAAAGGAGGCAAAGTGCACACGTACACAACACTCAATACAACATGATCTTTACGTAGATGATTATTTATCAGGCGGCGACTCTATAGAGAGCACTATAGCTCTATGTAGAGACGTCACCAGCACACTTAAATCGGCACAGCTAAATTTATGGAAATGGCAGTCTAACAATGCACAAATATTTAATTGCAGGCAATAACTACAAGCACACATAGTCACACCTCCACACAATCCACATCCACACAATCCACATCTACACAACCCACATCTACACAATCCATTTCCACACAACCACATTCAGGCACACATAATAGAGGTACAGTAAACTTAAGTATTTATGAACCAAGTAAAACTCTAGGTGTAAATTGGAATTATCAGCACGATTCACTTACATTCTCCATTCACATACCTGAGCATACTAATATCACGATCACAAAACGACACATTCTATCCACAATCGCGCAAATATTCGATCCGTTAGGAGTCATTACACCATGTATCATAGAAGCTAAGATAGTACTGCAAAGGTTGTGGATAGATAAGTGTTCATGGGATGATGAAGTTAACATAGATATAAAAAAACAATGGTTAAAATTCATACAAACATTACCGCAACTTAATTACCTAAGCATACCACGTTGGGTGATATGCATCAATTCAACATCAATTGAAATACATATTTTTACAGATGCTTCAGAAAAGCATACGGAGCTTGCATATACATTCGTTCTGTGGCTAGTGATGGTCGCATACATACACGTAGGAGTAGGAGTACGAAATATCCAGATATTTTCCTATCACGTTATCATAAATTAGCTATCACGAATGTATATAAGCAGTCGATACGATTAAAAGACAATGTTACTCCAGTTTATAGGAAACAGTATAGGATACCGTATATGCAGAAAAAGGAAGTTGATAGACAGGTACAGGAGATGCTAGAGAATGGTATTATTGAAGAATCAGTTAGCGAGTGGTCTAGTCCTGTATTGATAGTTCCTAAAAAAGCGGATCGTAGTGGTGAGAAAAAATGGCGTGTAGTGATAGATTACAGACAGTTAAATGAAAAAATTCAGGACGATAAATTTCCATTACCGAATATAAATGAAATCTTGGATTCGATGTCAGGAGCTGTTTACTTTAGTAATTGTGATTTATCTCAATCTTATTATCAGTGTAGTTTAGATGAAGATAGTCGGAAGTCATCCCCCGAGCCTTTTCCCAACTATGTTGGGGTCAGCTTCCAGTCTAACCGGATTCAGCTGAGTACCAGTGCTTTACAAGAAGCGACTGCCTATCTGACCTCCTCAACCCAGTTACCCGGGCAACCCGATACCCCGTGGTTAGACTGGCGTCAGACTTACTGGCTTCTGACTACCCGTAACGACTGCCAAGGATATTCAATGACAGCCGGGACCTACAGTTTAACGTGCCATCCGAAACACAGTCATTGATGTCTAAGATTTACTTAGAAAGTATGAAGATAGTCGGAAGTATACCGGCTTTTACTACGGATAAAGGTCAGTATCAAATGTGCAGGTTACCTATGGGATTAAAAATAAGTCCAAGTGCGTTTAGCAGGTTAATGACTGTAGCTATGTCTGGATTGAATTATGACAAATGTCTAGTATATTTAGATGACCTTGTAGTGTTCGGAAGGAATTTGGAAGAGCATAATCGGAACCTTATCTCAGTTTTTTCTCGACTAAGAGAAGTAAATCTTAAACTTAATCCAACAAAGTGTGAATTTTTGAAAAAACAAATACTTTATTTGGGGCACGTAATTTCATCAGAAGGTATTTCACCAGATCCAGAAAAGGTCATAGTAATTAAAAATTATCCGCGTCCAACAAATAGTGAGGAAGTCAAGCGTTTTGTAGCATTTGCAAATTATTATAGGAAATTCATTCCTAACTTTGCTAGAATAGTTATTCCAATGACTAAGTTGTGTAAAAAGAATATGGTGTTTCAGTGGACCGAACAATGTGAGGAATCATTTTTATTATTAAAACAAGCATTGATAAATCCTCCAGTATTAGATTATCCAAATTTTTCTGACAAAAATACTTTTATATTGCAGACAGACAGTTCAGGTTTTGCTATAGGTAGTGTCTTGTGCAATGGGAATGGAAAACCTGTTGCATATGCTAGTAGATCTTTGAACAAGAGTTAGTTAAACTATCCTATAATAGAGAAAGAATTACTGGCTATAGTTTGGTCAGTTAAGTATTTTAGACCATATTTATATGGGAGAAAGTTCGTTGTAAAAACTGATCACAAACCACTTTTGTATTTGTTTAACATGACAGATCCTTCCAGTAGGTTGACTAAATTTCGATTGTGTTTAGAAGAATACGACTTTGAGGTCGAATATGTGAAAGGAAAGGAAAATGTATTAGCCGATGCTTTATCCAGAATAGTTATTTCAAGTGAAGAGTTAAAGAGCATGCATGAAAAAACTATATCTGTAATGACCAGAGCACAGTGCAAACGGTTAAAAAACTCCGATATTCGTAAGACAGACTCTGCGGTTAATAGGACTGATCACCCTAGGATCGTAGAAGTTCTTAAAAAACAAGGAAATGATATAGAAGTACTTCAGGTAGGTGTAGATAAGTGGGAAAAGTTGTTACGTAACAAGAAGAATGATTGTAAAACGATATTTGCAAAGTCGCGTAATTTAATGTATATGCCAGAAAACTCGAGTATTTATATAAACTATGAATCTTTATCGGCATCATCGCGAGACGAGTTGTCGAAAGACATAGTCACATTTTGTGTGGAAAATGGAATAAAAGAAGTAGTTATTTTAAAAAATTGTTATAACAAAGAGATGATAGAAAAACTGGCAAAATATTTTAAAGAGAATAGTAAATCGATATGTGGAGATTTTAAAGTTTGTGTAGTAACGGGTGTACGAAGAGTGGAAGATATAGATGAAAGAAAGATCATTATGAATGATTTTCATATTTTACCCACGAGTGGACATGCTGGAATACGTAGGATGGTGAACAATATAAAAAAGTATTATTATTGGCCATCTATAGAAAAAGATATCGGAGAGTATGTGCGGAAATGTGATAAATGTCAGAAACAAAAGTATCAGAAAAATATTAGGGAACCAATGACCATAACAACCACAGCATCATCAGCTTTTGAAAAGATTTATTTAGATGTAGTAGGACCTTTTGATAGGGACGAATATGGGAATGTGTACATATTGACGTTGCAGTGTGAACTTACTAAGTTCGTTGAAGCCTATCCATTAAAAAACAAGTCAGCAAATGAAGTAGCAAGAGTTTTAGCAGAAAATTTTATTTTGAGATATGGAATACCAGAAGGCATTGCGACAGATAGGGGTTCTGAATTTATTTCAAAAGTTATGGTAGAATTATGTAGTATCTTGGGAATCAGGAAAACAACATCAACAGCGTATCATCACGAAAGTATAGGATCGTTAGAAAACGTTCATAAAACTTTAGGTGCATATTTGAGAATACAAACAAATAACAGTACAACATCATGGAGTTCTTGGATTCCGTATTGGTGTTTTTCATATAATACAACAGTTAATACCGTAACCAAGTATACACCTCATGAATTAGTTTTCGGAAAGATATGCAGATTACCAAGTAATCTACAAGGAGCAAGTGTTGAACCATTGTATAATTTTGATAATTACCCTTTAGAATTTAAGTATCGATTACAAAGAGCTCAAGCTGATGCTACACAAAATTTAGTAGCTAGTAAAATATTGAGGAAAGAGTGTTATGATAGAAATATAAATCCAATAACTTATAAAGAAGATGATTTGGTGTTAATTAAAAATGAAACGGGTACCAAATTAGATTGTGTATATGACGGACCGTTTGTGGTTGTCAAGGATGAATCACCAAATGTTGTAATTAAGGATAAGTCGAATGTAGATAAAGTAGTGCATAAAAATAGGACTAAGTTATATTGTAAAAGGTGAAAAAAAAAGTATGCATTTATATATTTTTTTTTTCCTTTGGAAGGGTGATGTGGTGTGGTCTATGATCACGTAGTGATTAGTTAGTATTGATAATGTTAAGATAAGTAGACTATAGGAATGCCTCGTACAGAATAAGATATTTAATAAGATAGTAATTAGTTAAGATAAGCACGTAGCTTTTCCTTTGTATAAATAGCGTAGTATATTCAATAAAGAGGTACACTTCTTAGTAGGTATTGGTTGCCTTGACTATACCTAGACATTAGGGTGTCCCTTAAAATTCAACTTCAATATATTTTTACGCATACCTTCTAAAAAGTTTCGTATGGACTTAATATAGTCTAGAAATAAATATTAGCCCGATTTATAAACGATAACCAGTGCCGACTTGAGTTTTTAACTTGTCCATACAAGTTGCGCGGGAGCAGCGCGGCGACCTGTTATTGCGAGTTTCAATTGTCATTTCATAAGTGATTTCTAACATTTTTAGTGCGTTGTTGTTTATTTTGTGAAAATGTCTGTAGAATTACGAAGTGATAAACAAAATATTTTCCTTATCGGACTGCCAAGCCACCAGATAAATGGTGCAAAATTACCATCTAATCGACAAGTTCTCACCGTTTTATTTTACAATATTCGTGAAGTCAAGCTGACTGTTAGTGAAAGTGCGAATCTTGTTATAAGAAAGTACATTATATTTTGGGAAAAAGCCAGAATTCCTACGAAGGCAATCCCTAACTGCGTGAAGAAACTTGTTGATTTATATCATGTTTGGAGGGAGCTGCAAAAAAACTGTAAGAAAACTCAGTTGACTTTCAAGAATCATGAAAATCATTTTGTAAAAGACCTTGATAACTTATTTGATATTGCACATGCAGATGCCTTTGACAGAATGAAGATAGAGGAAGACAAAGATTTCTTAAGGAAACAGAGAGAGCCAGGTCGACCGGGATGCTTAGGTGGAATCGACAAAAAATTGCCGGAGAAAGAAGAACGAGTTAGGGAAAGACGATTGGAAGAACAGGAAAGAAAGGTAAAACAAAGAGAGTTATTGGCTGTTGCATCTACTTCTTCGATAGATAACTTGGAATGTCTTGAGAATTCGGATGAGGAACAGATTTCGAACTCTGAACTTAGTACTCAGATTCCTTGCCCTGAAAAAAGTTTTAAAAGAGGTGCAAAAAGTTTAATAACTCCTAAACTGGTAGCAGCTTTAGATCGATGCCAATTAAGCATAAGGGACTCAGTTTACATTCTCCATGCGGTTGTAGAAGCGCTTGGTCTGAACAGCGATGATTTCCCTATAAACAAATCCTCGATTCAGCGAGTTCGTACTCAAGCGAGAAAATCCAGGGCAGAAGGCAATAAAAACTGACTTCCAGAATAATTTGCCTGACGTAGTCACAGTTCATTGGGATGGAAAACTATTACCTGGATTGGATGTACGAAGTTCAAAAGAAGAACGCTTGCCAATTATTGCTTCATTTGACGATAGAGAACAGCTTCTTGCAGTACCGAAATTAGAGAGTTCTTCTGGAAAACATCAAGCTAAAGCCATTTCAACTGCTGTCTTTGACTGGACCCTCCATGACAAAGTACAGATAATGTGCTGCGATACAACAGCTTCCAATACTGGCCGTTTCAGTGGAGCTTGTACTATTTTGGAGCAGACTTTAGAAAGGGAATTGCTGCTTTTTGCTTGTCGTCATCATGTTTATGAGTTGGTCCATAAAGCTGTTTTTGAAACCATGGTAAAACATATTACAAGTAGCCCAGATATTCCAATTTTCAAAAAGTTAAGAGATAATTGGAAAAATATTAACACTGATAACATTGAGTCACCTCTAAATTTCGTTAAAGCACATATTGCTAGGCCCCCCGGAGCTTTGCATCAAGCGCGATGGATGGCGAGAGCAACCTATTCTATAAAAATATGTTTGCTTCAATCGCAACTTAAAATTACTGCAGAGGACAAAAATGCTCCAAAATTTCCAAGGCATCCATAAGCAAGTTTATTCCTCATTTATGGTATTTGTGTGAAGAAACAGTCATGTTATCCAGGGCTTGTTAACGATACCAAATTCACACTATAAGTATCGGTAAGTAACGTTATTTTCATTAAGTTAAAATTTTAACGGTAACACGATTTAACGATACTTTGATATCTTATCTATAAAATAACGTTACCCATTAACTTTACGGGTATCGAAATTTTTATCGTTACTTAATGCGTTGTTGCCAACCCGCGCAACCTATACCTATAACCTATAACCTATAGGCGGCGCGCCGCGGCGCGGGCGGCTCACTCCCTTCGGAATGGCAACATCGCCAGTCAAATCAAACGATGCTTGCTCCCCTTAACTAAATACGCAGCAGTGGCGAGGCGTCCATAGAAGCCGATTTCCATCGGCTTCCCTTTCGAATTTCAAGTTGACGCATAGGTATAATCTATCTATCTATCTATCTATCTATCTATATATATAAAAATGAATTGCTGTTCGTTAGTCTCGCTAAAACTCAAGAACGGCTGGGCCGATTGAGCTGATTTTAGTTTTAAAATGTTTGTCGTAGTCCAGGGTAGGTCTAAACGGTGAGCAAATAAGGAAAAAAAATTGCGAGTAAGATTCCCGGGACGGGAGTGATTAGACAAAAACCAACTTACGGAATGCCGCAGAACCACAAAAGTAAAGTACTAGGACAGCATAATTCACCTTAGTAAAGTATACCAATAACGAAATTTCGATGCAACTGCTCACCATGTACCAGGGTAGCATAACTTATCACCATGTACCAGAGCGTCAAAAAATACACCGGGCGCGGGTAATACCGCGGGGAACGGCTAGTTAATAATATAGGTATGTATAGGTATACCTAATTAATATAATTATTTAACCGCACAATTTAAATATTTAGGTATAACAAAACGCCTACAACCGTAAATTGTTTTGTTTATAAATTACTTGAAACATTTTCCTCCTAAACAACCCGGTGAGCGTCTCGGCTTCCTCCTCCATACAAAACTACGCTTGCGTGACGTCATCGGCGCCGCGCGATATTCCCAAAATGTGGGCGCAGGTAAGCCGGCACAGAAAGCCACAAAAACGAGACTTTTGACCAATAATAAAAATTTATACGTGTACCTAGACGACTTTTTAAGAAAAGATTTTGAAATTCGATTATCTTGAAACGGGTTAACTTTTGCCCAGTGTATCCCATGGTCAAATTTGTCCGTATTGACCTATACTATCACCTAATGAAAGGATGCGGTCTACTTACAAGTAACCCTGTATAGATAATAAAGTTTTATAGATATTAATAATCTGCCGAATTCCTCGAGAAAACATGTTCAAACTATCAGTCTCTCAGTCAGTGCTAAAAGGTAGACTGAGAAATTCCCTCCATTACCTCTAAAATTTTAAAGGTAGGTACAGTACCTGTTACAAATTTAGTGAAAATTATTAGTTTATTATACATACGTATTATATACAATTGATTTTTATATAGTTATTTTTTTTTTAGCAACAACAACAACAATTAAAATTTTGGCGTAATGCAAGTACCTTTTTTTTGTTGTCGCTGGGCTAAAAATGCTATTACGCATCCCCTTCCCGTCGGGGGACGGGAGTGGGGTATGTGGGACTCCCCGGTAAAGACGTTCCCGGTATACCCACTAAAAAGGCCCAGCGGCACTCCGACCTCGCCTGAGTGGAGGGAGTCTGGGAATCTATGGCGTCTAGTCCCCCACCGGCGATTGCCCGCCTTACGGCAGGCCCCTCATACGTATTCGCCGTGTTCTGCCCCTTCTTCGTCTATGGAGCGGCACCGCGAGAGGGTCTTCTCCTGCATGCGCTCCGCCGCTTCCGAGAGGTCGTTCCCGATCACTGCCATCTGGGCGCGGAGGGGTTCAGCCCACGATGGGCACACCTGAAGTGTGTGCTCTGCCGTGTCCACCGTAGCTTCGCAGTGGTGCACTGTGGAGTCTCCTCCCTCCCAATCTGGTGCAGGTACGATCCGAAGCAGCCATTCCTGGACAGCACCTGCACCAGACGCATTGAGAGGCACCCATGCCGCCGATCGAGCCATCCGTTCAGGACAGGCCCGATGGCATCCAGCGTCCAGCGACCGTACGTTGCTGAGGCAAGATCTTCGGCCCAGTGCAGAGTTATTGCCTCCCTTGCCTCCACACGCTCCTCTTCCTTTTCTGCCGGGTCTGGGCGGCGCCGGTTTAGCGCCTTCTGCCCCGCCGTCCAGTCGTACACTCTGGCGAGCACCCGAGCCTCGAGCTCCCAAGGAGGAGTTCCCGCCAGAACGCACGCCGCCGCAAAGCTCACTATACGATACGCCCTCACCACCCGCTGCGCAATGACCTTCTGTGGCCTGCGGATGGCAGCGGCGTTCACCGTACTGTACAGTGAGTCTGCCCAGATTGGGGCCCCGTACAGTGCCATACTTTTGTGTATGTCGGCGTATAGTCGTCGGCATTGGTCGCCGGGTCTCCCGATGTTAGGGAGGAGCCATGAGAGCGCCCGTGGTCCTCATCAAGCGCGTCGACAAGCCGCTAAAGTGTGCTCTGAAGCAACACTTACTGTCGAGCACTATGCCCAGATATTTCATCTGGGACTGCACCCCAATACGGACACCCTCCACATGGATATGGGCGTCGGGCGGTTGGTGCTGCCGAGGCCCATGGAAGAACACGGCCTCGGTCTTGTGCAGCCCGACCGTCAGCCCTAGGCGGGAGATTCTGTTCACCACTTGAGAACCGCCCCCCGAGGCCAAGCTGGCTGCCTCTCCAAAATTTCTCCCCCTGGCCGTCAGCATGATGGCTGGCTGTATAGCAGATGACAGACGTGCCACGGGGAAGGTTGCCTCTCAAAAGCCAGTCAAATCCGATGTTCCACAGGAGTGGCCCTAGAACAGAACTCTGTGGGACACCGGACTTGTCCACAAGGAGGACTGTACGGTCCCTTAAGTAGTCAGCCAAAAGTCCCCGCAGATACGGGGTCACCTCGTGGAAGGCGAGGGCCTCCAGTATGGAGGAGTGAGGAATTGAGTTGAAGGCGTTGGCTATGTCGAATGACACAGCCAGCAGTCCATCTCCCGTATCCATCGCCTCCCTCACCTGGCCCTTGAGTCGGGACAGGGCATCAACTGTCGAACGCTCAGCTCGAAAACCAAACTGAGCGTCCGCTGGATCCGGGCCGATTGTGCTCAGATGCCTGGCGATACGGGCAGTGAGGATCCTCTCGAACATTTTACCGACCTGATCCAGTAAAACGATGGGTCGGCATGCCGATGGGGAGTCCACCGGCCGCCCTTCCTTCCGAAGAAGGCACAATTAGCCCTCCTTCCATGGCTTTGGGAATCTCTCACACGTCAGACACGCACTGAAGAGGTCCCGAAACCTTTCTCTCATCTGGGAGGTGGCGATGGCCACCACCTTTGCGGGGACGCCGTCAGACCTGGGGCCATCTTTTTCCCCCTGAGGCAGAAAACTGCCTTCTCCACCTCGTCCTCCGTAACCGGCGGGACTTCCTCGTCCGATGGAGCCGCACCCTGTGGGGCGCTCATCACTGGTGGAGTGAAGTTGTCCCTGCGCGGTAACGGGGACTGAACAACCCCATCCAGTAACGACGGCTCGAGGGTCTCGGCAACTGGGGGACCGTACGGGCGCAGTTTGTTGCGTGCCGCTTTGTAGGGCCTCCCAAAGGGATCCATGTCCAGACCCTCAAGCATCTCCGCCCTCGCACGATCCTGGGCTGTGCCCATTCGCGCTGTCAATGTCGACTTAGCATCTAGTCCTCGTTGTCGAGGTCGCGAAGGCGCCGCCGCCGGCTTCTTGTATACGCCCGCCTGGCCGCCACACAGGCGGCCCGAAGATCCTCCAACTCCTCTGACCACCAATAGACGGCGCGTCTAGGAGGTGGACGATGAGACCGAGGCATGCTAGAGTTGCACGCCTCGGTCAGGGAGACCCTTGACCGGGCCGCTGTAGCGTCCATATCCCTGACTACTACAGGAGGCGACAGCCAGTCCTGGACGAAAGCCGCCTCCGAGGCGGCTTCCCGGTCTAGGCGGGAGAGCGCCCACCGTGGGAAGTGCGACCGACCCTCCTGGGTCCCCTGGGAGCCCGGGGTGGAAGAAAAAAGAAAAAGAACGGAAGCATTAAGCCCACCTCTGTGCATATGCGTTGCATAAAGATTTAATAACTAAACAAGTAAAACTCTGGCCAAAAAGACTATAGGTATTTACCTATAGGTATAGGTATTTATAATTATTGGCCAAAAAGACTAATTATGATACTAATATTATTATAATTAATGGCCATTAATTATAATTTTGAAATTAAAAAGGAACGGCATTCGCTTTCTCCAAAAGCCACTACACCAGATCATCCCTTACGTAAACACAGTCGTAACCCCGGCGGCTGCGTATCCGGGTAGAACTACCGCCTCGTGAATTTTGAAATAAAAATAATATAGCTTTTTCCTTTACAGTGGCGAGCGCGGGTCAAAACCGTTTCGTGAGTTCTTAGCCTCAACCTATCAAATTACACTATTAAAATCCCTTTTCTAGTATAATACGGTCGATTTAACGCATATACACTCGTATTAAACTGTTATTAGCAGTTATATTTTAGACAAAAATACGAATCAATTGACAAATCAAATGAGCTCGATGGCGCTATGGTCACCATGCCGGACTGTCGAACCTGAGGTCCCGGGTTCGAT
Organism: Helicoverpa assulta; assembly: GCA_963856015.1. Taxonomy (NCBI): domain Eukaryota; kingdom Metazoa; phylum Arthropoda; class Insecta; order Lepidoptera; family Noctuidae; genus Helicoverpa; species Helicoverpa assulta. Next base: position 17,525,466 of record CAWLCW010000001.1, on the reverse strand, counting down.
TCCCGGCTCGGTCGACATTTGTGTGATGAGCATGCTTGTTGGCCGTGGTCTGGGTGTTACAATATGTATTTATAAATATGTATATATGTAGCTATATGTAGTTTATCAGTTGTGTTAGCACCCATAACACAAGTTAATTAATAACTTACCATGGGGCTAACCGACCGTGTGTGAAAAGGTGTCCTGACATTATTAATCAATTTATACCTAATGTAGGGACCAAGTACCTACACATAATCTGCCACTTTAATCAGTTAATTCAGTTATATTCAGCGGCAGATACAAAAAAATAAATAATAATTACTTAAATACCTACAAAACCAAAACGAGAAACCCGACTGCCTTAAAACCGCAAGTGTTTTTGATTTGAATGCCTACGTGATCCTAGCAGTATATAATAGTGTATACGAAAGAAATTTAACATTATTTAACGGTACTTTTCGTATGCATTTGGTAACGTTAAGCCGTTGGTCATGGTAACAAAATATTTATCGATAAAATCATCAATAACGTTAATTCTGATTACCGGTAAAAGTTGTCACAAGTATCGTTACCTCTACTAATAACGTTATCTTCTCACGATGAAGGTAGCGATACCAGATTTTTAACGTTATTCAAAGCCCTGATGTTATCACTCTTTGATGAAGAAGTTGATACCAAAACCAATACAAAAATGATTAATAATTTAAACAGAGACGAAAATTCAGATTCCTCTAAACGCTATGTCCCATCGAAGGAAGAAATTACGCAAAATTTGTTTGGTAAGTACTTAATATTTTCTTGTTTCTTTTTCAAAGTTTTGTGGTTTCGTTTTTGCTTATTTTAATGGTTTTTTCTTTATTTCAGATATGACACTGGATGATTTTGTGACTCAAAGAAGCAAACGATTTCTATCTCGACTACAGATCGACGAGTTTTCTTCGGGAAGACGTATCTTCGTGGGGTGAAAATCCTGCTTTTTTGGAAGCTAGAAGACGATTAAGTCGTTTGAAGGTCGTAAATGACACTGCTGAAAGAGCTGTTAAATTAATGCAAGATTTTAATGGTCTTATCACGGCTGAAGAAGAGCAAAAACAGTTTTTGTTGCGTTGTCTTCAGGAACATAGAAATCTGTATCCAGACTGTAAAAAAACTACACTAAAGAGAAGTTACCCTAATTCATTATTATTATAATTTGTATTTAAATAAAAGTTTGTATTGATATTTTTTTAGTTTTACTCATATTTACTTTATTTGTTGCATTTTAATTAGTTTTGGATCAAACCAAAATGTCAGACCAAAACACCATTTTTTATTAAACTTTAGAGCTCGGTCGGCACGGGTTGCAATCATGCTACATATATGAAATTTCATATTTAAGTACATTTTAGCATTTATAAAAAAATTGGAGGGTATGTGTTTCGAAATTCTAAAAAAAAATTTTTTTTTGCCATATAAGGGACACCCTACTAGACATGTAGTTCTGTTGTTTTATTAACACGTCTACCCTCATCAACACCTAAGGACCCTGCCTGTCGGAAGGTTGGCAAGCCCAACATCACAACAACGGTACAAAGTTTATTGGCACCTGTAATGAATTAGCTGACATACTTAGGCAGGACTTTTCTTTAGTCATGGCAAATACAGGTAACAACTTTTCATTTATTCCAGCGTACACCCCGCACTTCGGTGGGCTGTGGGAGTCCGCCGTCAAATCAGTTAAGCATCATTTAAGACGTATTTCAGTCTTAGCACATCTCACTTACGAAGAGATGTCAACTTGTTTGATTCAGATCGAAGCAATACTGAACTCTCGTCCCCTTACTCCTCTCTCCACAGACCCGTCAGACCTATACCCTTTAACTCCTGCTCATTTCCTTATTGGGAGGTCTCTCACATCCTTGCCGCATCCGGATCTCGTCCATCAGAACATCTCAAGCCTTAAACGCTTTCAGCGCATAGAACACCTAAAGCAACAGTTCTGGAATAGATTCTCTAACGAGTATATTTTCTACCTCCAACAGAGAACGAAGTGGACTGACTCCGACGGGGTTCTTGAGGAAGGAGCCATGGTGGTACTCAAGGAGCAACAGACTCCACCATTGATGTGGCCACTCGGTCGTATCGTACGGCTGATAGCTGGGAGAGACGGCATAAGCCGAGTAGCGGACGTGAAGACGAAGAAAGGCATAGTGCGACGCGCTTCTAACACCATATGTCCTCTTCCATTTTAATCCTTGAAGATCGTCCATCTTCAACGCCGGGAGCATGTTGAGAACATCACTATGCCCGGGCGACCGCGGGCGGAGCCGCGGGCGCGGAGGGTCGCTCGATCAGCTTGCGCGCGCGCCGGCCGTCACAAGAAGCACTGCGTCATCGTCCACCGTACCGAGCGCGCACTTACTTCATTTCTTATAATTGTTAATTCCGTCATTCCTAAGTGTTGTAATTTATACAGTCCACTATTATACTTATTAGCTACGAAGTTACTGGAGTTTTGTTCTACCAACACCCGTAGGATATACCACAATTTCCGTTTAACCTCCTCGTTTATATGCTACGGGAAATGAAGAAGCAGATATTTCATTTATTGATTCAGCTTCTCAGAAAGGAAACCTGAGTAAAGTCGACGGTGACTATGAATCTGACAAGGACAGTGATTGTTCGTTTCAATCATTGGTTGAAAATAAACAGGGTGATACATCATCTTGGTCAATAACCTCAGAAGCACTTGCCGGGGTACCATATGGTGTCAGAGTGGTGGATGGGAACTTGATGCTAGGTTCAGCTCGCATAACAATCAGCGATGAATATATTATCGTGTCTGGACAAAAATATCAAAATACACCTGGTTTAAAACAGTTGTTGCTAAAGAAAGATGTAGATTTAAGTTTGGTAACCGACAGGGATATGCAACATTATAAGTCAATGCTACTCGATACAAATGCTCATCGACGAGACTATGATTCCGGTAAACCAATAAAAAGTAATAAGGGGCAGAAATATTTACAAGTTATTAAGCCACTTTTTAAACACCGAAGTACCATCCAAGACAGTATTCCGAAGGGAAAAGGACTGCCATTGACAAAAATGTGGAAAAAGAACACAGATTTTGTATATTGGGATGATCCAAATGAACTAGTGGATAGGTTAAAATTACTGATAGCTTTTCGAGATGCTGGTAACACTGGAGTTAACAATGAAATTATATCTATCATTGAAGAATTGCATGAAAATAAAATTATAAATAAATGATTTAAAAAAATGTATTCATTTTATTGTTAACCTTTCATCAATATACACCTAAATATGAACGTAGACAAATTTGGACATCACGTTCATAAAAGATTACGTTTAACAGAGTTACTTGACTTTAATGAGAACGCCCTGTGCAAGTCAGAAGCGGGAGACTATGATTTAAAAACAACTAGATTGAAAGGAATAAGATCTCCCGTAGAAGGAGACGAAGCTGTGAACAAGGATTATGTAGATCGAATGAATGCTCAGACAGTACAAGAATTCAATAGACTGATTTCTTCATTACGTTCTCAAATTATATTAGATGGGCAAAATGCAGTTAAGTCTTATTTAAAAACAAAGTCATCAGACGTTTTGACTCATTTCGAAGACAAGTTTTATACTAAAGCAGAGGTAGATAAGTTAATTTAAAATTTCCTCAATGGCAAAACAGCAAATAGTTAATGAAATACATAAAGCCGCACGAAGAAATTTCCTGAGGCGTTCAGTTATTTTAAAAGGAATCGATGATTTGTGGCAAGCTGATCTGATGGACATGCAAAACTTGAAAAAGTATAATAAAAGTTACAATTATGTGCTAGTGGTTATTGATTGCTTCTCAAAGTATGCTTGGGCGGAACCATTGAAATAAAAAAATAAACAAGATGTTACAACTAATGTCAGAGTGATAACTGTATATAGGTCACTATAATGTCAAATTAATGTTGCAATAGAGTGCATAAATACAGTAATATACGGCAGCAACTTCAATAGGTATAATTCATATTCCCGTCTGATTGTTGTGGGAGACATCAATATCGATTTTAGAATGAATCCCCAGAATTTATTTTCCACATATTTTTCATCCATAAACTTGTTTCCGTTAATAAACACTAGCACTACACGAAGTAATACAATTATAGATAACGTTTTTTCGAACTTTAATGTACAATGTGATACAATTCACACCTTTTTCAGTCACCATTTACAGATTTGGTTCAAATTTAAGACATAATTAGTTATTTTCAATCAGATTTCTGAATGATGACTATAAAATGTTGTAAATAAATAACTTTAAAAGAACTTTTACAAGGTACTCGCCTATTATTTTAGTTATATTATAAAATAAAAAATATTAACTATTTTGACTGTCACGAAATTACCATAACTATGATTGTTCTAAACTGAACGGTTTTCGCGAGAGTCACTTTTTATTTATACGGGATTTGTACGGAACCCTCGGTGTGCGAGCCCGATTCGCACTTGGCCGGTTTTTTAGTAATAGTAAGTCTGCGTTGTATTTTGGATGGAATATATTTACTGTCTACCCTCTAAAAATTACAAATCATATCTAAGCTAATTTATCTATACTAATATTATAAAGCTGTAGAGTTTGTTTGTTTGTTTGTTTGAACGCGCTAATCTCAGGAACTACTGGTCCGATTTGAAAATTTCTTTCGGTGTTAGATAGCCCATTTATCGAGGAAGGCTATAGGCTACTTTTTATCCCGGTACGGGAAGTAGTTCCCACGGGATGCGGGTGAAACCGCTGGCAGAAGCTAGTTAGTCATAAATTCACAATGCTATTGACTATCGGGCTTTCGATACGTTTTTAGACATTAGGTATACCAACTATTATAATAATCTGTGATTATACTTTGCGTTTATTGAGAGAGGAGTGCTTTTGTTTGTCAAATCAACATGAATCATTTGACTACACTTTTAAGAGCAGAAATAATTGTTTTGCATGAGCAAAACGTTTCAATTAGTGAAATTGCGAGACGTTTAAAGTTATCGGTGAGTAATTTTATTTTTTTATTATACTAATATGTTGTAGGTGTGTAGGGTGACGTGTAGCGGAGATAAATGATAGTCAAGGGTGCACAATAGAAAAACGGAAAGTTTATTATGCACAGCACAAGTCACGTACAGTTTGTACACACACACACAGAATAGAAAGTCAGAAGGAAGAACAAGAAGAAGCACAGAATACGGTACAGCACATACAGTTAGCCTAGCCAGATCTAAGCAGAAAAGCACGAACGGTTTTTACAATTTGAAATGTAGGCGTTAGCGCAGCGAACGAAAGCCGACTGGTGCAACGGGCCTTGTCCCGCGTGCGCGAGTGCAACGCCGCCTAGTGCGGTCTCGCTCTCGCGCCGCTGTGACGTAGCTGTCGAACCGGCCGGTCGCTCGCTGGTCGCTACTAATAAAACAAATGTGTTTGTCCGTGTCCGTTGAATTTATACAACACAAAAATAATTAAATAATGAAAGTAAATATAATTTCTAAATAGTAAATTTAAATTGACTGGACAAATCACAATATATATAAAATAAATACATATATAAATAAGGTAGGTCACTACATCACCCCCTTCCAGAGACCTTCAAGGGCGATAATAAGTTGGAAAGTGGACGCGACGGCCTGACCGCGACGTTCTGATGACGCCATCGTCAGGCGAAGGTAAGCCTCGGTTATCCGCGTCAGGTGAGTAGTGTGGAGTGTTGTTGCTGAGTGGTGACAGTGGTGTGTTTTGTGTAATTGTGTTGTGTGGTGAATATGATGTGGTGTCAGGGTCACGCAGTATGAAGGCCGGCTTGATGCGGTCTATCGATACTGTTGCCTGTTTACCGTTCACCAGTAGTTTGAACACCTTGTCACCTCGTTCGAGCACCTTGTGAGGTCCAGAGTATGCCGGCTTCAGACCACCACCAGCAGTGCAATCCCTAAGGAACACGTGAGTGGCAGTGGCCAGCTCCTTAAACACAAAGGTTTTGTGGCGGCTGTTGTGTCTGGCTGCTGGTGCTGGTTGCAGACTCCGGACAATACTCCGAAGCCTCGAAAGGTAGTCGGTCATGTCGACCGTCTCCTCGACCTGCGGGTCGAAGAATTCGCCTGGAAGGCGCAGTGGCTGGCCGAACACTAATTCGGCAGCGGAAGCCTGAACGTCCTCCTTGTAGGCGCTGCGCACGCCTAACAGCACTAGGGGAAGAGATTCCACCCAACTGCTGCCTGCGTGGCAGGTGATTGCAGCCTTGAGTTGACGGTGGAATCTCTCCACCAGTCCGTTGCAGGCTGGATGGTAGGCAGTGGTCCTACGATGCTGAAAGCCAGCAATGTCGGACAGGCACTTGAAGAGGGCCGATTCGAACTGCCTACCTCTATCGGTAACGATATCCGATGGGCAGCCGAATCGGGAAATCCATCCACATAGCAGGGCCTTTGCCACGGTTTCGGCAGTGATGTCTGCCAGGGGTATTGCCTCAGGCCATCGCGTAAAGCGATCGACGGCGGTGAGACAATACCGAAAACCCTGACACAATGGCAAAGGTCCTATGAGGTCTATGTGGACGAAGGCAAACCTCGCCTGGGGCAACTTAAAGGTCTGCAGTGGTGCAGAGACGTGCCGTGTGGTCTTAGAGCGCTGGCAAGCCAGGCAGCTCTGAGCCCAGTCACGACAATCTTTCCTAACCCCAGGCCAAACATAGCGGTCTGCAACCAGCCTGGCAGACGCCTTAGTACCAGGGTGACTCAAGGAGTGCAAGCTGAGGAAAACTGACCTGCGCAGCTCCTTGGGTACAAAAGGTCTAGACGTGCCGGTGCTGAGGTCGCAGTACAGCTGCTGTCGTGAGCCTGGGACGCTAACCAACTGCAGACGCAGTGAGTTCTCCCCAGTGAGCAGCTGCTTCAGCTCCTGGTCTTCTTCTTGTGCTGCGGCGATCCTCTCGACGGGCACAGATTGAGCAATCTCCTCAACCCGCGAAAGGGTATCCGCCACGACATTATCCTTACCTGAAATGTGCCTGATGTCAGTGGTGAACTGAGCAATCAGGTCCAGGTGACGGAACTGCCGTGGGGAACAGTTCTCTTTACGAGAGGTGAAGGCGAATGTGAGAGGCTTGTGGTCCGTGTAGATCACGAAGTCACGAGCCTCCAGCATATGCCTGAAGTACTTCACACTCTCATAAATAGCGAGCAGCTCGCGGTCGTAAGGAGAGTACTTAACCTGCGCGTCGCTCAGCTTCCTGGAAAAAAAATGCCAGAGGCTCCCATGCTCCTCCGGTACGCTGCTGCAGAACTGCACCTATGGCCTTGTCAGATGCGTCTGTGACCAGCGCCATCTTGGCGGTGCAGTCAGGATGCGCCAACAGTGCTGCCCGACAAAGGCTGTCCTTGCAGCCCTGGAACGCCTCGCGCTGGTCCGCTGTGAAGTTAACAGGGTGCGAACCCTTCACGGAGTCGGAGAGGAGGCTGTTGAGTGGTGCTTGACAGGCTGCTGCATTCGGGATGAACCTGCGGTAAAAATTCAGCATCCCGAGGAATCTGCGCAGCTCCCTGACCGTTTTTGGCTCAGGGAAGTTCTGGACGGCCTCAACTTTGGAAGGCAACGGTCTCGTCCCTTTGGAAGAGATGTGGTAACCTAAAAAGTTGACCTCCGACACACCAAACACGCATTTAGCGCTGTTGATTACCATACCATACTCTCGCAGTCTGGTGAACAGCTGACGCAGGTGCAGCTCGTGAGTCTTTTGGTCTTTTGAAAAGACCAAAAAATCATCAAGGTAGGCATACGTGAAATCCAGACCCCTGAGCATCTCATCCACGAAGCGCTGGAACGTCTGTGCGGCATTTCGAAGCCCGAACGTCATGAACGGAAATTCGAAAAGCCCGAACGGAGTCGTGATCGCAGTCTTCGGGATGTCATCAGGATGCACAGGAATCTGGTTGTATGCCTTAACCAGATCAATCTGCGAGAAGATGGTACAGCCAGACAGGCTGTGCGCGAAGTCCTGGATGTGCCGGATAGGGTACTGATCCGGGACAGTGCGAGCGTTCAGCATCCTGTAGTCGCCACAAGGGCGCCATCCATCGCCTTTTTTGGGAACGAGATGAAGAGGCGACGACCACGGTGACTCGGATAAACGGCAGATACCGGACCGCAACATGTCGTCAAACTCGGCCTTCGCGATTTTTAATTTGTCTGGGGCCAATCTGCGAGGTGAAGAAGATACTGGTGGCCCTGGTGTAGTACGTATGTGGTGTACTGTATTGTGTTTAGATGTGTGATGTATGCCGTGAGGTCGAGTGATGTCGGGATATTCCCGTAGTATGTGTGTATACGCGGAATCACCGAGACTCACCCTCACCGAAGACACATCATCAGAGCGGCGGACAGGCGACGCCGGGGTGGAGAGCGTAGTATGGTTGTCGATTAGGCGTTGGTTCCTGCAATCAACAACCAAATTATAAAAACACAAAAAATCCACACCTATTATCGCCCTTGTAACGTCCGCTATAATAAATCGCCAGGCAAAGTCACGGCGCAACCCTAAGTTCAGATTTAATTGCACAAAACCGTAAGTGTTTATAACCGAGCCGTTCGCCGCACGTAGCTCGTAGCCGGTTTTTTCCACTCGTCGCGCAATCGCCGACCGGGGGTAGACGCAGAGGTCGCTGCCTGTGTCGACCAAAAACTGCATTTTTGACCTTTGGTCGGTGACGAACAGGCGACCAGCGCTCGGACAATCATCGGCCGCCATCACTGATTGCCCCGCACATTTCCCGACGTAGTGTAGTCGCACGGTTTAATACACTTTTTAGCGTTATCGCCGAACCGCTGGTGGTACCAGCACTGCGATCTTCTCGAGCTGGACCGGTGACGTGAGCGACTACGGGAGCGGCTTCTGCTGCGGGACAACCGCTCGATTTTGAGCGCCATTGCCTGCATCTGACGGTTTAGCGCGGCGATCTCGGCGTGCAGACTGCTGGTGGACGACGACGGTGCGGTGGCGACGGCAGCTGTTGATGCCACTTGCGCGGGACCGGCGATGACGTGGATGCGGTCCGCTAACTCGGCCAGCTCGGCCAAATCCAGCTTGGACTGCGACGCCACTATGGTCTGCGTACCTGCTGGCAGACGGCTCGTCCAGATTGTCCGCAGGAACTCCTCCGGAACACCTGGACCGGCGAGGTTGAGGAGGTGCCGGTAGAATTGCGACGGCTTTCGGTCGCCGAGCTCCTCGTGCATGAGGAGCTGCTTCACCTTCTCCTCGCGCGAAGCTGACAGCCTCTTTATGAGCTCGGCCTTGAGCTTCTCGTACTTGTCGGTGGCGGGCGGGTTGGTGATGATGTCCTCCACGACGTCCGCGTACTTTGGGTCGAGATGACCCGTGACGTAAAAGTACTTCGTCTCATCCGTCTTGATGTTCGCGAGTGCGAACTGTGCGTCCATCTGCGCGAACCACAGCGCCGGCTTCTCCGGGTAAAACGGTGGGACTCGCACGCCCACGCGGCATGACTCTGGCGTTTCATCGGCTTTGCTGGTCGACATTGTTGTCGTGCTCGTACGGGGTCACCAATGTAGGTGTGTAGGGTGACGTGTAGCGGAGATAAATGATAGTCAAGGGTGCACAATAGAAAAACGGAAAGTTTATTATGCACAGCACAAGTCACGTACAGTTTGTACACACACACACAGAATAGAAAGTCAGAAGGAAGAACAAGAAGAAGCACAGAATACGGTACAGCACATACAGTTAGCCTAGCCAGATCTAAGCAGAAAAGCACGAACGGTTTTTACAATTTGAAATGTAGGCGTTAGCGCAGCGAACGAAAGCCGACTGGTGCAACGGGCCTTGTCCCGCGTGCGCGAGTGCAACGCCGCCTAGTGCGGTCTCGCTCTCGCGCCGCTGTGACGTAGCTGTCGAACCGGCCGGTCGCTCGCTGGTCGCTACTAATAAAACAAATGTGTTTGTCCGTGTCCGTTGAATTTATACAACACAAAAATAATTAAATAATGAAAGTAAATATAATTTCTAAATAGTAAATTTAAATTGACTGGACAAATCACAATATATATAAAATAAATACATATATAAATAAGGTAGGTCACTACAATGTAATTTAATAATATTAAATGTCATATTAACATAATATATTGTATAATATTACTGTGATTATTGTTATGTAATTATAATATGAAGTTAAATATTATTAACTTACATTTAATTTGTAGGTTTGACCTTCTCGACTTTATGTCGGTTTAATAGGTATCCCGTTCCGCAGCCCGCGGAAAAAAGATATCTATGCCCCCCCTTTTTTTTTTTTTTTTTTTTTTTAGCGACGTAAAATCATCAAATGACCCCTCCCGCTGTGGGTTAGCAGCGGTGAGGGAGTGTCAGACTCTTACTGACTAAAATCGTCGTGTTCCGTCATAGGCCTTTTATGTACCAGGGCCGCGGTATCTCTTTCGAACAACCCGCAGTCTATGCCCCCCCTAGACTGTTATTAAGCATTTTGTATTGTATGTATTATTTATGGTTAAAAGAACTTACCTTAAGTGAATTTCAACCAAAATTATACGAGATGTTACATCCGAAGAGATTTAACTTTACCATGTAGTCCGTTTTTCGACATACTGCATCGTCATACTGTTTAGATCTAGAAAATAATTTAAAAAGTATAAAAACGATTATTGATTCGGTCGTCGTTCACCCGCTCGGTTCGGTCGGTCGATCTGTCACTTCACTATTCATTCGTTTTAGAGCATCAGTAAGAATACCTTTTATTCTGCACTTGGGGTTATCTTATTTTTACTACTAACTTGTCAGGGGGGGAGGGAAGTTAAATCTCTTCGGATGTAACATCTCGTATAATTTTGGTTGAAATTCACTTAAGGTAAGTTCTTTTAACCATAAATTATACTTCGATGTTACATCCTCTAGATTTAACTTTACCATGTAGATGTTTAGCGTTGTTAGCAGAATAAAAGATTACTTATTTATCATCACAATTATCTATATTTAACAATCAAAAGGTTTCAAACATAATTTCAACCATTTGTACATAATTATATAAACATTAATTACAGTTTCTAGTAGTTAATTTTATAATTGTAGGTAAATAAATCATAAAGTAACAAATCAATTATTGTTATTAATAATAGCCTCGGCAAAATAAAAGTTAGCATCATCGTTAATTAAGGGACGATTGTAAAATTTTGCAAAACAAAGTGAGTTGCCAGCCCAACCTGCAGTTTGTTTGATGACATCAATAGAAACACCAGACCTGCTCGCGGCAGAGGTTGACGCGTGACGAGTGCTGTGGGCCGTGAATATATTTACGTCCACACCACTCTCACGTAACATTTCTTTGATCCAGCGACTTATGCTTTGCGAGCTGGCACTGTGATATGGTTTTTTAGTGGTTAGGAATAACTTCTCTGTATCAGAAAGCTGTCTGTATTGCTTTGTTAATTCTATATAAGAACACAAGGTTGACGCTGGGCAAATTGGTTCTTTTTCTCTGAAAAAAGGTACAATCAGCTTCGGATTCTTTCGATTAGGTGCGGAAGTTTTTATAATGTTATTGATTTCAATGCATATATGAGACTCATTGATAGTTACGTCCTTTTCATTAATTAAAGACAACGTCTGTACACGTTGTCCCGTGGACAACGCGAGAAGAGTTGCAAGCTTTTTAGTTATCTTATCTAACCGTAAGGACGTGTTTGGAAACAAGGTTGTTAAGTGGTTTAATACCAAGTTAGGGTCCCAGGTTGTGTTGTGTTTAGGAAAACAAGGTTTGATTCTAAACACCCCTTTTAGAAATCTAGTAATATTCTCGTCACTGCAGCAAGTTTTACCCAGGATAAGAATTTAATGTGTTATAGCTAGCACCTCTGTGAAATTGTTCTGTAAGAAATTTTAATATGAGTGGAATGGATACATTATACAAATCAATTTTATTAATTTGACAGAAACGAAACCATTGTTTTAATGCGACATTGTACTGCGAAATTGTGTTGTTTGATAAAGAGTTTAGCATTATATCTACTGTGTCATTTCCAATGGTATTATTTAAGTACGCTTGCCGGATAATATTCCGCACGCCAGGGTAAGGCTGCTCCACAATGGGTGACGTTCCCTGGAAGGTGACAGGAGAAGATTTTTATTAGGTGTAAAGTACTTTACTTCAGATTTTAATAGGGAAATGAACAACGGGAACCAGGGTTGTCCCGGCCAATAGGGTACAAGAATTATTCCTTCAGCTTCATCATCTATTATTTTTCTAAGACATTTCAAAATTAAAGCAAAAGGAGGGAAGGCGTAGAAAAAATATTTATTCCAGTTAATAGTGAACGCGTCGATGTCATACGCGTCCGGATCTCGCTTCCAAGATATGTATCGTTCACATTTATAGTTAAGACGCGAAGCGAATAGATCTACTTGTGGTTGGCCAAAAGTGCTTATAATTTGCTGAAAAGAGTTCGAATTAATTTCCCATTCCGTGTCTACATTGCTATATCTAGAGGCTTGGTCAGCATCAATGTTTTCCGAAGATTTAATATAAGAAGCGAATATGAAAATATTGTGTTGTTCACAATACTGCCAGATTTGTCTTGTAATACGATTGAGATGAGGGAATTGTATTCCCCCCATTTTATTTATGTAGGCAATGGCAGTGGTGTTATCTATACGAAGTAAAACGTTTACATTATTATAATTTTTACAGAATGATTTTAAGCCAAAAAATGCCGCTAGTAATTCCAAATAATTTATGTGATTCTTTACCTCATCTGCTGACCACTGACCTCTAGTTATCTCACCATTGCAAGCTGCTCCCCATCCGGTAAGTGAGGAGTCAGTGTAAATTTCTAAGTGGTAATTATGTTTGTCAATACTGTTTTTAGCTCTAATGGCCAAGTTAGACCACCAGTAAAAATCATCTTGTAAATAGTTTTTTAAATACATTTTAGCATCATAATTTTCGCTAAATTCTTGTAAGGCCAAAAATTTTTCGCGTTCAAAATGTTTTGTATAGACCCAGCCGTACGCGACGGCGCACAGTGGTCCGGATTTTCAAAAAGGTGGACATAGGATCGAAAATGCATATTTAACTCAACTAAAAGTTGTTTCGTATAGGCAATTTAACACTGATTAATACTTATTACTACAACTTTTCAAAAAAAACTGCTCCTTCACGTAAAAAAAAAATATCGAAAATAAAAATGTATGGGAGAAAATCGATTTTATTTTTTTTCTCCGTTCAGTATCAAAGTATAGCAACCAAATCTTATATTCTGGCAAGTACCTATTGTTCTTAATACGACAACATATAAATTGCTTGCGTATCCCTGCGGCCTTGACGCCTACGATGCTTCAAAATTCAAAATTTTAAAGTTGAATTATCTTAACATTATTAACGAGTTTTTCTATTGAAATTAATACAAAATATCATTTTTAATAAAAAAAGGCCCCCGCGCGCACCAACCATGTATTAGGTTCGCCCCCTACTACTTGAGACTTAAATATATTACTGGCGAAATGACAGTATACTTTTGTGTAGTATACAACTTTGCCGAACCCTTTGGGGAATATAAAGCGTGATGTTATGACAAAAACTTTTTTACAAAAAAATAAAATAAAAAATAAAACTTTATTTTTTTGTAAAAAAGTTTTTTTTATTATATAAGAATTAAAACAGTCCGCATTCAAGCATTTGGCAAGTATTTCTTTATTTTATTATATTAAAAAAATAGAAATAAAAGTCGTCAACTTTAGTTATGTAATTAAAGACACGTGCTGATTCGTTGCCTATTTGTAACTGACTAAAACGACTCCTGTGAGGCCGGCTCCACACGTTGGCCCCAACGCTCGTTCCAACGTTGGACCGTAAACTCGGTGAGGCGTCCACACGTTAGCGCATAACTTAGTTCTGTCCCGTCAGGGCCAATGTAAAGATGTCCGATACAGAAATCGAAACTGCTCTCAGCGCGTTTGTAGTGATGAGTGCAAATTTATATTTGTTACTGAGAAAAAATAAAAAACCACGTCAAAGAAGATGGTGGATGACGACACATCATAAAACACGGAATCGTCCATTCCGGTGGCGATTTGCTAGACGAGGAAGCCATTTTTACTCGACGTACGCACTCGCTGCGTGTTGTGGCAGAACTGAGCAACGCGCCAACGTGTGGACGGAACGCCAACGTTGGCGCGCAGATTCCTTTGATGAAACCGACACGAGACGGCCAACTACCAACGCTCGCCCCAACGTTGGGACGAATGCCATTTTCTCGATCCACACGTTGGACGAATAGCGTTGGGACGAGCGTTGGGGCCAACGTGTGGAGCCGGCGTGATAAAATAGTAATTTACCCCCACCACCTGAGATATCGACGACGCTGATTGGCTGCGGTTCTAATTTTGTCCGTCACTACTTGCGCGCGTGTGTTTGTTATAAATACCTGTGCATGAAACAATTAAAGGTAATTGTTTCTCAACTCCTTGAGGAAGCAACATACCTAATTATCCGTGCTGTGTGAGTTGAAGTGAAGTTTAGTGAGTTTCGTTATGGCTGCATTTGTTACAAACTTGGACATTTTTATGTTCCTTCGTGTTGCTAGAGACTTGAAAAATCTTCTTGAAACTATTATTCTACATATCCCAGTTGAAACATGTTCAGAAGATTTAGAAATAATCAAGACTTTTTTGAAGAACTACATCAGAAATATCAATCGCAGATGGGCAAGTGCTTATAGAAATCAGAAGACTTTCATAAATAGACATGCTGCGTGGTTACAATCAAATATTAGTTGGCCAAATTGCACTACTGTTAATTTAACCTAGATTTGTCAAGGCCAAGATGAAGTTATCGAAACCATTTCGTCAGACAACACTTCAGTGTGCTTAGTGCGAGTTTTCGTGAATTTATTTACGGACTCACATGAGAGCACGTATACTAAGATTTGTATGGAACAAAAACAGCTCCATCTAGTGTCATAAATTGGAACCTAAAGTAGCGAGTGCCAGTTTACAAATTTTTGAAATCGAATCGCCCGCACTCTCAAGTGAACGTGACAGGCACGTGATCGGTTCATTTCTGCCGTGATGCGAGTGCGAGATACAAATTTTGACAGATCGAGTAGTAAATAAATACAAACGCGATCCAATTTAGACAAATAGTTCTCACGAAGATTTTTGTGGTGACAGTGAAGTGAGGAGATATTCCTACACAATAATTCAGTTTTTATTTGTTGAAAATAATAACAAAGATATGGCAGGACGCTTTTTCTTCGCCTGGAGGATGTTTGCGGCCGCAAAGGCCCGCGATGAACGCAACAAAAGCGCCAGAATTGGGGCAAGGGCTCGCGCGTCTTTTAATCCTTTAGTCCACCTCACGGAGACGCAATTTAGACGTAGATACAGACTGCCCAAAAATATTTTTAAATTGTTGTGCAGTGAACTAAAACAAAGCACAAACCTAAGATCCACTCAACGTGTTTCCTTGGAACATAAGGTATTTATCAATTCATGTTAGTTACAATGTCCATTTCCAAAACAAAACTATGTATATGATTGAAGAAACGTTCTCCTTCTTTTATTTGCAGGTGCTCACCGCTTTATTCTTTTATGCCTCGGGTTCCTATCAAAGGCCAGTTGGAGTAGCAAAACACGTATCACAAAAAATGTGCAGTGTGTACATAGAAGAAGTAACCGAGGCTCTGAATCATAGCAATATATTAATGAAGTATATAAGATTCCCTAGCACTCCAGGTGCAAGACAAGAACTTAGTCAACGGTATTATTATTATCTTTAATATGTTTTTGAGCAAAATAAATTATTAATGTAAATAATTGATGAACTAACAAAATTTTAACTCAGTTTTTACAGAAACTATGGATTCCCTGGAGTGGTTGGGTGTATTGATGGGAGCCATTTTAAAATAGTGGTACCAAAAAAAACTGAAGAACATTGGTATTATAGTCGCAAACACTACCATTCCCTCAATGTACAAATGGTAAATAAATAAAAAATACTATATTATTTTTGGGTTAAAATGGACATTTATTCAAACTCAATGTTTTCTTTGCAGGTTTGTGATGATCAATATAGAATTTTAAATGTTAATTCTAAGTTTGGAGGTGCAAATCATGATTCTTTTATATGGGAAAATAGTGATTTGAATGCATATATTCAGTCTTTGCACAGAAATGGAGAAATGGTCTGGCTTTTAGGTAAAGTAATATTTTGGTCTTTATTTTAATTTAGCTGCCTGCGTCAAATAATAATACAAATTTTTATACTCTAGGAGACTCTGGTTACCCCCAACGCCCATGGCTAATGACGCCGATTTCTAATGCTGCTCCTGATACTCCAGAAGCCAATTATAATGAAAAGCATATGAGAGCTAGAGTAGTAATCGAAAATACGTTCTCAAGGCTTAAGAATCGATGGCGTTGTCTTCACAAAGATAGAGTACTACATTATAAGCCACTTAAATGCTCTCGCATTATTCTGGCATGCTCAGTGCTGCATAATATAATGATTGATTTTGGAGTAGAAGACAGAGAGGAAGACATTCTGGGTTGGTATTATTATTTAACTTTAATGTTTAACTTTAATTTTTTGTGTCATCTGATAATAATTTTACTTTAAATTATTTCTAGGTCTGGAATTACCAGGGATAAGTGGTGGTGAATCTAGTCAAAACAACTACATAAAAAGAGAGGCCACGACGGATTTAATTAGAGGTCGAATACTAAGAAACCAAATAATAAGAAGATTGCAATAGTTTATAATTATTTATTTTTTTAACTTTTTTTGTTTTAACTTATCTTGCTTATCAGTGATACTGTAATTTCATCTCAACTTTAATACATATTGTGTCCACTATATTATACCTACTTATATTTAATTGTGAACCAGTTACTTTTCTTTTTCCCTTAGTACTTAAATGGAAACAATTTGTTTATTTTTTATTGCTTAATGTAAATAAATAAACCAATATGATTAAATATTTTTTATTACTGTCGCCATAAATGATTTATTAACAACATAACATTGTCCATTTAAGGGTAAATAATAAATATGTAGGTATATTATGTATTTGTAAACAGACTTAAGTACTGTTTTTCCATTTATTTATTAACTCGTGCGCTAAGTTGAGATATAGTACTTATTATTATTATTAAAATAAATGAAAGGAACTTTGGCCTAAACACAAAAAAGAAAAATAATCCCAATAAACATACAAATACAAATAAACTACTAACTAATTAATCTTTACAAAACTTATCTACTAATTTATTTATTGCACCTAAAGCTCTTAATCCTACAGCTTGCCACTCGCTCTGAATTTTAAGTTCCATTTCTCTTATTCTATTCTGCTCTCTCTTCAACTCCATGTAGTCCCTGTGTTGCTCCATTTTGAAATTTCTCCAGAACTCTTCAGCTTGGAGAAATTGTTGAGCTGCCTCCTCTGTCCGTGGTGGGCTCACAGGTCTGCGGGGTGAGCCTCGGAGTCTTCGTTGCCTTGAATGGCGTGGTGTTGTGGGTCCAGCTTGTGAAGGCTCTGCCTGGACTACATGGACTTGAGAAGAGGGTCTTGTTGGAGAGAGCATACCCGTATTGTCTGTAATGTAAATATGAATTATAAAAGTTTTTTCTATACTTAGTCATCTTCAGTACCACCATAAGACTACAAGACCTATATTTTTTGTTATTTTAAGAACAAAGTAATTAAGGAATCTTTATCATACCTTCCAATCGTGCCTGCACATATGATGGTATGATGGTAATAGGTGTTGCCTGAGATGTCCTTTGAGCAACATATGAGGTTGATGGCCCAGGCTCATTCCAAGGTAGTAGAATATGTAATTGAAGACATGCTTATGCCTACTTGTAAGAATACTTAAATTAATATGATTATATCAATTGGTATGAAAAAAATCTTACTTTGTATCTCTTCCTCAACAAACATAAGAGTCGGGGAAGATAAAGCCCTTGTTAAAGTTGGTAGCGGTGAGCCTGCTGGTGCCGGTATTGGTGAGGTTGCTGGTGCTGGCTCATTACTATCTTGTGGAACTGAATTTTAATATAAAAAAATATCATTGTAACAATTATTATATTATTAGTAACAATATGTTGAAAGCTTACAATAGCAGCTTACCTTCTTCGCATTGAACTTGTGGTGGAATGTGAACCCCCTGGAAGAGAATTAAAAATAAGTTGCAATAAACTCAAATTATGATAAAAGCAGTTGAGTATGTATTATAGGCAAGTTAATAAGTTAAAACCTGTGCCAACTCAGCCTCTGCCACCGCTAAGCCCGTTGCTACTTGCGCACCAATCATATTGAGAACTCTGAGTTCTAAGTCTGATAGCTTGATGTGCATGGCAGGACCACCACCAGTACCGCTAGCTGCTCTATGCAAGCGGGCTGCTTTTTTCTTTGTATTATTTTTATAATCACTCCAAACCTTAAATCATGCAATGAATAATACTGTTTTATAAAGTTCGCTAACCACATTGTAAGCAAATTAGGTAGATGGTAATCATTACTAACCTTCTTCCATTTGTCAATAGTTTTAGCGTCACCGCTACCGTCACTATTGAGCAATTGTGCTAATTCTTCCCAATAACCCAAACAGGCTATTTTACCTCTTGCATGGGAGGATGGTTTGCTTATGTCTCCATGCCTAAAAAAACATTCAACTACTTGATTACAAGTTCACAGACATGAGTACACTGGTCACCAAATAATTAAAATTCCACTTACTGCTCCATAAATGTCACCAACATATCAAATTGGGATGAACTAGTCTTCATTTTAAATTAATTAAATGAATTCAAAACAACTACAAATTTTCGGGCGTCGCGCCGGTTCAAACAAACAAAACGTCAAACAATAACCCCAAAAATTTCGAAAGACAGTCGTCCCATACGATTACATGCTTAAATGACGTCTTTCTAAATTTGGTAGGTTTATCCCACCAAGCGAACGGAACACCAACCTAACAAAAATGATCATCGCTATTCGCCGTGAGGAAACGTGATGCGAGTAATTTGCGAGATGGCAACTCGCACTCGCTTAAATATTGCATTCGGTTCGTTTGAAGTTGACTCGCTAAACTCAACAGTGAAGTCATTCGCAAAATTTTGTTCAACTCGCACTAGGCACTCAGTTGACATCGATACTACAGCAGCTGTGATTCCGTTGACATCTAGTATTACTGTGGGCACATCTACAGAAGTTCAGATTAGGAAGCCTTTTGTTGACCTCAGCAACAAACAGAAGAAAAGACGTTCAGAGTCTCTTTTGGACTATTCGCCGGAAGAACTTACTTTTGCATTAGTCGAAAGACTTAAGATAGACCAGAAGAATGACTTAGCTTGTGTTATTGACCATATAACGAAGAACCCTGATAGTGTTCCTATTGTTCAAGCCACATTGTTTAAGAAAAATAGGAAAAAAACTTTTGACAAAGATCATGCTCTTGGTCTTTATACATTGTTGAACCTGTCAAAATGGAAATACTTGTGTTTAAGGAAAGTGCTGTTAGATTTTG
Organism: Helicoverpa assulta; assembly: GCA_963856015.1. Lineage (NCBI taxonomy): Eukaryota > Metazoa > Arthropoda > Insecta > Lepidoptera > Noctuidae > Helicoverpa > Helicoverpa assulta. Next base: position 17,505,895 of record CAWLCW010000001.1, on the reverse strand, counting down.
AGGTTCCAGTGTTACCATCGTATCACAAACTCCTTGAAGCTAAAAAGGAATGCTATCCACATGATTTAGAAATTAGTGAGAGAGGAGCCAGAGTGAAGCTTCAAGCCCTATTGGATCTGACAGTCCAGAAGATTCTTCAAATTACCGGTACCCAGATTGATTCGTCAACTGAAGGATTGAAGTTAATCAGCAAATGGGGTTTCGATGGAGCTTCCTCACAAAGCACCTACAAGCAAAGGACTGAAAATGTAGACCTCAGTGATTCATCGGTTTTTATGTCAAGTCTTGTCCCTCTTAAATTAGTTTCTAATAATAGCACCATATGGGAAAACCCAGCACCTTCTTCAACACATTATTGCAGGCCCATTAAGTTCGAGTTTTGTAAAGAGACAGTAGAATACATCAAGCAAGAAGAAGCTGCATTGAAGGAAGAAATAAAAAACATCGATTCTACAAAATGGGCAGGGCTAGAGATTAGTCACGAGCTTCATATGACAATGATCGACGAAAAAGTGGCCACTATTATAACGGATACTTCGTCTGCATCTGCCTGCAATATTTGCCTTGCAAAGCCGACCGAGATGAACAAGCTGTCAGAAGTATTTTCAAGACCTGTTCGAGAAGATGTTTATAAATATGGACTTTCTACTCTTCATATGTGGATTCGTTGTATGGAGTGTATTCTACACATATCTTACAACATGGACTTTGAGTTGTGGACTGCACGAGGTGCTAACAAGCAACTAAAAGCTGCGAAGAAACATTTGACACAAGAAGAATTCAAACAGCAAATGGGAATACTTGTGGATTTTGTGAAGCAAGGCTTTGGAACCACAAACGACGGAAACACAGCCAGAAGGTTTTTTAGAGATTATGAGAAATCTGCCGAAATAACCAAAATTGACAAAGGCCTACTAAAGCATTTTGCGGTTATTCTTCAAACGATTTCATCAGGATGTGCCATAGATATTGAAAAATTCAGGACTTATTGCAGAGAAACAGCTCTTAACAAAGATCTCTTGTGCATTTATACCCATGGTTTTATATGCCCGCAAGTGTACACAAGCTACTCATACACGGTGCAGACATTTGTCATCACTTTGGCCTCCTACCAATTGGCATTCTTTCCGAAGAAGCGGGAGAAGCAAGAAATAAAGAATTTCGAAGAGTTCGTGAATATCATACAAGGAAATTTAACAGGATGAAGACCAACGAGGACTTACTCCATAATTTTTTGATTAATCAGACCCATATTTATCCCATATTCGCCCAAAATACAGCAACTCTAAACAATTCGATTTTTTCCAGATGTTAAAGAGCTTTTGTTGTTGCCTGAGGTAGTAACAGAAGAAACAGAGAATATGGATCTACAGGAGTTGCAGCCTGAACATGATCCATTAATGTAAACGTGTCAGATTTAGTGATTTTGTTATTGTCCGAATTGAGTTTGTTAGTTAGCAAAAAAATATATATTTTTGAATCTATTTCTTGTTACGTAAAAAATATTAGGTCGTGGTGGCCTTGTGGGTAAAGAACCAGCCTTTCGAGTATGAGGGTGTTGATTCGATTCCAGGCCAGGCAAGTACCAATGCAACTTTTCTAAGTTTGTATGTACTTTCTAAGTATATCTTGGATACCAACGACTGTGTTTCGGATGGCACGTTAAACTGTAGGTCCCGGCTGTCATTGAACATCTTTGGCAGTCGTTACGGGTAGTCAGAAGCCAGTAATTCTGACACCAGTCTTACCAAGGAGTATTGTGTTGCCCGGGTAACTGGGTTGAGGCAGCGTGACCTGCTCCTTGTAAAACAAACACTGGTACACTGCTACATCCGGTTAGACTGGAAACCGACCCCAACATCTCATCCCCCGAGCCTTTTTCCCAATCCTGTTGGGGTCGGCTTCCAGTCTAACCGGATTCAGCTGAGTACCAGTGCTTTACAAGAAGCGACTGCCTATCTGACCTCCTCAACCCAGTTCCCCGGGCAACCCGATACCCCAACATAGTTGGAAAAAGGCTCGAAAGATGGTGATTGTTATATAAAAATGTAATATATTTCTTGTAATATAACAAATATGCCTATTTTGTCATAACATCACGCTTTATATTCCCCGAAGGGTTCGGCAAAGTTGTATATACTACACAAAAGTATACTGTCATTTCTCCAGTAGTATATTTAAGTCTCAAGTAGTAGGGGGCGAACCTAATACATGGTTGGTGCGCGCGAGGGCCTTTTTTTATTAAAAATGATATTTTGTATTAATTTCAATAGAAAAACTCAGAAAAACTCGTTAATAATGTTAAGATAATTCAACTTTAAAATTTTGAACTTTGAAGCATCGTAGGCGTCAAGGCCGCAGGGATACGCAAGCAATTTATATGTTGTCGTATTAAGAACAATAGGTACTTGCCAGAATATAAGATTTGGTTGCTATACTTTGATACTGAACGGAGAAAAAAAATAAAATCGATTTTCTCCCATACATTTTTATATTCGATATTTTTTTTTTACGTGAAGGAGCAGTTTTTTTGAAAAGTTGTAGTAATAAGTATTAATCAGTGTTAAATTGCCTATACGAAACAACTTTTAGTTGAGTTAAATATGCATTTCCGATCCTATGTCCACCTTTTTGAAAATCCGGACCACTGTGCGGCGGGACAAGCCGCGGTTAATGTACCTATGAATTGAGCGAAAACACGAATCGAAACTTGGGACGATTTTTGTATTTTCTTAACAAGTTCTATAATCTTATTAATTTTTTGTGTAGGTAGTTGTAGTGACATAGTTGGAGAGTTTATTTCGAAGCCTAGAAACTTACAAGTTTGACATGGAACAATATTACTTTTATCAAAGTTTATTATGAAGCCTAAGCTTTCTAGTGTTTCGATCACTTTATGTACAGTATTTTGACACGATTGATAATCATCAGCTATGCAAAGAATGTCATCAAGATATGACACGAGCACATGTCCTTGTTTTCTTAAAAATGTTAACACTGGTTTCATGAGTTTTGTAAAGATGTAAGGCGCTGAACACAAACCGTAAGGTAGGCAATTGAATTGATATGAATGAAAATATTATTATTCCTGAATCTAAGGTATTTTTTATATTGTTCATGTATAGTTCATGCACTAGAAAATAAGCTTCTTTGAGGTCAATATTTGCCATGTAAGACCCTTTTGAGACTAATTTTACGGCAGTACGAATATCTTCCATTTTAAAATGGTGGGTACTTATAAATTGATTTAATTTTTTAAGATTTAGTATAAAGCGGAAGCCTCCTGTACTTTTAGGTGTTAAGAAGATAGGAGAAATAAATTGGCCAGATTGTTCATCGCATTGTGATATAGCACCTAAGGTTTTCAGCTTTTGAATAGCAAGTTCCATCTCAAGCTCACAGTAAGGCGGGTTAGGCGATTCTTTAGTTTGAAAAACCGTACATACAAATGGTATTTTATATCCTTTTATGTAAGATAGAATAATAGAGTCCTCGGTAATTAGTGACCAATTATGAAGGAAGTAACGAATACGACCAGCATGAGGTACCTCTATTTGTGTCTCCGATCGTGATGCCTGCTGGAGGGAGCCGGACGGGCGCGTGGTTGCTGCGTCCTCCTCGTTGCGGCAGGCGGTGGCTGGAAGCGGTTCGTCGCTGACGTCGTCGGCTTCGCTTGACTCTGCTGCTGGCGAGGAGGACCCCGCGCGTTTCCCAATGAAGTAGTTCTTCTCTGGAATGATTGCTGCACAGGTGTTGCTTTTTTAATATGTTGGCTAGATTTTTCAATATCCTTAGTGTTTTTGATATTTTCGCCAAGTTTATCACCAAAAAGGTAGGTTTCTCGTTTTACACCTTGTATTGTATTCCAAAACTTTTTGTCTAGCAAGGGTATGATAAGTTTTCGTCTATTTATGGTTTCTTCATAGTGTAAGTCTAAGAGTAATTGGCTAACTTCTGAAATACGTTTGATTATATCGAACCTATCCATATCTTCTTTGATCAGGTGATTAGTAATGTTTACTAAGCCAGCCAGCCCACACCCTAATTGGTTTTGAGATTTCTCCAATCGCTTATCACGATTTTTTGCCGCATCTGATAAAACTGCGGCTACTTCGGGATTTAGTTTCGGTGCTTTGGCTAAGAGAAAGTTCTCGGGTATGAGCATCTTCTCCATGAGGGAGTCCTTCTGCTCTTTGGCTAAACCATCCAGTAGTATTTTACCCCAACGTTCAGAGATCTCTGCGGGTACCTTTTCGCCAAGTTGTTGCTCGATTTTCTTAGCTTCGCCAAGAATATTTAGGATTTCCTGTGGAACTTCCGTGTTGGTCGGCGTAACCTTTTCGACCGAAATGCCAGTTGTGGTCAATGTTTGTGACACCCGGGTCCATTGGCAGACCATGCTTCGGGGAAGCGGCTGGCGGCGGGTTCGCCGCGGGGCTGGCTACTTGGACTGTCGACGGCAATTTTTTGCTTTGTGGATTATCCAAGTAATCATCGGAATCACATAGTACGTAGTCTCCATCAGACAGCTGTTCTTGGCAGCGGGAAGGGTGACCATTTTCTTCGTCTGACTGGTTAGAATATTGTTCTCCAGCATCATGTTCGTCGGAAGAGTACGAAGACGGTGTTTCCGATCGTCTGTACCGATCTGTAGGTCAAACAAAGACGTATTACTTTCAGGATGGCATCACGTACCACCACACCAAGAAAGTAAATATTTGTTCCGGGATAATATCACGTATTACCACTTTAGGGAACAAAAAGTAATAATTGTCAGGATAACATCAGGTATTACCACATTAAGACAATTGTTATAACAGTATTTACTGAAAGTGGCAAAATAAAATTATGTGGGTCAAATAATATTACATAATGACTAACCTTGATAACGGCGCCAGTGATCACGATCGTGACTTCTGCGGCGCGCCAATTTATCCTCCAACCGGCGAATTTTACGACGGATGTCTTTGTCGTTATCTTTATAGTGATATTTCCTTTTTCCCATATTAGATTCACAATTGTAAATGTATTACAGTAAAAAATATTTCAAATAAGCTTAAAAAAAGAATAAGAATAATGGAGCACGTGTTGACGATGCCGCACACGAAAAAACGAATGAATAGTGAAGTGACAGATCGACCGACCGAACCGAGCGGGTGAACGACGACCGAATCAATAATCGTTTTTATACTTTTTAAATTATTTTCTAGATCTAAACAGTGTGACGATGCAGTATGTCGAAAAACGGACTACATGGTAAAGTTAAATCTAGAGGATGTAACATCGAAGTATAATTTATTATATAGTGTATATGTATTATGTAGTTGATGTGTTGATTAACTTACATAATTATGTCGGGGAGAGTCATATAGTACGGACACTAAACGAGACGCAAGCGCACCATCTGGTGGCATTTCCGGTGAAACAACATTTTGGCGCGCTTGGCAGAGTTCTGGTGGTCAGCGTGGCGTCGGCGGAGCTCAGTCTTCGTCGAGTCTTCGTTGAGTCGTCATGTGGAACACATCTCGAAACTGCCTTACGTCACGTCTAGTGTTCCTAGTGTTATTACTTAGTGTTGTAGTACCGTTGTAGATCCATATTGTGAAGTGTTAAGATTATTGTAATGTCTATCGTATGGTAAGGTTCTTCTAACCTAACAGACAGACATGTGTTGCTGGGGAGTTTGTTCCGCCACTTCTCCCCAGCCAAAACACATAGGAAGTGGCGAAGGGCGGGCGTTTTGGGGGCTGTCTTTTGTTCTGACTAATTTGAATACTCAGGTCTATTGTCCCTTTAAGCTGTGAAAATATCAAACTTCTAAACCAAGCCAATCAAAAGATACAGCCGATTATGTCGATATTTTCAACAAATTTTCGACACTCGCAAAGGAATCAAAACCTACAGGATACTTCCCGTACACTCAGAATCTTGAAATTTGGCATGAAGCATTGTCATATAATGCAAATATAGGAAAAATTGCGAAAATCTCATTTTTTTAGTTATATCCAAACTAATATTATAAATGCGAAAGTAACTCTGTCTGTCTGTCTGTCTGTCTGTCTGTCTGTCTGTCTGTCTGTCTGTCTTTCTGTCTGTCTGTCTGTCTTTTCTTCACGCCTAAGCTACTGAACCGATTTGTGTGAAATTTGGTACAGACATAGTTTGAAACTTGAGAAAGGACATAGGATAGTTTTTATTACAAAAAATAAAAATAAAAAATAAAATTTATTACGGACATACAGTGCCATCTATTGGTCAAATGTCGAAATGCTGTTCCTATGCTCCGTAGATAGATGGCGTTAATCGCGCAATGGTGTCATTACACGTGTTCGGTTCATGTTATTGTTTTAATTCATCGGAAAATCCATCAGAAAAATGTAAATAAACAGTAAAAAGGTGTAAAAAAATTAATATTAATATAATAAAAGTTTTACTACAAAGAAAATGCTCTAACGGAGTATAGATAATTATATTAGTACTACGCGCAATTGTGTCGATCGTTACACGAGTTCGGTTCATGTTGTTTTAATTCATCGGAAAAAAGTAAATAAATAGTAAAAAGGTATGAAAAAAATAATAACAATATAATACTACTTTTAGTACAAAGAAAATGCCCGAACGGAGTATAGATAAATAATCCGAGTTGTCACTATGCTCGATAGATGGCGTTGGGATCGAAATAGATCGCGCTATGGTTTCGTTACACGCATTTGGTTGGGTATCGGCCGAGCGCTTCGGTACCGTCGTGGAAAAATTGTATTGTCGGTTGTATGGTCGTTTATGTGGATTTGGTCCTGTTTCGTAAATTCTAATTTGGTTCCGTTGTATTTGTCGATTTGGTACAGACATAGTTTGGAACTCGAGAAAGGACATAGGATAGTTTTTATCCCAAAAATCCTGCGGGAGCGGGAACGTCTCAAAAATCCCGCGAGATCGGGAACTATGTGGGTAAAACCAAAAATCTGCCGGAAGTCACTATTCCACGCGAACGAAGTCGCGGGCAAAAGCTAGTAATATAATAAAAATATTTTAATAAAATGAAACTTACTACCTTATTTCTCACGAACGAATAAAGGTATCAAATTAAAATTTATACCAAATACCTAGGTCTATTGTCTCTTTAAGCAGTAAACTTCTAAGTTATCGCGATCAAAAGATACAGCAGTTTATACTGACACCTTAGACGAATTTCCGTCACACGCTAGAGAATCAAAACCTACAAGGTACTTCCCGTGAACTCAGAATCTTGAAATTCGGCACGAAGCAACGTTATATAGTATAGATAAAGGAAAAATTGCGAAAATGATAAATTTGAAGTTACATAAAATATTAAAATATTATTTTTGCTTACATAACATAAAATATTTTTCTAATAATTATAAACTTACTACCTACCCTTTTTCACATGAACGCGTAGAGATAAGTTTTAAAGATGAAATTCATATCAATATTAAAATATTATTTTTGCTTACATAACATAAAATATTTTTTTAATAATTATGGTCCAGCCATGTCTAATGCAAATCCAGGTTGGGGATCTATCGCGTATGTACGTCGCAATCTTAAGGATGCCGTTAGAGACGGATCTTGTGAAATATAATATATAGGTTATTTAAATAACCTAGACGCTGCAAACGGCCATTGTGGATGCTTGCATTTTGAAATCTTTAATGTCAGAGTGATAACTGTATATAGGTCACTATAATGTCAAATTAATGTTGCAATAGAGTGCATAAATACAGTAATATACGGCAGCAACTTCAATAAGTATAATTCATATTCCCGTCTGATTGTTGTGGGAGACATCAATATCGATTTTAGAATGAATCCCCAGAATTTATTTTCCACATATTTTTCATCCATAAACTTGTTTCCGTTAATAAACACTAGCACTACACGAAGTAATACAATTAAAGATAACGTTTTTTCGAACTTTAATGTACAATGTGATACAATTCACACCTTTTTCAGTCACCATTTACAGATTTGGTTCAAATTTAAGACATAATTAGTTATTTTCAATCAGATTTCTGAATGATGACTATAAAATGTTGTAAATAAATAACTTTAAAAAAACTTTTACAAGGTACTCGCCTATTATTTTAGTTATATTATAAAATAAAAAATATTAACTATTTTGACTGTCACGAAATTACCATAACTATGATTGTTCTAAACTGAACGGTTTTCGCGAGAGTCACTTTTTATTTATACGGGATTTGTACGGAACCCTCGGTGTGCGAGCCCGATTCGCACTTGGCCGGTTTTTTAGTAATAGTAAGTCTGCGTTGTATTTTGGATGGAATATATTTACTGTCTACCCTCTAAAAATTACAAATCATATCTAAGCTAATTTATTAGTCATAAATTCACAATGCTATTGACTATCGGGCTTTCGATACGTTTTTAGACATTAGGTATACCAACTATTATAATAATCTGTGATTATACTTTGCGTTTATTGAGAGAGGAGTGCTTTTGTTTGTCAAATCAACATGAATCATTTGACTACACTTTTAAGAGCAGAAATAATTGTTTTGCATGAGCAAAACGTTTCAATTAGTGAAATTGCGAGACGTTTAAAGTTATCGGTGAGTAATTTGATTTTATTATTATACTAATATGTAATTTAATAATATTAAATGTCATATTAACATAATATATTGTATAATATTACTGTGATTATTGTTATGTGATTATAATATGAAGTTTAATATTATTAAATTACATTTAATTTGTAGGTTTGACCTTCTCGACTTTATGTCGGTTTAATAGGTATCCCGTTCCGCAGCCCGCGGAAAAAAGATATCTATGCCCCCCCTAGACTTTTATTAAGCATTTTGTATTGTATGTATTATATAGTGTATAAATGTATTATGTAGTTGATGTGTTATTAACTTACATATGTCGGGGAGAGTCAAATAGTACGGACACTAAACGAGACGCAAGCGCACCATCTGGTGGCATTTCCGGTGAAACAACATTTTGGCGCGCTTGGCAGAGTTCTGGTGGTCAGCGTGGCGTCGGCGGAGCTCAGTCTTCGTCGAGTCTTCGTTGAGTCGTCATGTGGAACACATCTCGAAACTGCCTTACGTCACGTCTAGTGTACCTAGTGTTATTACTTAGTGTTGTAGTACCGTTGTAGATCCATATTGTGAAGTGTTAAGATTATTGTAATGTCTATCGTATGGTAAGGTTCTTCTAACCTAACAGACAGACATGTGTTGCTGGGGAGTTTGTTCCGCCACTTCTCCCCAGTCAAAACACATAGGAAGTGGCGAAGGGCGGGCGTTTTGGGGGCTGTCTTTTGTTCTGACTAATTTAAATAAACGATTTTGAGTTTAGAGTTCTTTTTGAGTTATCTCTTCGTACGATTACCCTAGCTGATGTCGGACAATAGTGCCATCCTGCGACCTCAGCATGGCGATTCTATCTCTATTCTACCAAGAAACGACAAAGCTCTTTCTTTCCCACTCGACATGTCTTCTACCCGAGCATGGCGCGAGCTGTAGACTCGCGTTTCTATCAAGAGAAAGACTTTCCATAGCAACGGATAAGTAGCTAGTGATGGGTCGTTCTGCGATAAATTTACGTTTAGTTCGCCAAAAAAATGTGGCAATGCATTATTTTTCACGCATGAACCTATACATCATCATCATCATCAGCCTATCGCAGTCCACTGCTGGACATAGGCCTCTCCAAGTGCACGCCACTGAGATCGATTTTCGGCTTCTCGCATCCAGCTCCTGCCAGCCGTCTTGCGCAAGTCATCACTCCACCGTGCCTGAGGACGTCCTACACTACGTTTGCCGAGGCGTGGTCTCCACTCTAGAACTCGTTTACCCCAACGGTTATCGGTTCTTCGGCTAATATGGCCAGCCCACTGCCACTTCAGCTTGCTGATTCGGTGGGCTATGTCGATGACCTTGGTTCTCTGACGGATTACCTCATTTCTGATGCGATCCCTCAGAGAAATACCGAGCATAGCCCTTTCCATAGCCCGCTGAGCGACTTTAAACTTGTGGACCAGCCGTACCGTCAGTGTCCACGTTTCGGCTCCGTAAGTCATGACAGGTAGGACGCACTGATTGAAGACTTTTGTCTTTAGGCACTGTGGGATCGACGATGTTAGGACTCGACGTAGCTTCCCAAATGTAGCCCAACCCAACTGAATTCTCCTATTCACCTCGTCCTCAAAGTTGTTTCTACCTAACTGCAATGTCTGCCCGAGGTATACATATTTCCGAACAACTTCGAGAACGGCGCCGTGTATCGCAATCGGTTCCGGTAGAACATGTTCATTGAACATGACCTTGGTTTTGTCCAAGTTCATCCGTAGGCCGATGCGTAGAGAAGATTCAGCCAGGTCGTTCAGCATCTGTTGTAGGTCCTGCAGCGTTTCCGCCATGATGACGATATCGTCAGCAAATCGCAAGTGAGAGATGTGTTCGCCATTGATGTTGATGCCGCGTCCTTTCCAGTTCAGCGTCTTGAACATATCCTCCATTGCATTAGTGAACAGTTTCGGGGAAATAACATCCCCTTGTCTCACTCCTCGATGCAACGGTATGGGCATTGTTTGCTGATTCTGTACTTGGACGGACATAGTAGCGGCTTCGTAGAGACATCTCATCACTTGGATGTATCGCCAATCTACTTGACAACGCTGCAGGGACTCTAGAACAGACCAGATTTCAACCGAGTCAAAGGCCTTCTCATAGTCCACAAATGCTAGACACAGGGGCTGATTATACTCTTCGGTCTTCTGTATAATCTGCCGCACTGTGTGGATGTGGTCTATGGTGCCGTATCCGCTCCGAAACCCAGCCTGCTCCGGTGGTTGGAATTCGTCGAGTCTCCGCGCAAGTCGGTTCGTGATCACTCTTGAGAACAGCTTATAGACGTGGCTTAGGAGGGAAATGGGTCGATAGTTCTTCAGCTGGGTTTTGTCTCCCTTTTTGAAGAACAGGACGACAACACTCCTACTCCACGCCTCTGGAGTTCTCCCTTCAAACAGGACGGCATTAAAAAGCTTCTGGAGCTCCCCCAGTACGGGCTTTCCTCCTGCTTTTAATAGCTCTGTTGTAATGCCATCCTCGCCAGGGGCTTTTCCATTTTTGAGCTGTCCCAGAGCGATCTCGATTTCGCCACTGCTGACTTCTGGCAGGTCTTCGGTGAAATGGCGTGTTAATGTAGCTCTAGAATCCTCATTTCCGGGATCAGGTCGAGATGCATGCGATGCGTATAACCGGCCATAGAAATTTTCCACTTCCGAAAGGACTGCCGGCACCGAAGAAACGACTTCTCCACTTGTTGTGGTCAGCTTCGTCAAGTGGCTTCTTCCAAGAGATTGTACGAACACCTTTGACCCCCGATTCAGCTCAATTGCTCTTTCAATGTCAAGAGTATTGGAGCACTGGAGGTCGCGTCGTACGTGCTTGTTGATCTCTTGGTTTAGAGCCCGCTTAGCTGACGAAGTGACAGGCGGGTTTTCACGTCGTTTCTTCATAAGCTCTAATGTCTCTTCCGAAAGCTTTGATTTCTTGCCCTTACGCTGCATGTTACAGAATCTCGAACCTTCCTCCCTGAGGATCCGAACCACATATTCGTGGTTCTGGTTAACGTCTGTTGTGGTTTCCACGGCGGCAAATCGGTTCTCCAAATTTGACTGGAACGTTTCAGATCCTATCATGGTTTGGAGCAGTGTTGGTCGGAGCCTGGCCTTCATCAGACGGAAACGTTCGGCCTTGAAGTTGATATTCAGAGAGCCTCGGACAAGTCGGTGATCGCTACCGGTATTAAACCTATTGATCACGGAGACGTCTCTGAATATGTGCTTCTTGTTCGTCATGATGAAGTCAATCTCATTTTTAGTCATAGTGTCGGGGCTTTGCCACGTCCACTTCCTTTGGGGCTGCTTTTTGAAAAAGGAGTTCATCAAAAAGAGCCCCTCGCGTTCGAGGAAGTTGACGAGCATTTGCCCCCTATGATTCCTGCTTCCAAATCCATGGGATCCTACTGCCGATTCGCCGCAAATCTGTACTCCCACTTTAGCGTTAAACCTGAACCTATACATAAACTCACATAACTCTAAGTAACAACAAAACGTATTCATCGAACTTATTTTTTATCTGTGAACTAATATGGTTCATGTGTGTGTGATTGTTTACAAAATACGATTTTCGTTGTTGATTTTACGGATTTAAATTAACATTTTGGTGACTACTGCGGCAAGGAAAAAGTAAGTAGATTTTGTGATTAAATAAATAAAGTACTGATTATTCCAATAGTTGTGTGGTATTAATCTAAATGAATATAATAATTATCCATACATACGATGAAAATAACAAAAGAAAAGTACATAATAATCTCAATGAATGGTGATTGGTGGCATTGCCTGATGAAAACTTTGCCATGTACAGTTCAATGCGTTTCAGTTCTTTGCCTCACTGTTATCTTGCTTCCCTATATTATTGTCCGAAGTGTTTTTACTTTCGTCGTTACAAAAACTGTTTATTTACAGCGTACGAAGTCCCATCCAATAAATAGAGAAGTTAGTATCGCGATCCATTGGGAAAAAAAGGCCACGATGAAGAAGAATAGGTCCGTATTTAGAAGCTGCTGAAAAAATATGGAAAAAGAACGAGTTCTTGGCATACGATGCTGACACAAGAAATGTTCTATTAGTAAGTGTCTAATAATATTCATTTACTAGTAATAGTTCCCCAGACTTGTTGGCTTCATTCTAGCAAAACTCTCATGCTTTATTTTCAAAATATAATTATGGCAATAATAATTTTATTATAGTATTGTTGTGTCATATAAGCAACAACTCTTAAGATAAAAAATAAAATGAGACAATCATTTACACAGAGGTAAAGGTTTATTTACATAGAATTAAGGATACAGATAAAGTCATTTATTCAAAATAGGCTGAAATCAGCAGCAGATGTGGTGGTTTAAATGTTTGTATGCTCTTCTGTGAGTTGCAGCTAAGTAAGCTACCACTAAGGTCATTAGTGTGTCTCTCTCTCTGTCTTTCTTCGGGGAGAGTTGTTGCATAGGCACCCTGCAATAAGAAATAACTGTTTGGTAAAGAGTTTTTACAAGAATTATTTTACAGTATAATAAAAGAATTACATACTGATAGTGACACATTATCAGTATTATTATTGGTGTCATGAGCCAAGACCCTAACGCATAATCAGAATCCCATGAAAATGAATGATAATTTCATTTTGTGTTTCAGATTACAAAAAAGGATGCTAAAGGAGGCCTTTTTTTTTTTTTTTTTTTTTTTTAGCGACGTAAAATCATCAAATGACCCCTCCCGCTGTGGGTTAGCAGCGGTGAGGGAGTGTCAGACTCTTACTGACTAAAATCGTCGTGTTCCGTCATAAGCCTTTTATGTACCAGGGCCGCGGTATCTCTTTCGAACAACCCGCAGCCCCGGCAGGCCTTGGCCCTGCTGGGCCCCGCTGGAGTTGCTGACATCTCTTTGAGGAGCGCGTGGAACAACGCGCGCCGTCGACACGGGTCTGTCGTCTAGAAAGACAGAGGGACGATGAGCCACCCGAACTCACCGCCCACAGACCCACGCCTACGGTGGCGGCCTTAAGTTTACAAATTATAAAATATTGAAATTATATTATTTAATAAAGATTGTGAATATTAAAATCATAATGGTTGTTTATTTAAAATGTCATTTTTTTCCTAGCAGATAATACTGTCCAATTCTAGAGTCATATAGCCTGCGCAGTTCGGTCTTAATGAGAGAACTATTGAAAATTTGAAACACACCTGAGACTAATGGTTTATGATCTGTATGAACTGTGACTCTATGACCATATACATACTGATGAAATTTTTCACAACCAAATTGAATTGCAAGCAATTCTTTCTCAATTTGTGCATACCTAGACTGAGTTGTGGTTAATGTTTTTGAACTATAAGCAATGGGTTTATTATTTTGTAAAATGACTGCTCCCAATGCTGACTTAGACGAATCTACTGACAAGACTAATGGAATATTGGGGTTATAGTGAGCTAAAACCGGTGACTTTATAATTTCATCTATTAAACTCTTAAGACATTTATTATGATTTTCATCCCAAGACCAGACTGCATCTTTTTTCAAAAGATTTCTTAAAATTTGAGTTTTTTCTGACAAATTGCTAATAAAAGGACCTAAATAATTGATCATACCTAATATTCTTTGCAATTCTTTGACATTTTGTGGTGTAGGCATATTGACAATTGCTTTTACTTTTTCTTGGTCAACCCTTGCACCATCTTTACTAAAGATATAACCTAAAAAACAGACTTCAGAAACTAGAAATTTACATTTGGACTTGTTAAATTTTAAATTAACTTGACGAGCTCTTTGCATTACTTTATGTAATCTCTCATTATGTATAGACTCACTTGGACCATAGACTAGAATGTCATCGATGAATATCAAGACTCCTTCTAAATCACCAAACAAATTCATCATAACTCTTTGAAATATTTCTGATGATGCATTTATGCCAAAAGGTAATCTTAAATATTTATATCTGCCAAATGGTGTTTGAAAGGTACATAAATTAGAACTATATTCATCTAATCTTAACATCCAAAAACCTGAAAATGCATCTAAATGAGAAAAACAAACAGCTCCTACTAATTGAGATCTTATCTCATCAATTGACTTTATTGGATAAATTTCCCTTATGATATTCTTATTCAAATTTCTAGGATCCAAACAAATTCGTAACTGACCTGAACTTTTGACCGTAATTACTATGCTATTCACCCATTCTGTAGGCTTAGTGACTTTTTCAATGACTTGCATGCTCTCCATGCGATCCAACTCCTCGCGTAGCTTTCCAAGCATCGCAAATGGTACTCTCCTGGGAGGATCCACGCATGGTACTGCATCAGGTTTGAGTTTCAGGTGACAGACAGGAGGTAGACAGCCAAGACCCTGAAAAACATCATTATATTGTGTTAGAATTTGTTGACAAAAATTTTGTTTAGATACTGAAAAAACTCTTTTAATTATTCCTAACCTTTCACAAGTAGGAAGACCTAGGACATTGGGACATACTAAATTTGCGACTATGAACACTATATTTTCACTGACAGTGTTATTATTTAATATTAAATTGCATTTAATATTGACTTTTCCCATAATGGGTATTGACTTGCCACAAAATCCTGTGACATTTATGTGACATTTGACAAGTGACATTTGACTTTGTTGACGTTTTAAAGAATTAAAAGTTTGTTTTGACATTATGTTAAGATCAGCTCCTGAATCAATGATACAATTAAATTGTGAATGACCTACTTTAACATTTATGTTCCAAGACTGTTTACTATTGTTAATGTTATGTTTATGTTTTGACTCGACTATATTGACCTGACTAAATGATGATGTGACTTGTTGACTGTGATATGGTGATGTGACTGTTGTGATTGTGTGAGGTGATTCCTCAGACATGTGTCTGTACTCATCATCATCACTCATGTCATAATATGACTTGAGAATTGATTTCTCTGACTGGTGACTGCTTTCATCACCGAGGTACTTTTCAGACCTCTCAGACATGACATTATCACCCTTATCATCTTTGAAATATGACTTGAGAATTAATTTCTCAGACTGGTGACTGCTTTCATCACCGAGGTACTTTTCAGACCTCTCAGACATGACATTATCACCATTATCATCATTGAAATACGACTTGAGAATTAATTTCTCAGACTGACAATATGAGTCTCGGTGAGATCTCTCAGGAATGACACCAATGTCATCACCGGAATCATTCCCTGACTGTGACTGACTATGTATGTGTGTAAATTGTGGTGGTGGAGACAAGTGGTACAGTGAATGTGTGCTTGCTGACTTGACATGTTTATAGTGACTGTTATATGACTTTAAATGACAATTAGACTTATGACTTTGACTGGAGCTATGACTATTCAAAATTCCAACAAAATAATCTTGATTATTATTATGACTATGACTTGAATTAAACGACTCTAAATGACTGATATTTTTATTTTTGAAGCAATATTTAGCAAAATGACCAAATGATTTACATGACCTGCATTTGACTCCTTGCGCTGGGCACTTGTAGCGGTGAGATTGCCCACAGCGGCTACACGTCCTCGAGCGCCTTTCAGGGTTGGGAGACTTCCCTGCGCCAGAACCCTGCTGACCGACTGGTGAAGCTCGCTGTCGACGATCCCCTCGACTACGGCTCCTCCGACGTAGATGCATGACATTTTCTGACTTTTCAACGTTGGAACTACTGACAATTTTTTCAGCATCCTGCTGTGCGACGATCAGTGTTGTTGCCAGTTCTCGCATCTTCTGATATGTCAGATCAGGTTCCTGGAGTAATCTCTGACGTACATGCGCTAAATCCATATGCAGATTTGCAATGAAAATATCCCTGATGAGCGATTCCCTGAGTGTTCCAAATTCACAATCTTGGCTTTTATTCTCCAGATCTGCTAGGAATCCTTCGATCGACTCGGATTTCTGTTGCTTTCTGGTGAAGAACATGTGACGGCACATGGTTATGTTCCTTCTGGGCTCAAAAAAATTTTGAAATTTGGACTTGACTTCGGCAAGCGTGGTCTTCTCAATGGTGAGGTTGAAAGTATTGAATATATTTAAGCCCTTTTCACCTATGAGATGCAACAAGATAGCTATCTTACGCTTTTCGGGTGCCTTATCCAAACCCGTGGCCAACAGATACAGCTCCAACTGCTGCCACCAGCGTTTCCACGCCTCCGCATTATTATTTGTGGAATCTGACGAAATTTGCAGTGATTTTATTTTGCTGTTAAGGCCTTGGACGCCATTATGGTCGCCCACGCCGCATGGCTCGGAACTCGACTGGTCCATTTTCGCGACCGACTGTCTTCCAGACTTCGACTTTTTTGACTTGAGTTCTTCTTGACTTCTGACACCATGTAATATAAATGAAAGTCCTTGATCTTGGGTTACTTGAGTTTTATTTCACAACACACATTCACTGTACCACAGTTACATAGTCAACCCATACGAAGGATATGGAAAAAGACCGATGACAGATCATAGCGGAAGTTATTATATTAGTGACGTACTAATTAGTATTACTAATTAGTGATGTTACAACAGTTCACAAACTCTGTCATGATAATTGGCATTCATGTTCAGTATTTTGCACTCAGTATCTACAATCTGAAATAGAGGTTATAACTTAAATATTAGGTACACTAACGTTGTATTCACTGCAAAAACAAATTGTTCAAAAAATTTGCTAACAGTGGTTAGTAATGTTGTTAATGACCTAAGCAGAACCCGAACAAAGAACCTGCAACAATTAGACTTTGTTAAATATTTTTCTTCTGTTTAATTATTTTCTTGCTATGAAGGGCAATGCCTACCTACATAATAGACAAAATAATCTTAGAAACAATAATAAATGAATTGAATAGATCTTTCTATATTTAAACCTTATCTATAAGGACGAAAACTTTGTCATATTTTTGGTTGATAACAATGAATATGAAAGCTCAACGAAATAAAATAGACTGTAGGTACTTACATTGATAAGAACAGGCAGATATCCTAGGAGATAGATTCCTGGCACAAATACTGCACTATCTCATTCACGTTTTCAATGTCGAGAGACTTAACAAGTGTATACATTGTAGTCTTTGACTTAACACTCGTATAGCTCGTTTTTTGAGCTTTACACTGATTCTTCTCAGCATAAAAACTGACCACATATCGACGTAAGGACCCCGACATACTTTGTAAATAAAATTCTGGCTATTTGAGATCTTAAAATTATAATAATATTCTTGTCTACTCTTGTCTAGGTCAGATGAGATGTAGAGTATTTGACATTTCATATAGAAAGTTATATCTACTCCCAAATGTCAAAAGTAGAGAAAATATAGTCGTCATGCTCGACGCGATAGACACATGTCGATGAAGAAAAGAAACATTTCTTTTCTCGTTGTCAAACATCGCCATGCTCGGATCGATAGAAATCTTTCTTCAATCTGTCATTTTGTCGATTCTCCGGTAGACAAAAGCTGTTTCTATGGCGGTCATGCTGGGGTGGCTGATGTTCCCCCCTCCGACATCAGAAGTGGGATGTAATCCAAATGCCCACATGTGTTAAGAATTCGCCATGCGAAGATAAAATTCTACCCATTGACAAAAAAAAAATGGAACGTCGATTATTTCAAATGGAGTTTGTAGAAGAAGATTTATTAAGAATTTCAGCGAAGGTACAAGTATGGTAACCACGGTTATGGTAATGGTATCAGTTTCCATTGTTACATGTCAAGCCAGTTATTGAAGGTATGCTAGAAAATTAACCGAATTTGTCTTTTTTAGGGTTCCGTACCTTTTTTTTTTTTTTTTTTTAACGACGTAAAAAATCATCAAATGACCCCTTCCGCTGTGGGTTAGCAGCGGAGAGGGAGTGTCAGACTCTTACTGACTAAAAACCGTCGTGTTCCGTCACAGGCCTTTTATGTACCAGGGCCGCGGTATCTCTTTCGAACAGATTGTCTCATGTCTCTCCACAAAAATAAGAAATAGCGTATACTCATAGGCTCACACACATTCTATTTTCTGTGACCAGATTGGCTCAAGAACATCCAAATTTTAATTTAATTAATTCATACAGACGACACTACTTAACATTACACTTTAAGAAATAAGACATAATGGTCATCTGAACTCCGAGCGTTGAAATAGATTATGGTGCTTTTACACTTGCCGCCGACAAAACGGTACATGAGCCATTCGACGCGACGGCGCGGCGCACGGTGGATCGAAAATCGGCTCTAGAAGACATAGGATCTCGATGTCTTAAATGTTTTTTTTTTTGCTGGAAATGACTTCTGCCGATCATTACTGTTCTATAAAATGTCATATGAAGTAATTGTGTGCACAAACGGAAGAGTTATAATTTTTATAAGAAAAAAATGTATGGAGCTGACATGAAAAATGAGGATATCTCTGGAATCGCAAGGTTGGCCGTTATATCCTTGTACTCTGTTATAGTACTATTTATTTGTGAATTTTTGACATACTTCATATTGCGGCATCACTTGCGATTTTTTTTTTAAATCGTCAAAATTAAAAATAAAAAATGTTTATGATATGTTCATTTTAATGCTTAAATATGGCTATACCAAGTGTAAATTACAATATTTTTTCTAAGAAATCACAAAGTCGTATTACCTACTTTCACTTTGTTGTCCGTCTGTCTGTCTGTCTGTCTGTCTTTCTGTCTGTCTGTCAAGACCCTTTATCTCAAGAACGCGTGGACGTATCAAGCTGAAATTTACAAGAAATACTCAGGTCTATTGTCCCTTTAAGCTGTGAAAATATCAAACTTCTACGCCAAGCCAATCAAAAGATACAGCCGATTATGTCGATATTTTCAACAAATTTTCGACACTCGCAAAGGAATCAAAACCTACAGGATACTTCCCGTAAACTCAGAATCTTGACATTTGGCATGAAGCATTGTCATATAATGCAAATATAGGAAAAATTGCGAAAATCACATTTTTTTAGTTATATATTATATTAAAAATATTTTAATAAAATGAAACTTACTACCTTATTTCTCACGAACGAATAAAGGTATCAAATTAAAATTTATACCAAATACCTAGGTCTATTGTCCCTTTAAGCAGTAAACTTCTAAGTTATCGCGATCAAAAGATACAGCAGTTTATACTGACACCTTAGACGAATTTCCGTCACACGCTAGAGAATCAAAACCTACAAGGTACTTCCCGTGAACTCAGAATCTTGAAATTCGGCACGAAGCAACGTTATCAACGGCCTTTTCGTCTATTGCAGACGATTTATGTGATGGTGTCTGTGATACAACGCCTTTCGTGACTGAACAGACCGATACGAGAGCGGCATTTCTTACCACAGGCTTGACAAGAGAAGTAACTGGACATTAGTGTCGAACTATGTTCATGTCTCTTCTGTCTCTTGTCAGCAAGCACTCCGAACCAGGCTTCATCGCAAAATTTGCGACCCTCTGCGACACGTTTGCGCCATTCAGGACGTTTATCCGCGAGCTTCTCCCAGTCACGGTGGTCGATTTTAAATGCTGCCATGTCTCGCTTGATGCAGTCTTTGAAACGAAGCAACGGCCTCCCAACATCTCTTTTTGCATTCGCTACTGCACCAAGAAGAACACGTCGTGGTAATCGAGAGGGTTCCATCCTATGCACATGCCCTAGCCAACGCAGACGTCTCTGTTTGAGGAGCGCCATCAGACTAGGCAGCTGTGCAATTTCTAGAACCCTCTCGTTTGTGATCCTGTCTTGCCATGTTATACCCAAGATCTTTCGTAAGCAACGCATGTAAAAGCAGTTAAGACGACGTTCTTGTTTTGCATACGATGTCCAGGTTTCAGCTCCGTACAAGAGTATGCTTAAGATGGAAGCCTGAAAGACAACCATCTTGGTCTTAGTAGTAAGGTGCTTATTGTACCATACCCTTGTACCTAGCTTCCCGAACATGGTTGCCGCCTTGCCGATGCGGATGTCGATCTCGGCATTAAGCAAGAGATTGTTCGACACAGTCGACCCTAAATAACTGAACTTGTCTACTACTTCTAACGGCGCGCCATCGAGTGAAATCGCCGGGGTAGTAGAAGCACCTTGTGCTAGCACAACTGTTTTTTTGGGATTAATAGACATGGCAAACAGAGAGCAGGCGTGCGAAAATTTATCCACCATGGACTGGAGCTCTTGTGCGGAATTAGACACGAAGGCCGCGTCATCAGCGAAGAGAAGACTATCAACGAAAAGATCCTCACGGGTTTTCTTAGATTTCAGGAGAGAGATATTAAACAGCTTTCCATCTGTCCTCGTGTGCAGATGGATACCCTGTTGGTTGTCACCGAAAGCTGCACGTAATATCAGCGAGAAGTAAATTCCAAACAGGGTAGGAGCTAAGACGCAGCCTTGTCTGACACCTCTACATACGTCAAACGGCTCAGATGTACCGCCATTAAAAACTACTGCGCCCTTCATACCCTCGTGGAAAGATTTGACGAGGCTCAGGATCTTAGGTGGACACCCAATGCTCTCCAATGCGGAGTACATACCCTCCCTGCTGACTGTATCGAAGGCTTTATTAAGGTCAACGAACGCCACGAACAGGGGAGTTTTCTGCTCTCTACATTTCTCCTGCAACTGTCGGAGTGTAAAGATCATATCCACTGTGGAACGCTGGGGACGAAAACCACACTGGGACTCAGGATATACGCGTTCTGCAAGCTTTTGGAGTCTAGATAGGATGACTCGACCAAAGAGTTTGCCAACAATGCTCAGAAGAGAAATGCCGCGGTAACAGTTACAATCGCCACGATCGCCTTTCCCTTTATATAATGTGACGATGTTAGCGTCTCGCATATCTTGTGTTACTTCTCCTGCCTCCCAGCATTTACACAGTAGATTGTGCAGAATCGGTCCCACGCAGTGAAGTTTTATAATCTCAGCCTGAGTGCCAACCCCACCGGGACTCTTACCGCTTTTAAGCTGATTGACAGCCCTGATGAACTCCTCTACGGACGGTGGGTCATCTAGCTCGGTCATTACATCCAGTTTGGGCAAGTTCTGCACTGCCTCTAGTTGTAAATATACCGGACGAGCATAGAGACCGGTGTAATGCTCAACCCAGCGGTCGAGTTGCTTTTGGCTACCCCTGATGATAGCCCCATTCGCGTCCTTAAGAGGCGCTGTCTTTTTTGCAACTGGGCCAAGGGCCCGTTTAATACCTTCATAGACACCGCTGATGTCTCCCCTATCTGCACACTTCTGAATAGTGTGGCCGAGGTTAATCCAGTACAAGTTGGTAAAGTACCGTACACTTCGTTGAAGAGCGGCTTTGTGAGTTCGAAGCGCTTTATCAGTCTCCGGGCAGGGACCCATACGATGTCTTAGAGCGGCTTTGCGCTTAGAGTCCAGCAGAGGTTGCAGATGTTCAATATTGTCTGTAAACCAGTCCTGAGATTTTGTTTTTAGGTAGCCAAAAACCTCGCCGGCGCTATGAGTGAGCAGTTTTTTGACGTTTTCCCACTCATCACTTATATTTGTATTAGCATTCCATGTAGCAAGCTGGGCTTGAACCATACACTTAAATTTTTTGATATTTTCGTCGACCCTGATATTGGAAAGGTTAATCTTTCTTCTACCGGGCGTTCTGGATGAATAAATCCTTTTGTGAGTGAAGGCTACACGTGCTGCTACTAAGGAGTGGTCGGTGTCGCAGTCGGCGCTTTGGAACGAACGTGTGTGGAGGATTTCGCGAAGATCCTTGGTTCTGGAAAGTACTACATCCAATTGATGCCAGTGACCGGATCGTGGGTGTTTCCAGGAAACTTTGCGAGACTCCTTGCCTTTAAAATATGTATTGGTCACACATAATAGATGTTCAGAACAAAATTCTAGTAAACGTTGGCCATTGTCATTCATCGTGCCAATACCGTGGTAACCAATACAGTTTGGCCATGAGGAGTGATCCTTGCCAACACGAGCGTTGAAGTCGCCAAGGATGTAGAGGCGATCGCCCTTACTGACATTCTTTACTGTCTCGGCTAGTTGGTCGTAGAAACGGTCCTTTGACTCGCCCGTAGATGTTAGTGTCGGAGCGTATGCGGAAATAAGAGTAACGAAACCGCAATTACTATTGAGCCTTATGACCATAATACGTTCTGAGATTCCACGAGGATCTTCTATGGCAGACAATAAATTGTTATGGACGGCAAATCCAACACCGTGTTCGCGAACATCAGCGGAGTCTTTTCCTTTCCAGAAAAATGTGTATGAGGTTTCGCGCATTGAGCCTTCGTCGGGTAATCTAGTCTCTTGTAAAGCACAGACCGATATATTAAGCCTGCTTAGCTCTGTATCGATTACAGCAGTTTTACGCAGATCTTGTGCGGAATGTAATTGCGAGCCTCCACAGGTGTCGGGGAGACCTGTCCTCATAGTACGGACATTCCATGTTGCAATGCGCATGGATTGGCGGGGCATAATTTTATTAAACTGCTTCTTTGTACCAGCAGGTGTACCAGATAACGGTACCAGCCATCTAGCTTAAAACTAGTGCTCCCTACACCCAAAAGGAACAGACCAGCACCGGGACGGAACGATACCTAACTGACCGGGGGCTGCCCGGGTTGAAGCGGGCGGTAATCGAACAATGGACCTACGATGGGCCCTCCCACTGTCGAAAGTGACCCCTAGCGTCCGCACTTACGTCCATATGTGCAGACTTATTACTGGTGACTGCCACTTCCCGTGTTGTTGCCCACGCAGCAAGGCTGACGCGGGTGGAGTGACCTCTCCACAGACATTACACCGCCTGGGACGGAATTAAGGAAACGCAGGGTTGCCCAGGACCTACATTACCCTCTCGGCCTCGCTAGCCGGTCCCACAGGAAAGGCGAACCAATACGTGTGGAGCTAGGTTGGATGCAGGAATCTGCCGCGTATTTCAAGTTGAACTCTACTCACGTCTAACGGAGACTCCGTTCCGGGTTTGATTTCGGAGTTTTCCATCTCCTAGAAGGATTGCATACCAATGCTAATGATGCCCTTCTCACCAGATAGGAAGGAAATTAGGGAATTAAGGTAGGATAGGGGAAGTGGGAAAGGATTGGAGAAGTGTGATGGGAATTGGGAATAAAGATACTATTGCTGTGGATGACCGGGGAGGCAGCAATAGCAGCTCGGGGGGCCGGGGACGCGTACCCGAATATCTTTTAGCAGTCAACGGACAGTTGATTGCTAAAGATAACCCCTGACCTGCACGAAGCAACGTTATATAGTATAGATAAAGGAAAAATTGCGAAAATGATAAATTTGAAGTTACATAAAATATTAAAATATTTTTGCTTACATAACATAAAATATTTTTCTAATAATTATAAACTTATTACCTACCCTTTTTCACATGAACGCGTAGAGATAAGTATTAAAGATGAAATTCATATCAATATTAAAATATTATTTTTGCTTACATAACATAAAATATTTTTTTAATAATTATGGTCCAGCCATGTCTAATGCAAATCCAGGTTGGGGATCTATCGCGTATGTACGTCGCAATCTTAAGGATGCCGTTAGAGACGGATCTTGTGAAATATAATATATAGGTTATTTAAATAACCTAGACGCTGCAAACGGCCATTGTGCATTTTGAAATCTTTAATGTCAGAGTGATAACTGTATATAGGTCACTATAATGTCAAATTAATGTTGCAATAGAGTGCATAAATACAGTAATATACGGCAGCAACTTCAATAGGTATAATTCATGTTCCCGTCTGATTGTTGTGGGAGACATCAATATCGATTTTAGAATGAATCCCCAGAATTTATTTTCCACATATTTTTCATCCATAAACTTGTTTCCGTTAATAAACACTAGCACTACACGAAGTAATACAATTAAAGATAACGTTTTTTCGAACTTTAATGTTCAATGTGATACAATTCACACCTTTTTCAGTCACCATTTACAGATTTGGTTCAAATTTAAGACATAATTAGTTATTTTCAATCAGATTTCTGAATGATGCCTATAAAATGTTGTAAATAAATAACTTTAAAAGAACTTTTACAAGGTACTCGCTAGGGTGTCCCTTATATGGCAAAAAAAAATTTTTTTTTAGAATTTCGAAACACATACCCTCCAATTTTTTTATAAATGCTAAAATGTACTTAAATATGAAATTTCATATATGTAGCATGATTGCAACCCGTGCCGACCGAGCTCTAAAGTTTAATAAAAAATGGTGTTTTGGTCTGACATTTTGGTTTGATCCAAAACTAATTAAAATGCAACAAATAAAGTAAATATGAGTAAAACTAAAAAAATATCAATACAAACTTTTATTTAAATACAAATTATAATAATAATGAATTAGGGTAACTTCTCTTTAGTGTAGTTTTTTTACAGTCTGGATACAGATTTCTATGTTCCTGAAGACAACGCAACAAAAACTGTTTTTGCTCTTCTTCAGCCGTGATAAGACCATTAAAATCTTGCATTAATTTAACAGCTCTTTCAGCAGTGTCATTTACGACCTTCAAACGACTTAATCGTCTTCTAGCTTCCAAAAAAGCAGGATTTTCACCCCACGAAGATACGTCTTCCCGAAGAAAACTCGTCGATCTGTAGTCGAGATAGAAATCGTTTGCTTCTTTGAGTCACAAAATCATCCAGCGTCATATCTGAAATAAAGAAAAAACCATTAAAATAAGCAAAAACGAAACTACAAAACTTTGAAAAAGAAACAAGAAAATATTAAGTACTTACCAAACAAATTTTGCGTAATTTCTTCCTTCGATGGGACATAGCGTTTAGAGAAATCTGAATTTTCGTCTCTGTTTAAATTATTAATCATTTTTGTCTTGGTTTTGGTATCAACTTCTTCATCAAAGAGTGATAACATCAGGGCTTTGAATAACGTTAAAAATCTGGTATCGCTACCTTCATCGTGAGAAGATAACGTTATTAGTAGAGGTAACGATACTTGTGACAACTTTTACCGGTAATCAGAATTAACGTTATTGATGATTTTATCGATAAATATTTTGTTACCATGACCAACGGCTTAACGTTACCAAATGCATACGAAAAGTACCGTTAAATAATGTTAAATTTCTTTCGTATACACTATTATATACTGCTAGGATCACGTAGGCATTCAAATCAAAAACACTTGCGGTTTTAAGGCAGTCGGGTTTCTCGTTTTGGTTTTGTAGGTATTTAAGTAATTATTATTTATTTTTTTGTATCTGCCGCTGAATATAACTGAATTAACTGATTAAAGTGGCAGATTATGTGTAGGTACTTGGTCCCTACATTAGGTATAAATTGATTAATAATGTCAGGACACCTTTTCACACACGGTCGGTTAGCCCCATGGTAAGTTATTAATTAACTTGTGTTATGGGTGCTAACACAACTGATAAACTACATATAGCTACATATATACATATTTATAAATACATATTGTAACACCCAGACCACGGCCAACAAGCATGCTCATCACACAAATGTCGACCGAGCCGGGAATCGAACCCGGGACCTCAGGTTCGACAGTCCGGCATGGTGACCATAGCGCCATCGAGGTCATTTGATTTGTCAATTGATTCGTATTTTTGTCTAAAATATAACTGCTAATAACAGTTTAATACGAGTGTATATGCGTTAAATCGACCGTATTATACTAGAAAAGGGATTTTAATAGTGTAATTTGATAGGTTGAGGCTAAGAACTCACGAAACGGTTTTGACCCGCGCTCGCCACTGTAAAGGAAAAAGCTATATTATTTTTATTTCAAAATTCACGAGGCGGTAGTTCTACCCGGATACGCAGCCGCCGGGGTTACGACTGTGTTTACGTAAGGGATGATCTGGTGTAGTGGCTTTTGGAGAAAGCGAATGCCGTTCCTTTTTAATTTCAAAATTATAATTAATGGCCATTAATTATAATAATATTAGTATCATAATTAGTCTTTTTGGCCAATAATTATAAATACCTATACCTATAGGTAAATACCTATAGTCTTTTTGGCCAGAGTTTTACTTGTTTAGTTATTAAATCTTTATGCAACGCATATGCACAGAGGTGGGCTTAATGCTTCCGTTCTTTTTCTTTTTTCTTCCACCCCGGGCTCCCAGGGGACCCAGGAGGGTCGGTCGCACTTCCCACGGTGGGCGCTCTCCCGCCTAGACCGGGAAGCCGCCTCGGAGGCGGCTTTCGTCCAGGACTGGCTGTCGCCTCCTGTAGTAGTCAGGGATATGGACGCTACAGCGGCCCGGTCAAGGGTCTCCCTGACCGAGGCGTGCAACTCTAGCATGCCTCGGTCTCATCGTCCACCTCCTAGACGCGCCGTCTATTGGTGGTCAGAGGAGTTGGAGGATCTTCGGGCCGCCTGTGTGGCGGCCAGGCGGGCGTATACAAGAAGCCGGCGGCGGCGCCTTCGCGACCTCGACAACGAGGACTAGATGCTAAGTCGACATTGACAGCGCGAATGGGCACAGCCCAGGATCGTGCGAGGGCGGAGATGCTTGAGGGTCTGGACATGGATCCCTTTGGGAGGCCCTACAAAGCGGCACGCAACAAACTGCGCCCGTACGGTCCCCCAGTTGCCGAGACCCTCGAGCCGTCGTTACTGGATGGGGTTGTTCAGTCCCCGTTACCGCGCAGGGACAACTTCACTCCACCAGTGATGAGCGCCCCACAGGGTGCGGCTCCATCGGACGAGGAAGTCCCGCCGGTTACGGAGGACGAGGTGGAGAAGGCAGTTTTCTGCCTCAGGGGGAAAAAGATGGCCCCAGGTCTGACGGCGTCCCCGCAAAGGTGGTGGCCATCGCCACCTCCCAGATGAGAGAAAGGTTTCGGGACCTCTTCAGTGCGTGCCTGACGTGTGAGAGATTCCCAA
The DNA here is from genome assembly GCA_963856015.1 of Helicoverpa assulta. NCBI lineage: Eukaryota > Metazoa > Arthropoda > Insecta > Lepidoptera > Noctuidae > Helicoverpa > Helicoverpa assulta. Next base: position 17,478,401 of record CAWLCW010000001.1, on the reverse strand, counting down.
AGCCATGGAAGGAGGGCTAATTGTGCCTTCTTCGGAAGGAAGGGCGGCCGGTGGACTCCCCATCGGCATGCCGACCCATCGTTTTACTGGATCAGGTCGGTAAAATGTTCGAGAGGATCCTCACTGCCCGTATCGCCAGGCATCTGAGCACAATCGGCCCGGATCCAGCGGACGCTCAGTTTGGTTTTCGAGCTGAGCGTTCGACAGTTGATGCCCTGTCCCGACTCAAGGGCCAGGTGAGGGAGGCGATGGATACGGGAGATGGACTGCTGGCTGTGTCATTCGACATGGCCAACGCCTTCAACTCAATTCCTCACTCCTCCATACTGGAGGCCCTCGCCTTCCACGAGGTGACCCCGTATCTGCGGGGACTTTTGGCTGACTACTTAAGGGACCGTACAGTCCTCCTTGTGGACAAGTCCGGTGTCCCACAGAGTTCTGTTCTAGGGCCACTCCTGTGGAACATCGGATTTGACTGGCTTTTGAGAGGCAACCTTCCCCGTGGCACGTCTGTCATCTGCTATACAGCCAGCCATCATGCTGACGGCCAGGGGGAGAAATTTTGGAGAGGCAGCCAGCTTGGCCTCGGGGGGCGGTTCTCAAGTGGTGAACAGAATCTCCCGCCTAGGGCTGACGGTCGGGCTGCACAAGACCGAGGCCGTGTTCTTCCATGGGCCTCGGCAGCACCAACCGCCCGACGCCCATATCCATGTGGAGGGTGTCCGTATTGGGGTGCAGTCCCAGATGAAATATCTGGGCATAGTGCTCGACAGTAAGTGTTGCTTCAGAGCACACTTTAGCGGCTTGTCGACGCGCTTGATGAGGACCACGGGCGCTCTCATGGCTCCTCCCTAACATCGGGAGACCCGGCGACCAATGCCGACGACTATACGCCGACATACACAAAAGTATGGCACTGTACGGGGCCCCAATCTGGGCAGACTCACTGTACAGTACGGTGAACGCCGCTGCCATCCGCAGGCCACAGAAGGTCATTGCGCAGCGGGTGGTGAGGGCGTATCGTATAGTGAGCTTTGCGGCGGCGTGCGTTCTGGCGGGAACTCCTCCTTGGGAGCTCGAGGCTCGGGTGCTCGCCAGAGTGTACGACTGGACGGCGGGGCAGAAGGCGCTAAACCGGCGCCGCCCAGACCCGGCAGAAAAGGAAGAGGAGCGTGTGGAGGCAAGGGAGGCAATAACTCTGCACTGGGCCGAAGATCTTGCCTCAGCAACGTACGGTCGCTGGACGCTGGATGCCATCGGGCCTGTCCTGAACGGATGGCTCGATCGGCGGCATGGGTGCCTCTCAATGCGTCTGGTGCAGGTGCTGTCCAGGAATGGCTGCTTCGGATCGTACCTGCACCAGATTGGGAGGGAGGAGACTCCACAGTGCACCACTGCGAAGCTACGGTGGACACGGCAGAGCACACACTTCAGGTGTGCCCATCGTGGGCTGAACCCCTCCGCGCCCAGATGGCAGTGATCGGGAACGACCTCTCGGAAGCGGCGGAGCGCATGCAGGAGAAGACCCTCTCGCGGTGCCGCTCCATAGACGAAGAAGGGGCAGAACACGGCGAATACGTATGAGGGGCCTGCCGTAAGGCGGGCAATCGCCGGTGGGGGACTAGACGCCATAGATTCCCAGACTCCCTCCACTCAGGCGAGGTCGGAGTGCCGCTGGGCCTTTTTAGTGGGTATACCGGGAACGTCTTTACCGGGGAGTCCCACATACCCCACTCCCGTCCCCCGACGGGAAGGGGATGCGTAATAGCATTTTTAGCCCAGCGACAACAAAAAAAAGGTACTTGCATTACGCCAAAATTTTAATTGTTGTTGTTGTTGCTAAAAAAAAAATAACTATATAAAAATCAATTGTATATAATACGTATGTATAATAAACTAATAATTTTCACTAAATTTGTAACAGGTACTGTACCTACCTTTAAAATTTTAGAGGTAATGGAGGGAATTTCTCAGTCTACCTTTTAGCACTGACTGAGAGACTGATAGTTTGAACATGTTTTCTCGAGGAATTCGGCAGATTATTAATATCTATAAAACTTTATTATCTATACAGGGTTACTTGTAAGTAGACCGCATCCTTTCATTAGGTGATAGTATAGGTCAATACGGACAAATTTGACCATGGGATACACTGGGCAAAAGTTAACCCGTTTCAAGATAATCGAATTTCAAAATCTTTTCTTAAAAAGTCGTCTAGGTACACGTATAAATTTTTATTATTGGTCAAAAGTCTCGTTTTTGTGGCTTTCTGTGCCGGCTTACCTGCGCCCACATTTTGGGAATATCGCGCGGCGCCGATGACGTCACGCAAGCGTAGTTTTGTATGGAGGAGGAAGCCGAGACGCTCACCGGGTTGTTTAGGAGGAAAATGTTTCAAGTAATTTATAAACAAAACAATTTACGGTTGTAGGCGTTTTGTTATACCTAAATATTTAAATTGTGCGGTTAAATAATTATATTAATTAGGTATACCTATACATACCTATATTATTAACTAGCCGTTCCCCGCGGTATTACCCGCGCCCGGTGTATTTTTTGACGCTCTGGTACATGGTGATAAGTTATGCTACCCTGGTACATGGTGAGCAGTTGCATCGAAATTTCGTTATTGGTATACTTTACTAAGGTGAATTATGCTGTCCTAGTACTTTACTTTTGTGGTTCTGCGGCATTCCGTAAGTTGGTTTTTGTCTAATCACTCCCGTCCCGGGAATCTTACTCGCAATTTTTTTTCCTTATTTGCTCACCGTTTAGACCTACCCTGGACTACGACAAACATTTTAAAACTAAAATCAGCTCAATCGGCCCAGCCGTTCTTGAGTTTTAGCGAGACTAACGAACAGCAATTCATTTTTATATATATAGATAGATAGATAGATAGATAGATAGATTATACCTATGCGTCAACTTGAAATTCGAAAGGGAAGCCGATGGAAATCGGCTTCTATGGACGCCTCGCCACTGCTGCGTATTTAGTTAAGGGGAGCAAGCATCGTTTGATTTGACTGGCGATGTTGCCATTCCGAAGGGAGTGAGCCGCCCGCGCCGCGGCGCGCCGCCTATAGGTTATAGGTTATAGGTATAGGTTGCGCGGGTTGGCAACAACGCATTAAGTAACGATAAAAATTTCGATACCCGTAAAGTTAATGGGTAACGTTATTTTATAGATAAGATATCAAAGTATCGTTAAATCGTGTTACCGTTAAAATTTTAACTTAATGAAAATAACGTTACTTACCGATACTTATAGTGTGAATTTGGTATCGTTAACAAGCCCTGGATAACATGACTGTTTCTTCACACAAATACCATAAATGAGGAATAAACTTGCTTATGGATGCCTTGGAAATTTTGGAGCATTTTTGTCCTCTGCAGTAATTTTAAGTTGCGATTGAAGCAAACATATTTTTATAGAATAGGTTGCTCTCGCCATCCATCGCGCTTGATGCAAAGCTCCGGGGGGCCTAGCAATATGTGCTTTAACGAAATTTAGAGGTGACTCAATGTTATCAGTGTTAATATTTTTCCAATTATCTCTTAACTTTTTGAAAATTGGAATATCTGGGCTACTTGTAATATGTTTTACCATGGTTTCAAAAACAGCTTTATGGACCAACTCATAAACATGATGACGACAAGCAAAAAGCAGCAATTCCCTTTCTAAAGTCTGCTCCAAAATAGTACAAGCTCCACTGAAACGGCCAGTATTGGAAGCTGTTGTATCGCAGCACATTATCTGTATTTTGTCATGGAGGGTCCAGTCAAAGACAGCAGTTGAAATGGCTTTAGCTTGATGTTTTCCAGAAGAACTCTCTAATTTCGGTACTGCAAGAAGCTGTTCTCTATCGTCAAATGAAGCAATAGTTGGCAAGCGTTCTTCTTTTGAACTTCGTACATCCAATCCAGGTAATAGTTTTCCATCCCAATGAACTGTGACTACGTCAGGCAAATTATTCTGGAAGTCAGTTTTTATTGCCTTCTGCCCTGGATTTTCTCGCTTGAGTACGAACTCGCTGAATCGAGGATTTGTTTATAGGGAAATCATCGCTGTTCAGACCAAGCGCTTCTACAACCGCATGGAGAATGTAAACTGAGTCCCTTATGCTTAATTGGCATCGATCTAAAGCTGCTACCAGTTTAGGAGTTATTAAACTTTTTGCACCTCTTTTAAAACTTTTTTCAGGGCAAGGAATCTGAGTACTAAGTTCAGAGTTCGAAATCTGTTCCTCATCCGAATTCTCAAGACATTCCAAGTTATCTATCGAAGAAGTAGATGCAACAGCCAATAACTCTCTTTGTTTTACCTTTCTTTCCTGTTCTTCCAATCGTCTTTCCCTAACTCGTTCTTCTTTCTCCGGCAATTTTTTGTCGATTCCACCTAAGCATCCCGGTCGACCTGGCTCTCTCTGTTTCCTTAAGAAATCTTTGTCTTCCTCTATCTTCATTCTGTCAAAGGCATCTGCATGTGCAATATCAAATAAGTTATCAAGGTCTTTTACAAAATTATTTTCATGATTCTTGAAAGTCAACTGAGTTTTCTTACAGTTTTTTTGCAGCTCCCTCCAAACATGATATAAATCAACAAGTTTCTTCACGCAGTTAGGGATTGCCTTCGTAGGAATTCTGGCTTTTTCCCAAAATATAATGCACTTTCTTATAACAAGATTCGCACTTTCACTAACAGTCAGCTTGACTTCACGAATATTGTAAAATAAAACGGTGAGAACTTGTCGATTAGATGGTAATTTTGCACCATTTATCTGGTGGCTTGGCAGTCCGATAAGGAAAATATTTTGTTTATCACTTCGTAATTCTACAGACATTTTCACAAAATAAACAACAACGCACTAAAAATGTTAGAAATCACTTATGAAATGACAATTGAAACTCGCAATAACAGGTCGCCGCGCTGCTCCCGCGCAACTTGTATGGACAAGTTAAAAACTCAAGTCGGCACTGGTTATCGTTTATAAATCGGGCTAATATTTATTTCTAGACTATATTAAGTCCATACGAAACTTTTTAGAAGGTATGCGTAAAAATATATTGAAGTTGAATTTTAAGGGACACCCTAGTACTCGCCTAATATTTCAGTTATATTATAAAATAAAAAATATTAACTATTTTGACTGTCACGAAATTACCATAACTATGATTGTTCTAAACTGAACGGTTTTCGCGAGAGTCACTTTTTATTTATACGGGATTTGTACGGAACCCTCGGTGTGCGAGCCCGACTCGCACTTGGCCGGTTTTTTAAATTAACATTATGCTTCATGGCTATGGCGTCTATTGTTAATTGCTCTTTACACCCCTGGCTATGTTTACGACACCCTTTTTGTTCTTCCGCTAGAATATTGTTCTGTACGGTGTGTTTATATATAATTTCTGCAATGCAACCAGTAGTTAATTTATAAATAGTTTGTAGGCAAGTTATGGGTCTGTATTTGGCTGGGTTTGTGTAGTCGGTGTCTTTAGGAAGCATGTAGGTTAGGCCTTGTGTTATAATTTCTGGGATGTTTTGTGGATGTTTAATAAAATCGTTGATGTGATTGTAGATGAAAGGGTGTAGGGAAGTTAATTTCTTATAGTAATAGTTGTGAATGTGATCAGTACCAGGATTTTTCCAGTTATGCGCTTTATTAATGACGTTAGCGAAAACCTCTAATGGAATAGCGGTAAATTCCATATCTGTTATATTTTCTAAATTACTTTTATCGTCTTGTATCCATGAAGCGGTTTGATTGTGTTCTGATGTATTTGACCAGATGTTTGACCAATAGGCGTGTAGCTGTTCGGGATTAGGATTGGGTCTATCTTCTGTTTGTTGTCTATTTTGTGTATTTGTCGTGTCTGTGGTTAGAGTTCTGTAAAATTGTCTTTCGTTGTTTGTAAATTGTGTATTTTGATCTTTTCGTTTAGTGCAGTTGAAATATCTGCGGCGCCTACTTGTTACGGCGTAGAGTCTCTGTTTTAAACTATCCATGAATTGTTCGTTTGTTATGTTAGGTTCTTCGTAGCTATAGTGTGTTCTGTATTTATGTTTAATTCTATCAATGTGTATAATCAGTCTCGTGTGCCTATTTCGGTTGATATATTGCGTCATTCTTCCTAAGTCTTTGCGTATTTTTTCTATTTTTATATCTAATCTTTTCAGCCACTTTGGTCTTCGGTCTACTACTATGTTGCGCTGTTGTGGAGATGTTTGTGAAGGTGTTTGTGTAGATGTTGTTTGCTCTCTAAGTTTTGTTCCATTACAAATTGCTGCGGTATAGGCAGCGCAATAGATAAGTGTATGGGTTTTCAGAAAGTTGCCTTCTTTAGATGCGTACTTTAATTATGTGTGCAAATTTCCGTGATGTTTTCTGTTTGGGTATAAACGGTCTATTTGTGGGGTCTGATAATAAATATTTGTTGTAGGTTTCTTCAAAGAGTTTTTCTATTTTGGTGTCTAAGGATTCATCTACAAACATAGTTATACTTATCGTTTCTTCGGCTACTGTATCTAACTGTGGGAGTGCACTATCAATTGTTATTGGGATATCTGTTTGATTTAAGCCATTACTAATGCTTATGTTGATAGGTTGTGTATTTATAGTTGGGTTGCTCGTTATTGTGTCGTGATATGTATCTTGTGTGGGCTGAATGTTGAGGAAATCCCTAACTTGTCGTTTTATTTCTACTAATCTATCATCAGAGATAAGCCTATTATTTATAATTACTCTACGCTGATCAGCAATACGCTGTTCAGAGACATGTGCGATACAGGAGAATCGTTGTGTTATGATTGTGTGCAGTTGTTTTCTGTAAGCTGTTCTATTGGTTTCTAAATGTGTTATTTTAAAATATTCTGTTATTATTGCCTCATTTATATCGTCAGTCCATCTTAAACGACCAGTTGTGTTAATGGGTTGTTGTGATTCAGCTACGAAAGGTTGTGTAAGTGCTAGTGTAGTGTCACTGATATTTTGTAGACTAATTCGTACCTCATTTTTTATAGACTGTAACGTGGTTTCAGGAAGTAATTTATTTCGTAAAATTGCGCGTTTCTGATCTCCTAAACGTTGTTTTGATATTGGTATCTCGGGAATTTTTTGTGTGAATTTAACATATAATGGGTCTAAGTAACCGCGGATTTTAGTGTCTAAATCGGTAACTTGAAGGTAAGTGCGCCAGATGAACTCATTTATTTCTCTTGTCCATCTCAGTCGCGCGCGAGCTTGGCCAGTTGTGGGTACAGGATTGTCGGCTGCTACCTCCTGCACAACACCACGGCTGCAGAAGTTATAGAACTAAGTGGGGAATCAGAAGAAGAATCAGTATTAAAGTTCAAACAAGAAAGAGGAGAAGGGAGTGAAAGAAATAGTGATACGGAAGAAGATGGTCTGCTGTAACCTTGTTCGGGTGACCCGGTAGGAGCCCGCTGACTCAACTCACTACCACCGATGGTTCGTATGCTGGAGCGCCCAGCATCGGCTCCAGGCGCGCCCCGGCGATCGCCCCCGGGCAGCGATCCTATACGTAATTTTCTTTTTGCTCTAGTCTCCATTTTGTCGATGGGTTACTATTGCCACGTTAGCCGCCCAGTAATATTATTTTTGCGTTGCCCGCCCCCCACGTGATCTGGTGTTCGATCGGGACGTGCGGTTAGGTTTCAGGGGGCTTATTATTATTATTATTATGTTAAATTTGAAATGTCGTTATAAGTTGACAGTAAAGTTACAGTAAAAGTTTATTTTTTTCTTTTTAGCGCATTTAAATAAAAGCTTGTTTTTAAAGATTTTTTTACCTCAATTTATTTTATACTTTTTAGTTTTCACCTGGTAAGTTCCTAAGTCTAAATTCTGTAGCGGCGGTCATCTTAGATTTTGATTTGGTAAAGTGCACTTTATTCTACTTGTCAAGCCCTGTCATTGGATACCCATATGGATGGGATTGAAAAAAAAAAGGTTTTTTACCATTTTGTAGCGGCAGCCATCTTGGATTTTTATTTCGTAAAGTGCAATGTGTTCTACTTGTCAATCCTTTTCATTTGATACTCATATTGTACCTCTACAGGTACCTTAAAAATAATTAGTCCGCCATCTTGTATATTTAGCCATGTTGGATTTAGGATGACGTCACATAGCTTAACATGCATTGTCATCCAAACTAAACATGTATGCAAAATTTCAGCTCAATCAGTTGAGTGCAAGTGCCTTAAAATTGAGTTGTAAAATTCCACCCGAACACACATAGTTACATACATACATACATACATACATACCTTGACCTTGATACCGAAATAAACCATCGCTGTTTTCGGTAAATTACGAGCCAAGGTCTTACACACACATGATTTGAAGTTTTCGACAAAAATCTCCGTTTACAAGGCCATAGTCCTCCCAAATCTTTTATACTCTGCTGAAACATGGGTCCTCTATCGGAAACATATACGGGCGCTGGACCGATTTCATCTAAAGTGCATAAGAGACATTCTGAAAATCAAATGGTCGGATCGGATTAGAAATACCGAAGTGCTACGACGCGCGAATGTCTGCGGCATAGAAGCGTACCTGATGCGGCGACAGCTCAGATGGTGCGGTCATGTTTTACGCATGGATGATGATAGGGTGGCCAAACGCATCTTCTTTTCTGAACTCCAGAACGGCAGACGGAAACAAGGTGGCCAGTTCTTACGCTTCAAGGATGTTCAGAAAAGACAAATGAAAAGGTGCAACATTGATCCTCAGAACTGGGAGACAAAAGCCATTTGCCGCCCTGAATGGAGAGGCCTACTTAAAAATGCGATCAAAGATTTCGAAGAGCAAAGGAAATCCGCACTGGATGCGAAGCGTGATGCTCTTAAGGCTAAAACACCAGTAGCCATTCATTATAACTACGTGGACGGTATCCTAACGTGCAGCCAATGCTCGCGCACGTTTACACATAAAATAGGGTACTGCAGCCATCAAAGGGCGCATAGAAGAGCTGATCATCCTAGTTCTTCTCTCGATGATAACTGAAAGCAGTCACCATAGCCGAAATCGGCAGGGAAGTATAACATACATACATACATACATACATGCATACATACATTGCAAGTTAAATAAAAGCTTGTAATATTAATCTATCTATACTTATAATAAATCTGTAGAGAGGTCAATTCTGTACATTAAATAAATTTCCAAAATATCTATCAGGGGGTGATTAGTGATCGATACTGATGCCAAAAATGCAATCAGTAAAATTTTTGTCTGTCTGTCTGTCTGTCTTTCTGTCTGTCTGTCTGTCTGTCTGTCTGTCTGTCTGTCTGTATGTTCGTTATGGAAACAAAAACTACTCGACGGATTTTAATGAAACTTGGCACAAATATTCTTCATACTCCTGGGCAGGTTATAGGATACTTTTCATCACGCTACGATCAATAGGAGCAGAGCAGTGATGGGAAATCGGGAAAAGTTACTCCATTTTTTAAGCTTCCGTCGCGTGTGCAGCCTTAGTGGTTAAAGCTAAGTAGTAATAGGCTAGGTACGTATAGATTTAGATAATTGGATAGGCTGGTGATTATTATTTCTTCCTCTCTTTGCACAAAGTCCGAATCTAACGCGGACGAAGTCGCTGGCAGAAGCTAGTAATAAAATAAAGGTAACCTTTAAAGTTACCGGTAAACGAAAAAAGGTTATTACCGAAAAAGTACCTGTATTCATGACACCGGTTTCGGTCGGGTAAAAAAAAAAATTTTGAAAAGTTGATACTCAAGCAGCTGCTACGATATTTCAATGTAAATAGCCTCCTTCATTCAGAACAATATGGCTTTACAAAAGGTCGTTCAACCACAGATGCTGGTGTTGCACTTTTAAAACACATTTATAATGCGTGGGAAAATTCTCAAAATGCTATTGGGGTCTTTTGTGACCTTTCCAAAGCTTTTGATTGCGTCCATCACGATACACTTTTTCGCAAATGACGCTGTTACGGAGTCCAAAATGAAGCTCTAAACGTAATAAAATCGTATTTGCAACATAGATTGCAATGTGTAGATGTAAATGGTTCTAAATCATCCGGCCTTCCAGTTCAGCTAGGCGTGCCACAAGGCTCTATATTAGGTCCCTTCTTATTCTTAGTGTAAATTAATGATTTACCTTACCACCTCAATAATATCTGCGATGTTGTATTATTTGCAGATGATACATCTCTCATCTTCAAAGTTGACAGAAATAGAGAGCAATTTGACGACGTAAACAGTGCACTTTCAACAGTTACGCACTGGTTTACAACAAACAATTTAGTACTAAATGCTAAAAAAACGAAATGCATTAAGTTCACTTTGCCTAATGTAAAAAACCTAGGTCCTAACCTAGGTATGTTATCCTAAATAGCGAGGTTCTTCAAACCGTTGCATCTACCGTGTTCAGTGAGGTTCACATATTTCTAGCCTCGCGGGAAGGCTTAGTTCTGCTGCCTATGCCGTCAGAAAAGTTAGACAGTTCACTGACGTCGACACTGCTCGATTAGTGTACTTCAGCTATTTTCACAGCGTCATGTCCTACGGTATTCTATTGTGGGGCAAAGCCGCTGATATAGAGAATATATTTATTATACAAAAACGTGCTATTCGTGCAATATACAAGTTGGGTACCAGAACTTCCCTCAGAGAGTTGTTTAAAGAAATTGGTATTCTCACTGTGGCATCACAGTTCATCTTTGCCAACATACTGTATATTAGACAGAACTTACACTTATATACCAAAAAAAGTGAAGTCCATAGCTTTAATACTAGAAATAACCATAAACTGTGTGTACCCTATCACCGGCTTCATAAAGTGCATGACTCATTTTTGGGTTTAGGTATTCGTTTTTATAATAAACTTCCTCTGGCCTTACTAGAACTGCCGTTTAATAAATTCAAAGTACAAATTAAGGCTGTTCTTATACAAAAGGCATATTATACCATCAACGATTATATGAATGATAAAAATAGTTGGTCGCCATGAAGAACGCAAGACAGCTATATTATTATTGTAATTTTTTTATATGTGGAAGCTCCATCTCTTCTGTATGATGGTCCACGTGATTGATGAAGTTCTTGTGAGAGTAAATCTTGAAAGAATCTCCCTTAAGTGTGCATCCTGGACATAGAGTGATAATTCCGTTGCCTGATAAAGACTTCACTTCCGTATTCCGTATGCTAAAAATGCGGACAGTGCATTGCTGACAACATTGATACAGCCAGTCGTTCGGGCGCCGTAACTTGATCCACTTATTTTCGCACGTCGACTGTTTCTGTATACAGGCTGATGTGATTATTCCATTGATTTTAATATCGCAAATAGATTGCTTTTCTCTAATTTCATAGATTGGCTTATCAATGGAACATAATATCTTCTCTGGACTTGGATGAAGGCACTGCAACAGTACGTTTTCTGTGAAGAATAAAACCAAGTCCTTCCTCAAATTAAATGCTAAATATGGATAAGTCGATATAATTTGATAGCCTTTTCCTGATTCTTCTCTTTGTAGAGGGATGATCTTATCCAGTTCATATTTCTCTGTGGTAACAAGAGGAGTCTTGATCTCCATGATAAGATAGTCTTTATATACTCGCAGTAATTTATAAAGACTTCGGACACTTGACTTGTCTAGTGGCACATTGAGATCATCCTGTATCTCCCGGTTTATGATATTAATTTGAGCCTCCAATTCTTCAGGCGGGAACAGGTGGGTATCGATGTGCCCATGATAGATGTCAGTGATGACGTCGATGAGACCTTGTTGTACACGTCGTAAGTTTGATAGTACGGTGTATGCTGATAGTGCTGACGACGTTAAATAGAGACCTTGCGTTGATTCCGATTGTACGTTGTTTACTCCTTGCAATAAGGCCTTCATTTGTGTGTTCATGGAAGTAAATTGTTGATTCATTATAGCCTCATTTCTTCGAATGACGCTGAACTCAGATTCAATAATAAGAGTTTGATTCTTGATAAGGTTCTGTAAATGATTTTCATTTAGGGATATTTTCTCAATATCCTGTTTGTACTGCTCTGCAAACTGGTCATCCAACACCCCAAACAAGTAGCTAGCCAGGTTACCAACACCGTTAACTAGTCCTCTCTTGTATCTTTTGTTTGGGTTAACAAGTAAGGAATTATAGTGTTGCAGTTCGTTCAATTCATGTTCCAGTTGTAATATGATAGCTCCGTAGGGCATTCTTGATTGCGGTAGGCAGGAACGCTGACATAATTGATTTAAATGTCGAACATGTTTCTAAGTCGGTGAATCCAGACCAGTATGTAGACATGTTGTAATACACTATCAATTTCCACTCGTCCTTGATATGTTGTAGCTCTGATACTTTATCGAAAAACATATTCCTCTGACCGTTGAGCGGCGTGATATTGTATGATTGCTGCATACTAGGCGATATTATCAACACTAACATAAGAAGTGCTGAGGTAAATAACGTCTTCATGCTGAATTTCGACTTGTTGCGACGCCTGTGGGACGTTGCCTGGTCTGAACTATTCGAAGTGGGCTCCTGCAGGATATTATTTTCTTGTACTGGCAGTGGGACAAGTTTGTTCACCGGACGCTTGATGATGTTATTTGACGTTTTCAACGTCACAACTCTGACACAGCCATCTTGACCGGGATGCAGAGCTTGAACTCGCGCCATCGTCCACTTCCCAGGCGGCATGTTATCTTCTTTGATCAGGACGATATCGTCTTGTTTAAGATTTTTTCTCACAGTTCGCCATTTTGTTCTGGACTGAAGCTGTTAAAGATATTCCGTGGACCACTTTTTCCAGAACTGTTTGTTCATGGCCTGAATCAATTGCCAACGTATAGTCAGGCTCATATGATCAGGATGTGTTTGTGGTCTTGATAACAAGGATCCGATAAGAAAATGCCCAGGTGTAAGATAGGTATCCTTTGGATTTTCAGTGAGTGCGCAGAGAGGTCTCGAATTGAGACAGGCTTTTATTTGACACAGCAACGTGGTGAACTCCTCAAAGGTTAATTTTTGACTACCAAGCACTCGCTTTAAATGATATTTTAGACTTTTCACCGCTGCTTCCTATAATCCTCCGGCGTTTGGCCACACAGGAGCGTTGAAGTGCCAGTGTATTTCCATGTTGTTGATATCGTTGATCGCATTTGGATTGATTGAAGCCATTATCTCTCTGTACTCTTGATTCAGCAGTCGTGAAGCGCCAACAAAATTGGTCCCATTATCACTATAGATATTCTTGGGTACTCCACGCCTGGAACACATCCTTCTTAATGCTGCCAGAAAGGATGCTGTGCTAAGATCAGACACCAATTCTATGTGCACGGCCTTGGTTGCTAGGCACACGAATACTGCAATGTATCCTTTGGTAGTCTTGATACCTCGTCCCTTATTTGATTTTATCTCCACATGTCCGGTGAAATCTATCCCGACATTAGTGAAGGGGAGAGAGGGTGTAATTCTAGGCTTCGGGAGGTCAGCCATGAGTTGATGATATGTTTCCTGGTTATATCTGCGGCACTTCACGCACGAGCGCAGATACTTCTTGACGTTGCTGATGCCGCTGATCAGCCAATACTTCTCCCTGATAAATGATAAGGTAAGTCGTGGCCCGCCGTGAAGCGTAGTGATATGAGCTTGATGAATAAGTAACTCTGCCAAGCGACTTCCAGGTGATATAATGATAGGGTGTTTCGCCGCGTATGTGATATTTGCTTGCTCCAAGCGTCCACCAACTCTCAGTATCCCGTGATCATCTAAGAATGGCCGTAGACAGGACAACTTGCTGTTGCTGCGGACGAAGCCCTTTTTCTTCAAGTCATAAATATCTTCTTGAAAATCTATGCTTTGTGCATGTTTGATAATATGATATAGTGCGCTTTGTATTTCAACACCGGTCAGTGCACTTTTCGTTGCGCGTGAAGTTTTGTCGCGCAGGTTAGCGATGTAACGTGACACCCATGCCAATATTCGCACAATCTTTGTTATTGAATTAAACTTGTTGAGTAATTCTGTTATTAAAATCCAATTCGACTGGCATAAGGCTGTGTGCACAATGCATTTCTTGATATCTTCTGTTGGAGTATGATATTCGGTTGTGGTGATATGATATGGGTTAAACTTGACAAGCCATTCTGGCCCTTCCCACCACAAGCGATCTCCTGATAAATGTTCGTTGGTCATTCCACGCGTAGCACAGTCTGCTGCATTGTCAGAAGACTTAACGTGGCGCCAATTTGATGCTGGAATTACTCCAGTAATTTTCTGTACACGGTTAGCCACAAATTGCTTCCATTTTGATATGTCTCCGTGTAGCCAGCCAAGTACCACCATCGAGTCGGTCCAGGCGAAAATCTCTATTTGCTCCGCTGATAATGTCTGAAGAAATTTCTCCATCAATTGTGATAACAACAATGCACCTAGTAGCTCTAGTCTAGGTAGCGTGATAGTTTTATTGATAGGCGCAACCTTTGTTTTTGAACACACTAACTTCGATGTGCGCTTGCCCTTATAATTATTTGTTACAACATAAATTGCACATGCGTAAGCCTTTTCCGAGGCGTCGCAAAAAGCATGTATTTGAATGTTGTTGTTCATCCCATGATAGGATCGCAGTCCAAGTGCTCTGGAACAATATTTTTGCTCTGATTGTGAGCGGTGATAACCAGCCAAGGGGGTCGAATATTTTAGAAATAGCTGATAGCAATTGCCGTTTTGTGTACGGTTTCTCGCTGGCTTGCGGTTCTATTCTCGTGTCGAAGGTAAACACGTCACTAGCAGAAATCCACCGCAGGCCTAATGTTTTTCGAGATTCGGTGTCCTTGAACTCGAATGGAGCATTCATTTGTTCTGGCTGTAGGTTTTCAATAAGCTGCGTTTCATTGCTAGACCATTTTCGCAGGTTCATTCCAGCTTCTCTCAGTACTGATATTAATTCGTGTTGCAATAGCATGGCCTGGTCGATGTCATTGCTGCCTCCCAGATAATCATCCATGTAGAATGATGATTCCAAAGCAGATGCTGCTAGTGGATATCTATCAGCATGATCGATGCCGATTTGTTTTAGTGTTCTCATTGCTAAGAACGGAGCTGCTCTTGTACCGTATGTCACGGTGGTAAGATTATACTCTTGAAGAGATTCACGAGGATGACTTCGCCACAATATTGATTGAAGATGCTGATCTTGCGATCTCACGGAGATCGCTCTAAACATTTTCTCCACATCCGCTGTGACAACGTATTTGTGTTGACGCCATCGTAGGATGAGATTTTTAAGGTCTTGTTGAAGGTTAGGTCCATTGTACATCAAGTCGTTCAAGCTACGTCCAGATGACATTTTAGACGAAGCGTTAAATACAACACGTAGAGCCGTTGTTGTAGAGTCTAATTTCAGCACGCCGTGATGCGGTAGGTAGCATGCTGTGTAATTTGGTTGTTCGACCTTACGCATGTGACCTAGGTCTTCATACTCGCGCATGAATTTGCGGTAGCCTTCTGCTAATGCTTGATCTTTGCACATCTTCTTTTCTTGTTGAATAAACTGAGCGACAGCCTTAGATTTTGATGCACCCATCTCCTGCTCGTAGTTAGGTTTCATGGGTAATGCTACTTGATACTGGCCGGACTCCAATCTTCTAGTGGTTGATTGATAAAACTCCTCGCAATATTGATCTTCAGCTGATAATGATAAGGTAGGCTCGTGAATATCTTCGACCTCCCAGAACTTGGAGATGCTGTCGACATCATTGACGACAACGTGGCATGCAAACGTCTTCACATTGCCTGATAATATCCATCCAAGTTTTGTTTGCTGAGCGATAGGAGCTTGAGCTGGTCCTTTGATAAGACCACTCATGATAATATCTGAATAGACGCTCGCATCCAACAGCAAATCAATTGGTTTTGAAATGTTGTATTCAGGATCAGCCAGTCTTGTGTGTGATAAATGAGGCCAAGTTTGTTTCCTAAACGATGCATTAGGCAAGTTATTAATAACTCGTGATACAACTAGAGCCTCTGTTGTAAAATGATAGTCATCGTAAATTGATACGCAATCAAGGGACACTAAGCCTTTGCTTTGTTTTTGTGTCGATCCTATGCCTGATACGGCTGCTTGATAAAATTGCCTCTTCAACCCTAATAATTGGGCGGCATTTTCTGATATAAGGGATATTTGCGATCCCTGATCCAGTAGAGCTCTGAATCTCACAATGCTTCCATCTGAAGCGTTGATATTCAATGCTACGGTAGTGAGGAGAACTTCTTCATTCTCACTGGCTACGTAGTTAACATTGCGATTATTTTGAGATGTGGAAGGTAATTCTGATGAAGTTGTAGACTGCTGCGTTTGCGTTTGTTCCAGTAGGTCACCTCGTGTAGAAAATGCGTCATGTATTATTGAATTATGATCACCGTTGCATTCCTTGCACTTTCTTGTTGAAATGCATTTTTTGTCATAATGCTTGTAAAGGCAATTACGACAAATATCATGTTTTGAAATTGTCCTCAATTTCGCATCCGATGATTGCGCGAGGAAGCGTTTGCATAGAAACAAATCATGAGGCGCCTTACATACTGGACAAGACCTCTTGTATGTAGCATTTGACTGATATTGATATTTCTTGTAAAGCGATGCATTCTTAGAGAAATTGTTATGATTTTGAGGCCTTTGATGACATGAGCTCGGCTTGTATGAATCTGATGTTGTAGGTTTCTCCTTCTTGCCTACGGGCTCTCGAGCCATGAACTTGTTTTCAAGGAACTGCAGGAACTCCGTATATGATGTAAGATCTCGTGGCGACACACGCGACTCCATAAAGTCAGTACGCGTTTCTTCGTCCAGCTTCTTTGATAGTAGATGAACTAATATTGGGTCCCAGGTTGTGATGTCAATGCCTAGGTTCCGAATGCTGTTAACACACTGTGTCGTCGTATCGTGCAACTTTATGTATGCATGATAGGATGAATGCTTAGTGATCAGCGGTTGATTAAGGAAGATATCCATCTGTGTTGAAAGCAGTATCTGTGGATTGTTATAGCGGTGGGTAAGGATCTCCCATGCCGTCTTGTAGTTCTCTGCTGATATGTTGAGATGCTGGATTAAACCTCCTGCTTCACCCTTGACCTTTCCTTTCAGATGCTGCATTTTCTGCGCCTTCGTGATACATTTGTTGTTATGAATTGTTTCCATAAACAAATCGAAGAAGGTCGGCCACTGCGTGTATTTTCCGAAAAATGTAGGTACTTCTAATTTAGGTGTGGCCTGCTCCAGGTGTGCAGTAGAGTTTAACTTTCTGTTCAGCTCTCGTTTGATAGTGAGGTAGCGTTCTTCAATTTGCAGAAACCTGGCTTCATATGTATCGTTGCTGCCTTTTAATTGATTATCGAGACGGAGGTGAATAGTGTCTATAACCTTCCAGAGATGTTGAAGGCTCTTCAGTTCATCTTGAAGTTCCCATTTCTCTTCCAGGTCTTGAATGCTGATTCGATTCATCAGTCGTTCTAATGCTCGGAAATTGGTATCCTGCTGGCCAAGCAGGTCATCCCCTTGATAGGAATATTCTTCAAAGGTGGGTAGGGAAAATGCCGGAACCTTGGTCTCCTTGTATGAAGAGATCATGTCCTTGGTTCTGATATAGTAATCCTTCATGTACCCATAAATCCCTTTGGAGAAGTATTCGTATTGATCGTCTTCAAACTCCGGCAGCTTGATATGATTATCTTCAAACTCCTTCCAACATTTGTCTAGCGAGGCTAGACGATTGATAAGATATTCAGGTGTCCTCCTGCTCGAACTGTCCTTCCGGAAATTGCTATTGATTCTCTCAATTTCCTTGGTAAGGATGCTCTGACGTTCGAACACTAATTGGATGCTCTCCATGATAATTGATGAAAATGATAAATACCTGAATTTGATATAAGGTTATCCTGATGCGGACGATGATAAATTCTTGATAAATGTTTGTTGTTCTAGTAATCTCCAGCACGATATATGCGCCTTCTCAATCTAACTGGTGAGACCCGCTTGTGGGAGGCCAGCAGACCGATTCGCTATCGATACCAGAAATCTTCAGAACACAATTTGATAATGATACTTGATCCAGAGTATCCGGCTCGAAGGACCATAAAATGTAGGGGTTGTAAGCGCCTACACTTGGATGATAGTTGATAGGTTGACTGCTTCTCGTTGATATTGCTTGGCTTGGCCGGTCGGTAGTCTAAAAGTAAACACATACTTTCGAACGCGCAGTGAATAAAAATCGTATAATCTTACATTATCTCAAAATTCATTAAAAACATTATTCCAAAAGGTTAAACAGACCTCGATGCACATGTGGTATTGTTTGCAGTGAAATCAGTGACTGTTATTAACAATTAACTTAAAGCAAAACTTTAAACAATAATCACTTGGAAGTTTGATAATAGTGCAAAAGTGGGTGTTACGAAATAACTTTGACTTTGAAAAGTGTTGGACTTTTAACCGATGCAAACTTGTTGAAGAACATAATAATCAATTTCGCGCTCAAAAGCAACTCGTTCACAGCTACGTTGTAGAGAAGTGCAACCGCCGAACAAAAGTACCTAAGTTCGAGCCTCGCTAGAAGCACATATTTTTATTTATTTTTTCTTTTCTTTTTTTATTTTTAACATGATTTGTGCTGGCTGCAACGCAAATATTCTCGTAACGCAAAAACGAATAAAATGCTGTTTAAGTAAATGTTCCCTGCAATATCATCTGGAATGTGTCAAATTCGATGAAGCGTCAACAGTCAGAAGTAAATGGACATGTCCTAACTGTGTCTCTTGTCGTCCTAAATTAGACAATACTAACACACCAATCCACGCCAAGGGACAGCCTTCTCATGCAGATGCTTTTGATTCCGCCAAAATTGTTGGTTCTCCAAAGTCGAACTCGTCCGATCTATCCGTACTTAATCCGATATCTGTGGCCGCAGAAAAGTCACCAACTACAACGGCTCCACTAGTTTGCGCCACACACAACACTGATGTTCAGGATAAAATACTTGCTGAAATACGTAAGCTACGCTATGAAATGAACGAAAAATTTGACAATCAGCAGGCATCTTTGATGAAATTTGAGGCTTCTCTATGCACAGTCCAAAAGGATATTACTAACCTAAGCGTAAAATTTTCGTCTATGTACGAGGACTTGGAGGAGCTTAAGAAGGCTGTAACATTTTTGTCTGACGCTCACGATGAGCAGAAGAAGGTGAATGCAAATAATAATAACTTCATTGCCAAATTCACTAAGGACAATGCTAAGCTTAGTGCTGAAGTTAAGCAGCTTGACATTAAAATACAACAAATGGATCAATTGGCACGTGAAAGCAATATAGAGATACAGTGTGTTCCTGAGTACAAAACTGAAAACCTGCTTACGATTGTACAACAGCTGGCTAGGGTTACTGGTCATGAGCTTCGCGAAAATGAAATTCAGTCATTTCATAGAATAGCCAAATTGAATGCAGAAACCAATCGTCCACGTAGTATAGTCGTAAAATTGGCCAGCCCTCGTGTCCGTGACAATCTTCTTGCAGCAGTTAGAAATTTTAACAAGAAGAATGAAGCTGAGAAATTGAACACTAGTCACATTGGCATTGGCGGAGAGAAGAAGCCTATTTTTGTCACGGAAAATTTGACTCTGGCTAATAAAAAACTGCATGCAGCTACAAGAACTGCCGCCAAGGAAAGGAAATATAACTTTGTTTGGATCCGAAATGGTCGCATATTTGTACGAAAGGATGTGACAACCAAACCTCAGCTAATTCAAAATATGGAATGCGTAGAATCAATGTAATACTTTTTTTTCTGTTGGTTAACTTTATTTGCACTATTGTAAGTTTTTAACTTTTTAAATTCAAGTTAAGCATTTATTACCAAAATGTAAGAGGCTTAAGAACCAAGACGGACGTTTTCTACTCTGCTGCTTTGAATTATGATTATGATGTAATTATAGGCACTGAAAGTTGGCTTAACAATACTGTGTTAGATCATGAAGTTCTGGATAACAGGTATAGATTATTTAGACGTGATAGGTCGTCTACTATATCATCTAAAACAAAAAAAGATGGTGGTGGAGTGTTTGCAGCCATTTTGGACAAATATGAAGCAACTAGAAAATTAAGTTGGGAATCCCGTTGTGAGGAATTGTGGGTTACCATTAAGTGTGAAGGTGGATTAAATATTAACATTTGTGTAGTCTATATTCCACCACCAGTAAATCAAGATTATGTAGATGCTTTATTTCAAAATATTACAGAAGTAATCAATAAAAAGAGTAAGAACAATTCTATTAACTTAGTTATTGGTGATTTCAATATGGGTGGTATTCATTGGCAATATGATGCGGATACGGGTCTTGCGTTGCCCATTAGTGCTAGTGCTGCTTATGAAGATAGTTTATTGGATATGATTTCATTTAATAATCTAAATCAGAGTAATAAAATAGTTAACACTTATAATCGTATCTTAGATCTGGTTTTTGGTAATACTGACAATGGGATGCTTGTATCAGAGGCCGTTAATCCGCTTGTACCAATAGATCCCCATCATCCGCCGCTTGAAATTTTGCTTTCAATAAGCCATAGAAATGCTCTTATACAGAACAAGGTTCAGTATCTTAATTTCTATCTATGCGATTATGAAGCAGTTAACACTGCATTAGAGTATATAGATTGGGCTGAAGAATGGAAATATGCCACCAATATTAATGAAATGTTGCAAATTTTTTATGATATTCTAATGCCAATCATTAAACAGTACACGCCACTGACAAGATCACGTGATGAACGTTATCCTGTATGGTATACTCGTGCTTTACTGAAAGTCATTAAAGAGAAAGCCAAATATCATAATTTGTATAAAAAGTATGGAAACCCCAGAGACAAATTAACGTACGAATGTCTGAGAATGCGTTGCAGTGTTCTGATCAAAAATTGTTATAGTAATTTTAAAAGGAATATTGCTGAGCATCTGCGTGTTAATCCTAAGTATGTATGGAGGTATCTAAAGGATAAGCGCGCGGGTGGTGGCTACATCCAAACTAATATTATAAATGCGAAAGTAACTCTGTCTGTCTGTCTGTCTGTCTGTCTGTCTGTCTGTCTGTCTGTCTGTCTGTCTGTCTTTTCTTCACGCCTAAACTACTGAACCGATTTGTGTGAAATTTGGTACAGACATAGTTTGAAACTTGAGAAAGGACATAGGATAGTTTTTATTACAAAAAAAAAATAAAAAAATAAAAATTACGGACATATAGCGCCATCTGTTGGTCAAATCAAAAATCTGCTGGTAGTCACTATTCCACGCGAACGAAGTTGCGGGCAAAAGCTAGTTCCTTATAAAATGACATTAAATGATGCTAGGTATGCCAGGGGTGGTCAGGAAATTTGTGATCTATTTAGTGACCACTTTCAATCAATCTATAGCGCTAATGGTAACTCTCTTTCACAGTTGACAGATACGCGTATTCCTGGCAATAGTAATACATTTAGCAGTTGCGTACTAGAAGTAACGGACGTTTGCAAGTACTTGTCTTCCCTAGATTGCAGCAAAGGACCTGGACCTGATTCAATCTCACCCCTTTTTCTAAGGAAATGCGCGAAACATTTGGCTGCACCTCTTACAAAAATTTTCAACTGTTCTTTGTCACAGGGGTTATTCCCTGATCAGTGGAAATTAGCGCACATTACGCCAATACATAAATCTGGCAGTGTCGAAGATGTAGCAAATTATAGACCTGTGTCCATTTTATCAGCCTGTGGTAAAATCTTAGAGTCACTTGTCCAAAAGAGAATGTTTGCTCATTTTCAGAACGCACTAGACGATAACCAACATGGTTTTCGTCCTAAGAAATCTACATTGTCTAACCTGGTTGAATATGTTACATATATATCAACTGGGTTGGACGATGGAAAAGAAGTTCATGCAATATATACAGATTTTAAGAAGGCATTCGATTTGGTTGATCACTGCTTATTGATCGCAAAGTTGGAAAGTATGGGTATTCATGGATCTTTGCTGCGTTGGTGCGAATCATACTTAAAAAATCGTTCACAGTTAGTGTATTTGAAAGGCTTTAAATCCGTCAAATATTGTATACCTTCTGGAGTGCCTCAAGGTTCACATTTGGGACCCCTTTTCTTCCTTATCTTTATAAACGACCTAGGTAGTGTGATAAATTCTAAGTATAAACTTTTTGCTGATGATTTAAAGATATATCGTACTATTAACAGTGATTCGGATCTCGATCAACTTCAGCTAGATTTAAATAACATATATAGCTGGTGTGCTCAAAACAATATGTTGTTAAACCAAAATAAATGTTATGTAATCAAATTTAGCCGAAAAAGGAACAAAACTGTAACTTGTTACTATATAAATGACACACCACTCCTTGAGGTTGATACTATTAGGGACCTGGGTGTTCTATTGGATAGCGGTTTACACTTTAGAAATCACTATGATCTTATTATTAGTAGGGCATTAAAACTCTCAGGTTTTATTGTTCGAGAAATGAAAATTTTCAAAGAACCGACGTTAACTATTTCTATATACAACAGTATTATTCGAAGCATTCTAGAATATTGTAGTTCAGTTTGGAGTCCTTTTTATCAGATACACTCGGATAGAATAGAGCGGGTACAAAAAAGATTTTTGTATCACCTGTGCTATTCGGATAAAAAGTGTCATGTTTTAAATTCGTACCATTCTAGGTTAAGTTATTATAAAATGCAATCTTTAAGCGCACGTAGAAAAACCTTAGATTTCTTGTTTTTGTACAAATTAATTAATGGTTCATTAGATTCTCCCGAGCTTCTACAGAAAGTTAATTTTAGTGTCCCACGTAGCAGTAGCCGTTTAATCAATCGCAAAACTTTTATTCCACCTCATACTCGCACTAACGTAGGCCATTTTTCACCATTATGTCGCATGTTCTCTATTGCAAATTGCTTTCGTAGTGAATTAGATATATTTACTGGTTCTGTAGCCTCAGTAAAATCGAAACTTAGAGACCTGATCACCTAATACCTTATTATAATTGATTTTTTTTTTCTCCCCTTTTTGTTTCTAATTTCAGTTAAGTCCACTTATCGATTATTAATTTGAATGTTTTAGTTTTAAGTAGAAGTTAAGTAGTGTTTTACTAGACTGTTTAAGTATGCATGCAGGATTCACATCGAGTAGATATCAATCTCATGTACATGATATATCGACTGCTTGTTAGTTTAATTGATAGATTGTATATCAGTTTTGTGAATTAAATTAAAAAAAAAAAAAAAAAAAAAAAGATATAGACAGGAAGATCGTGTAGAAATGATAAAATAACACAACCTTCTGTGACGAGAGCATATTGATACTTATTGATACAAAATGATAAAAGTGCAGTGATATAAAGTGCTAATGCTACAGTTTAAATAGTCATACAAAAGTGCTGACGCGCGCTGCGACAGTAATTATGTATATAAAATAAAATTAAACCTGTACAGTTGTCTGTACAACATCTAAATATTACAATCAATTATTATTATTTTTTTTTGACAATTTCATTATTGACATTACCTGGTTTTACATTATTGACAGGATACATTTACTGTATTTATTATTATTATTTTATTTTTTTAATCTTATATTAAATTTATATACCATTTTTTTTTCTTTTTTGCTTTGGATTACATTAAATAAGGACTGAGACTACTTAGCGATAATTGATCTTGATATTGAGTTGTGTAGCAGTGAGTACGTCATGCTCCCTTAGACGGCACTGCTTGCGGTAGCGTCGGCGATCGGGTTGCCTCCCTCCCTCAAAAATGTGCGAGGGGGGCGATGGCTGATCCTCGCGTTATGCTCGTGAACGGGTGCTGCTTGTGGTGCCAGGTCGTCTTACCGACTATATAAGTAGTATTATATGATTTTGTAAATTCTTTTCATATACTTCTTTTTCTTTTTCCTGGCTGAGCGGTCCAATTTACTAGATTCATTACTTACCCATGTTGTATATTACATAGGGTTGCAATAGAACATCACATGAAGGTGGGCACTCCCTCATGTACTATTATAAATAATTGGAGGCTATAATTTTTTTTTTGACATCAAATTTATTCAATGCTTGAGTTAGACAAGTTACGTAGGGTGAGTGCTAGCTAGCATGTGGTGGATTTCATAAATCATTCTTTTTAATGCAATTTTATTTGGGTGCTGTTTAAACAGGCTTCTTTTTACAAGCTTTTATTTAACTTGCAATGTATGTATGTATGTATGTATGTATGTATGTATGTGTCGAATGGGCGAACATCAGGATGGCACTATTGTCCGACACCAGCTAGGGTAATTGCACAAAGAGATAACTCAAAAGAACTCTCAACTCAAAAACGTTTATTAAAATTAGTCAGAATAAAAGACAGCCCCCAAAACGCCCGCCCTTCGCCACTTCCTATGTGTTTTGGCTGGGGAGAAGAAGTGGCGGAACAAACTCCCCAGCAACACATGTTGTCTGTTAGGTTAGAAGAACCTTTACATTTTAATTTCAAAAGACACTTTACACACTTTACAATATGGATCTACAACGGTACTACAACACTAGGCAATAACACTAAGGTACACTAGACGTGACGTAGGGCAGTTTCGAGATGTTTGCAACACGACGACTCAACGCAGACTGAGCTCCGCCGACGCCACGCTGACCACCACGACTCTGCCAAGCGCGCCAAAATGTTGTTTCACCGGAAATGCCACCAGATGGCGCGCTTGCGTCTCGTTTAGTGTCCGTACTATTGACCATCTCCGACACGGCCATCCTGCGTAGACCCACGTCCTCGTGGGTTTAATCTGCAACAACACAAACATAGCGCAGTACTTTTGCCTCGGCCACTCCTGACCATATCGACGGGTAAAAGGCAAAAGGGGTCAAGCACCACAGATCAAATTGTTCAGGAGAGTAAAAAGAAAGTTTAAAAAAATAATATCTCTTTATTGCTTTATTGAATCACATTACAATCTTCAGAAAAGTTTACTTAAATACAATGTTCTTTAATAATTTTACATCAAAATAAGCCTGAGATCAATAGTTTCAAAGATAGATGTCGCTTGACCCCAGGTTTTTACCAGGTTTATCGCATTTGCGAGGGGGTCAAACACCAATATTGAATGTTGGAATATTTAGATTTTGGCCTAAGCTCCATGTATATAAAGTAGTAAAGTATTTTATTTTATTTGGCACAACAGATCATAGAACTAAGTCAGATTTTGGCTTAAGTTAAAATATCTTAATTAACAGTATTATTTTATATTTGGCACAGCAGGTAGGTAATAGAACTATGGATTATGTATTAAACTAAAACAATACAAGGAACAAAACTGAGATCCAAAAAACAGCAGTTACCTAACTGATAGTACATACAACAGCATGTTATCACATTATTTGAGTAAATAAACCACAATAACTTGGTAAAAATTATGATTGTTTACATTTTTAATGATTTCCTAAACGCGTGAACCGATTTACATGATTCAAAAACGGATAAAATGGTTATACAAAAATTAATAATACCAATAATTACACCAATATCGTTAAGATATCTCAATAAACACATTTTCAAGTTGCTCTCGTAATAAAATTATCCAACATGTACCTATGAAACGCGTACCTACTACCTATTACCAGTTCTTAAAAAAATAACGTTTTTTGTATGGGAGCCCCCCAAAATATTTATTTGATTCTAGTTTTCAGTATTTGTTGTTATAGCGGCAACAGAAATACACCATCTGTGAAAATTTCAACTCTCTAACTATCACGGCTCATGAGATACAGCCTGATGACAGACGGACGGACGGACGGACAGAGGAGCAAAAACATTAGGGTCCCGTTTTACCCTTTGGATACGGAACCCTAAAAACTATCCTAAGAAACGTTAAATTTATTTTTATAAAATAAATAAAATGAGGTTGAATTTACCGATGATAGTAGGGGAATCACGGCATCTTAAATTTCTTCGACCCCTCTATTGCTATCATTATAATCAAATACCTAACCTTCTTGGTACTAGCAAGTCTTTTTCGGCCTAAAACACTTCGCAATTTCACGTTTTCGGGAGTTGCAGACATGTTTTATATAAAATTTTAATCTGTGTTAACAACTGCGATCGCGTTTCAAACACGCGTGAACTTGCTTTCACGTACCTACACGAGACATACACCCATTTGCAAGGGCGCTGTCGCGCGTGCGGAGTGGATCAAATGCAACGTAATGAAAATAAAATTATTTAAGAAAGGGGCCAAGCGCCAATTTATGTTTCGTTGACAATTTTTACTATTGGTGTAAGCGACGTTATAGTTATTAAACAAATAAAAGAAAAATGGATATAAACGACATATTTACTTCTAATATTGTTTTTAAAATTATGCCAAATGACAAGGCGATACAAAAACGTAAAGTTGGTGTCGCTTGAGCACTTTTGGTAAGTATCGATTTGGCACTTCAGTACAAATAATTCTTTGGTGCAAGCGACTTTTTTTCATGCTAGGAAAACGATACTACGACCATTCGAAAGAGAAAAAATAGTGGAGTTGGGGTCAATAAAAAAGTTAAAATCGCAAAATGTGGCGCTTGACCCCTTTTGCCTTTTTACCGTCGATATCATCAAGCTCAGCTATTGTGAAGCTTTGTTAAAACATTTGTTAAGACTAGGATGCTCCCTTAACCAGGGACTTTTCATAAATAGGGGTTTCCCTCAACCAGGTTCCCTTAACTAGGGTAGGGACTTCTCTTTGCCAGAGGCTTCCCTAAACAGGGGCTTCCCTTAAACCAGGGGCTTCCCTTAAACCAGGGACTTCCCTTAACCAGGGACTTCCCTTAACCAGGGACTTCCCTTAACCAGGGACTTCCCTTAACCAGGGACTTCCCTTAACCAGGGACTTCCCTTAACCAGGGACTTCCCTTAACCAGGGACTTCCCTTAACCAGGGACTTCCCTTAACCAGGGACTTCTAATCGATTTTAATTTTAACTAAATCGAGCGCGAACTCAAAGAAAGATCTAATTGCTAGTCAGACTTTCAACTGGTAAACATGTCCATTATTTACATGGTACAACATTAGAAAGAGGCCCGATCAACAAGTTAACCAAAGCAAAATCATCATCACAAACTTGAACTGGATTTCAAGGGCAATGCATACTCAACTCGTCCAACCTGTGCCCCAACACAGATTAGAAATCGCACCAACGATTTCTCAGACCCATCGCCACATGTTACACCACATGAGGTGCGGTCTTTAGTTCTGACCCATCGTCCCATGTTACACCACATGAGATGCGGTCTCTAGTTCTGACCCATCGTCCCATGTTACACCACATGAGATGCGGTCTCTAGGTTCGAGTATGAGTACACATGCCATTCTTAATCGAAATTGGTTTCACTACCACGTTATCAACTATAACATCTAATTCTCGGGGTACTTGGTGATCGGTTATCTTTCCTACACAATCATGGGGGTGTTTTTCATGTTTGTTTAGAGTCAAGTGCCTTTGGTAGGCATCTATCCCCGTCTAACACATCAATAATCTTAAACGTACCTTTAAAGTTAGGATCTAATTAAGTCTGATGCACAATTAAATCAATCAATGACGCAGAAACCGAATTATTCTAACTTTAGGATATTGATAAGATCAGGTAACTAATAATTTTCAACTCTGGGATAAAACCTAATAATTTTTATAATAATTATAATAATTTTTGGGGGTAGGTGTCCAAAAAGTCAAAACGTTTCTCAGAGTCTCTGAGCTTTTAAAATTAATATTTAATAGTATTTACAATAGTTTTGTGTAAAATTGTTGCATCTCTGTTTGATAATACTTACAGTAGTCAATGTAATAATAGAACACACATTTTGGAACCACCCGCCACATCACCAAACAACACTAAATTAATTTCACAACCATAAGGCACAATATCAAAGTATACGAGATGTCACAGCTTTCGGAGATCTTAACTATTCAGAAGAGTCTTGAGGAGAACTTCACCAGGAAGATGGATGAACTTGGCGCTCAAATTCAGGCTGCTGGTCCCGCTAAGGATACTGTGGCTAAGGTTGCAGAAGAGTTCCGGGCGTTTAGAGAGCTCATCTACAGTGTTCTTGGATTGCTCAGGAAACAAATTGCTGAGTGTCTTCTACATATTGATGGTCTGGAGATGAGGCACCGGAAGAAGGCTCTAATCTTCCAAGGAGTTCCCGAAGCTGATACCGAGGACTGCACTGCCACAATACTGAGCATAGTCAATGGCAAATTGGCTCTCAAAAACATTGCAGTCTCAAATATAAGAGTGGCACATCGGCTAGGTAGTCCTAGTAAGGATCACCCAAGGCCTATCCTTGTAAGGTTCTCTGGTCTGGATGTCAGGTCAGCAATATGGAAGGCGAAGACCGGCCTGAAGGGGACTAAAATCTCGGTGAAGGAGTTCCTGACGAAGACCAGGCAGTCCATCTTCACCAAGGCCAGGCAGCACTTCGGAATGCGGTCATGTTGGTCGCAGGACGGTGTGATTGTCGTCAGGACTTCCGATGGGACCCGTCATAGGATTTCGTCTATGGAGGAATTGAAACCGCTTCTGGAGAAGTACCCGGCGAAATCTGATGCATCCTCGACTGGTTGACCTGAAACCGTTTCTACATTAGGTATGTGACGACTGGCATTTCAATAGTGGCATCGGACAACTGGATAATATGTAACTATCACCTAAACATACTCACTTCTTTCTCTAATTTCTTCACAGTGCATATTTAAATATTCTTTCCTTTTGCTTATTTTGATATTTTGGTTCATATAATGTAACTCAATGTCTCTCTTGCTGTCTTAGTTCACGTTTTCTGTTTCAATCTTAGTTTACCCTCAAGAAAATATCTAAATCATATTCTTTCCTATATTCTTTCATATTAAACTGAATGTCATGTCAAACAAATGTCAAATGTCAGCCATGTGTCAAACTTGCACAGATAAAATTATGTGCGTTTTGTAATTTTATTCAAGGGAGTTTATTATTGCTACTAATTGTGTAATAATTCCGTGTGTCTTTTTCTTGTGTATTTTTTTTATCATTGCTTTCTTCGACGATTTAGTATATTTTTTCCTGTTCTTGATACTGTTATCTTTTTTTATTTTTTTTTCATTGTTTTAATATCTATTGGTGTTCGCTGGCGGGTGGAGTTGAAGTAGTTTAAACAGTTAATTATTTTTTTTTATTTAGTGTTAGTTGTTTAGTTTTATATACTTATTAATATTTATTTTATATATATTTTTTGCCATTTATGAATTCTGATAGTGATAGTTTTCATTCTGCTAATGAATCCTTGGAGAATGATGATAGTTTCTGTTCATTACCTGAAACCCTCGGAGATACTTTGAAAACTCAATTCCAGCAATGTAATAAAGCTTTTAATGTATGTCACATTAATGCTCAAAGTGTCCCGAGTCACTACAGTGAACTCGTCGTGACCTTTAGTAATAGTAATGTTCACGCCATCCTGATTTCTGAGAGCTGGTTTAAACCAGATCTCTTGTCCACCTCGTACTCTCTTCCTGGTTTCGTTCTTATTCGGAATGATCGGCTTGGGAGACGAGGGGGTGGAGTGGCAATTTACCTTCGATCAGACTTTCCTTACAGGATTTTGGCCAGTTCTTCTGGACCTCTAGCTAGTGCTGAATATCTCTTTCTAGAGGTTTCAGTCAAGGGGGCCAAAGCTGTCGTTGGTGTTGTCTACTGCCCCCCTTGTGTTGATTACTTCACCGATTTTGAATCGGTTTTAGAATCGTTGGGTTCAGAGTATGCGCATTACATCATCATGGGTGATTTTAACACAAATCTCCTAACTCCCAACTCTCCTCGTTCCCGTAAACTCCTGCACCTTGTACAATCATCCAGCTTAACTATACTTCCTCTCCAGGCTACTCACCGATCCACGGTCGGTGATGATTCCTGGCTGGATGTAATGATCATTTCCAACCAATCCCTTGTTTCCTCTCATGGTCAATATCTTGCTCCTGGCTTTTCTCATCACGACCTCATTTTCCTTTCCTATATCCTTAAACCTCCTAAGCCCAAGACTAAGGTTTTGCATAGGCGGTGCTTCGCACGTATGGATGTTGATCGGTTGCTTGAGGACGCCTTTAATATTGATTGGACGCCTTTGGTGACAACCGATTCAGTAGATGACAAGGTCACCATTTTTAACAACCTGGTGAACAAGCTGTACGATGTCCATGCACCAGTTAAAAAGGTAAGGGTAAAACGACCACCAGCACCGTGGATGACCAGTCTCATCAAGATTGCCATGCGAAGGAGGGACCGTGCGTTTCGCAAGTTTAAACGGGAACGTACGGACGAAAACTGGGCTCTATACAAGGCTGCTAGGAATCGGTGTAATCTGATGATACGCAACGCTAAACGCCGCCATATACTAAGTAATGTCTCATCATCGACTTCTGCCGATATCTGGAAGTTCTTAGGGACTTTGGGTATTGGCAAACCGCGACATTTAGACATACCTAGTTCGATTACTTTAGATGCTTTAAACAATCAATTCAGCACTTCTTCCAATTTGGATTTTTTAACCAAACAGGATACTCTCAATTTTATGTCACGTCTAACGCGTCCTAATATTGATCCTTTTACTTTTCAGCCAGTCGATGAGGGAGAGATCAGAAGAATTATCCTGTCCATTAAGTCTAAAGCGATGGGATGTGATAACATCAGTCGGCAAATGATTGTTACCATCCTTGTCCCGATCCTTCCTGTTATCACCCACATTATCAACTATTCCCTTTTCTCTGGAACTTTCCCTTTGCTTTGGCGAAAAGCTTACGTTCGCCCTCTTCCCAAAATTTCCAGCCCCACTCTCCCCAATCATTTCCGTCCAATCTCTATTCTTCCCTTCTTATCCAAAGTGCTTGAGGCTTGTGCTCATAAGCAATTTGCGCGTTTTGTTTATACAAATAAACTTATGAGCCCACTACAATCTGGGTTTAGGCCGGGCCACAGCACTTCCTCTGCCCTCCTTAAAGTGACTGGCGATATTAGACGGGCTACGGAGGACGCTAACCTGACAGTTCTGGTTTTAGTCGACTTCTCGAATGCGTTCAATACCGTCAGTCATGATATCTTATTATCTATCCTATCCCACTCGATGGTCTCTTCTAAAGCATTAGACTGGTTTTCTTCTTATCTTCGGGATCGCCAGCAGTCTGTTCGGGTGGATGAAGGCTCATCAACTTGGTGTACTTTGAATGCTGGTGTTCCACAAGGCGGCATACTCTCACCTCTTTTATTCTCGATATTTATAAATCTACTCACTCTCGAGCTTCAGTGTTCGTATCATCTCTATGCCGACGACTTGCAGCTTTATCGACACACTAAGGCCATTGACTTGACTGATACGCTTGACAAAATTAATGCAGATTTGGAAGTGGTGAAGAACTGGTCTGACAGGTTTGGGGTGGAGGTTAACCCTACCAAGTGTCAAGCTATTATTATTGGGGGCTCGAGAGCTATGAGCAGGGTTGACGGTCTTGGCTTACCACCTTTAGTTTTTAATGGTATCCTCATTCCGTACAGCTGCACTGTGAAAAATCTTGGCCTACACATTGACTCTACGCTAAATTGGCAATCACAGGTTGCAGCTGTCAGTCAGAAAGTTACTTGCACGCTACGGTTCCTCTATCGCTTGAAAAATTTTCTCCCGTTCAAGGTTAAGGAGACGCTTATGCAAACCTTAATCTTTCCAATAATCGACTATGGTGATGTTTGCTACTATGACCTGAATGCAGATCTGCTCAATAAACTCGACCGGCTTCTCAACAATTGCATTCGATTCGTTTTTAATCTCCGCAAGTACGATCACGTGTCAGCGTTTCGAGCGCAACTTAAATGGCTACCGATAAGACAACGACGTGTGATGAGGGCATTAACTACTCTTTTCTCTATTCTACATTCTCCCACTTCACCTTCTTATTTAACTCCTCACTTCCAATATATTTGTTCTCAACATTCCAAGAATCTTCGCTCTTCAAATAATCGTCTTCTGCACTGCCCTACTCACCGTTCAGATATAATTCACTCTTCCTTTTTCGTTAAATCCATTCTTCTCTGGAATGAGCTTCCTCTGGAAATCAGGATGGTTAACAGTAGATATTCCTTTAAAAAGAAACTACGCGACCACATTCACAAGAAATTGGCAGAATCGCTACCATAGCTTGTTTTCTATACTTTTTTTTTATTATTTTTTTTTATTCCTTTGTCTCTCATGGCAAATGTAATATGTATGTATGTATGTATGTATGTATTAGGGTGTCCCTTATATGGCAAAAAAAATTTTTTTTTAGAATTTCGAAACACATACCCTCCAATTTTTTTATAAATGCTAAAATGTACTTAAATATGAAATTTCATATCTGTAGCATGATTGCAACCCGTGCCGACCGAGCTCTAAAGTTTAATAAAAAATGGTGTTTTGGTCTGACATTTTGGTTTGATCCAAAACTAATTAAAATGCAACAAATAAAGTAAATATGAGTAAAACTAAAAAAATATCAATACAAACTTTTATTTAAATACAAATTATAATAATAATGAATTAGGGTAACTTCTCTTTAGTGTAGTTTTTTTACAGTCTGGATACAGATTTCTATGTTCCTGAACACAACGCAACTAAAACAATTTTTACTCTTCTTCAGCCGTGATAAGACCATTAAAATCTTGCATTAATTTAACAGCTCTTTCAGCAGTGTCATTTACGACCTTCAAACGACTTAATCGTCTTCTAGCTTCCAAAAAAGCAGGATTGTCACCCCACGAAGACACGTCTTCCCGAAGAAAACTGTCGTCGATCTGTAGTCGAGATAGAAATCGTTTGCTTCTTTGAGTCACAAAATCATCCAGCGTCATATCTGAAATAAAGAAAAAATCATTAAAATAAGCAAAAACTAAACCAAAACGAAAAAGAAACAAGAAAATATTAAGTACTTACCAAACAAATTTTGCGTAATTTCTTCCTTCGATGGGACATAGCGTTTAGAGGAATCTGAACTTTCGTCTCTGTTTAAATTATTAATCATTTTTGTCTTGGTTTTGGTATCAACTTCTTCATCAAAGAGTGATAACATGACTGTTTCTTCACACAAATACCATAAATGACGAATAAACTTGCTTATGGATGCCTTGGAAATTGTCGCGTCTACTTTTTCATATTCTTTTAGAGCTTTCAAAAAGGACAAGTCTTGGTTAGGTGCTTTAACTGCCATTGTACATTCGAGCCAAGGTTTGGTATACAAGGTGACGATAAATAAACAAACATCTTGTAGAGCATTTTTGTCCTTTGCAGTAATTTTAAGTTGCGATTGAAGCAAACATATTTTTATAGAATAGATTGCTCTCGCCATCCATCGCGCTTGATGCAAAGCTCCGGGGAGCCTGAGTTTTAGTTTATTCTCTGTGTCTCCTCCTAAGAACACAACGCATAGTTCAACCAATTCGCGGTAATCGTCTCTAACAAAAGATTTTTCCAGTACAGTCTTATAAAAAGTTAACAAAGATGTAATGTTTGTCTTAGCAATTATGTGCCTCTTTTAAAACTTTTTTCAGGGCAAGGAATCTGAGTACTAAGTTCAGAGTTCGAAATCTGTTCCTCATCCGAATTTTCAACACATTCCAAGTTATCTATCGAAGAAGTAGATGCAACAGCCAATAACTCTCTTTGTTTTACCTTTCTTTCCTGTTCTTCCAATCGTCTTTGCCTCGTTCTTCTTTCTCCGC
Source organism: Helicoverpa assulta (assembly GCA_963856015.1). NCBI lineage: Eukaryota > Metazoa > Arthropoda > Insecta > Lepidoptera > Noctuidae > Helicoverpa > Helicoverpa assulta. The sequence continues at coordinate 17,444,568 of CAWLCW010000001.1, read as the reverse complement.
CAATTTTTTGTCGATTCCACCTAAGCATCCCGGTCGACCTGGCTCTCTCTGTTTCCTTAAGAAATCTTTGTCTTCCTCTATCTTCATTATGTCAAAGGCATCTGCATGTGCAATATCAAATAAGTTATCAAGGTCTTTTACAAAATTATTTTCACGATTCTTGAAAGTCAACTGAGTTTTCTTACAGTTTTTTTTGCAGCTCCCTCCAAACATGATATAAATCAACAAGTTTCTTCACGCAGGGATTAGGGATTGCCTTCGTAGGAATTCTGGCTTTTTCCCAAAATATAATGCACTCTCTTATAACAAGATTCGCACTTTCACTAACAGTCAGCTTGACTTCACGAATATTGTAAAATAAAACGGTGAGAACTTGTCGATTAGATGGTAATTTTGCACCATTTATCTGGTAGCTTGGCAGTTCGATAAGGAAAATATTTTGTTTATCACTTCGTAATTCCACAGACATTTTCACAAAATAAACAACAACGCACTAAAAATGTTAGAAATCACTTATGAAATGACAATTGAAACTCGCAATAACAGGTCGCCGCGCTGCTCCCGCGCAGCTTGTATGGACAAGTTAAAAACTCAAGTCGGCACGGGTTATCGTTTATAAATCGGGCTAATATTTATTTCTAGACTATATTAAGTCCATACGAAACTTTTTAGAAGGTATGCGTAAAAATATATTGAAGTTGAATTTTAAGGGACACCCTAGTATGTATATATGTTATGTTTATGTATTATTGTCCATATATTCTATATATATATATATTTTTATTCTTCTTTGCATGTAGATTATATTAAAAACTGCACCTACCACTGCTATTTCCCCACCACCCAAAGGTAGACTGGGAGAAAACGCCTAAGGCGTTAAGTCCGCCATTGTACTATTTGTGCAAAAAGTGTTATAAATATAAATATAAATATAAATATAAAACCTAGGTTCACGGTTTTTGATCCTGATTATCTACGATTCCACTAATTAATAAGCGCAGTGGGAGCGCAATCGACGAGACTGAAACTGCCTCTCAAGTTTATAAATGTCGTAAGACAAATAACCTCAACATAAAACAAAAATGGATCGGTCTCACCGGGTTTCCACTCAACGCCTCAACGCACATGAAGTTGCGCACATCGCTATGGCGCGTAGTTCAGCAAGGCTTCACGTTCACAGACACCACGGAGATGCACCAACACTCCGACCTCACGATCGCACGTCAGGCTCCAATTCCAGCTGGGATGCTCCATTTTGTCGCCATATTGCACAATAATCACCGTCATTGTTGAAACATGAAAATGAGAAGATAAATCGGTTAATTTTCTAGCGTACCTTCAATAACTAGTTTGACATATCACAATGGAAATCGATACCATTACCATAATCGTGGTTACCATACTTGTACCTTCGCTGAAATTCTTAATCAATTTTCTACTATAACCTCCATATCAAAATTCTGATGTTTCCTTATTTTGTTTTCCAGTAGGTTCCATGTGCCTATCGTGCACTCTAGAAAGTTAGTCTTCACGTGGCGAATTCTCTCGAAACTAATCCACCATCGGCCGCCACACATCACTTCAAACGAGCACATCACTTTTTCACTTTTTGAACACGTGGGCATGGCAATCCTTAACACATGTGGGCATTCGGATTGTATCCCACTTCTGATGTCGGAGGGGCGAACATCAGGATGGCACTATTGTCCGACACCAGCTAGGGTAATCGCACAAAGAGATAACTCAAAAGAACTCTCAACTCAAAAACGTTTATTAAAATTAGTCATAATAAAAGACAGCCCCCAAAACGCCCGCCCTTCGCCACTTCCTATGTGTTTTGGCTGGGGAGAAGAAGTGGCGGAACAAACTCCCCAGCAACACATGTCTGTCTGTTAGGTTAGAAGAACCTTTACACTTTAATTTCAAAAGACACTTTACACACTTTACAATATGGATCTACAACGGTACTACAACACTAGGCAATAACACTAAGGTACACTAGACGTGACGTAGAGCAGTTTCGAGATGTTTGCAACACGACGACTCAACGCAGACTGAGCTCCGCCGACGCCACGCTGACCACCACGACTCTGCCAAGCGCGCCAAAATGTTGTTTCACCGGAAATGCCACCAGATGGCGCGCTTGCGTCTCGTTTAGTGTCCGTACTATTGACCATCTCCGACATATGTATTTACTAGCTTTTGCCCGCGACTTCGTTCGCGTGGAATAGTGATTTTTGGTTTGACCAATAGATGGCGCTATATGTCCGAAATACATTTTATTTTTATTTTTGTATTTTTTTGTAATAAAAACTATCCTATGTCCTTTCTCAAGTTCCAAACTATGTCTGTACCAAATTTCACACAAATCGGTTCAGTAGTATAGGCGTGAAGAAAAGACAGACAGACAGACAGACAGACAGACAGACAGACAGACAGAGTTACTTTCACATTTATAATATTATAATATATAATATAATATAATATAATATAATATATAATATATAATATATGTATAATATAATATATAATATATATAATATAAAATATAATAATATACATATTATGATATATTATAATAATATTTTGTAATAAAAACTATCCTATGTCCTTTCTCAAGTTCCAAACTATGTCTGTACCAAATTTCACACAAATCGGTTCAGTAGTATAGGCGTGAAGAAAAGACAGACAGACAGACAGAAAGACAGACAGACAGACAGACAGACAGACAGACAGAGTTACTTTCACATTTATAATATTATAATATATATATATAATAAAATAATAAATATAATAAATAATAAATAATAAATAATAAATAATAAATATAATATAAAATATAATAATATATATATTATAATATATTATAATAATATTTTGTAATAAAAACTATCCTATGTCCTTTCTCAAGTTCCAAACTATGTCTGTACCAAATTTCACACAAATCGGTTCAGTAGTATAGGCGTGAAGAAAAGACAGACAGACAGACAGAAAGACAGACAGACAGACAGACAGACAGACAGACAGAGTTACTTTCACATTTATAATATTATAAAAAATAATAAATATAATAAATAATAAATAATAATATAATAATATAATATATATAATATAAATATATAATATATAATAATAATAATTAATTAATAATAATAATAATATAATATAATATATAATATATATATATATATTATATTATTATTATTATATATTATATATATATAGTTAGGATAGTTAGGATATTAGTTAGGATTTATTTATTTTATTTATTTATTTATTTAACTTTATGCAATCCTAAAATTACAAAGGCGGACTTAATGCCATAGGCATTCTCACTAGTCAACCTTAGGGTATATACTTCCCCCTGCCGATTTCGGCTATGGTGACTGCTTTCAGTTATCATTGAGAGAAGAACTAGGATGATCAGCTCTTCTATGCGCCCTTTGATGGCTGCAGTACCCTATTTTATGTGTAAACGTGCGCGAGCATTGGCTGCACGTTAGGATACCGTCCACGTAGTTATAATGAATGGCTACTGGTGTTTTAGCCTTAAGAGCATCACGCTTCGCATCCAGTGCGGATTTCCTTTGCTCTTCGAAATCTTTGATCGCATTTTTAAGTAGGCCTCTCCATTCAAGGCGGCAAATGGCTTTTGTCTCCCAGTTCTGAGTATCAATGTTGCACCTTTTCATGTGTCTTTTCTGAACATCCTTGAAGCGTAAGAACTGGCCACCTTGTTTCCGTCTGCCGTTCTGGAGTTCAGAAAAGAAGATGCGTTTGGCCACCCTATCATCATCCATGCGTAAAACATGACCGCACCATCTGAGCTGTCGCCGCATCAGGTACGCTTCTATGCCGCAGACATTCGCGCGTCGTAGCACTTCGGTATTTCTAATCCGATCCGACCATTTGATTTTCAGAATGTCTCTTATGCACTTTACATGAAATCGGTCCAGCGCCCGTATATGTTTCCGATAGAGGACCCATGTTTCAGCAGAGTATAAAAGATTTGGGAGGACTATGGCCTTGTAAACGGAGATTTTTGTCGAAAGCTTCAAATCATGTGTGTGTAAGACCTTTTTTTTCATCAAATGACCCCTCCCGCTGTGGGTTAGCAGCGGTGAGGGAGTGTCAGACTCTCACTGACTAAAATCGTCGTGTCGTGTCGTCGCCTTTTATGTACCAGGGCCGCGGTATCTCTTTCGAACAACCCGCAGCCCCGGCAGGCCTTGGCCCTGCTGGGCCCCGCTGGGGTTGCTGACATCTCTTTGAGGAGCGCGTGGAACAACGCGCGCCGTCGACACGGGTCTGTCGTCTAGAAAGACAGAGGGACGATGAGCCACCCGAACTCACCGCCCACAGACCCACGCCTACGGTGGCCGGGAGTCATCTCGCGACACCCGGCGCCCATGGTGTCTACCTGGTCCAGCGCGGCGGCCGGGATGAGAGGTGCGAACCCTCTGGCGTTCCGCCTCCTCCTTCTCGAGCATGACCGCTTCGCAGAAGGAGGCGACGGCATCCCATTCCCTCTCGCCCCGGACCATGGCCTGAACCAAGGCCGGACGCGAGAGGTCGCCGCCGCCCAAAGCCTCGACGAGGACCCGGCGGTGCCCCTCCCATGCGGGGCACACCTGGACTGTGTGGTCCGCCGTGTCCTCGGGGCTGTCCGCACAATGGTGACACCCGGGCGCCTCCTCACGACCGATGCGGTGCAGGTACCTCCCGAAACAACCGTGTCCGGTGAGGACCTGCGTCATGCGGTACGTGAGGGCGCCGTGACTCCTCCCGAGCCACTCCTCAAAGAGGGTGTGTGTAAGACCTTGGCTCGTAATTTACCGAAAACAGCTGATGCAGTGCCAATGCGATGGTTTATTTCGGTATCAAGGTCACACTTGGATGTAATTGTGCTGCCCAGATATTTGAAGGTATTCACTTGCTTCAGCTCAGTATCGCCAATGTTTACCTTGATAGGTTCTGTAGCTCCTTGAGAGTCGCTTGCCATTACCTCAGTTTTCTTAACACTGATTTTTAGACCGAAACGACAACAGACTTCCTGAAGGTTAGTCATCAGGTTCTGGAGCTCTTGTGCAGAGTTGGTAACAAAACACAGATCATCAGCGTACATGATCTCCGTTATAAGAGCATGAGATACTTTAGTATATGCTTTTAATCTGGCCAGGTTGAAAAGTCCCCCATCAGTCCTGAAACGTATTTTGATTCCAGCAGAAGTTTGTTTGAGTGCTTCACTGACAACGACAGAAAAGTAGAGAGCAAACAGTGTTGGCGCAAGCACACAACCTTGTTTGACCCCACAGGTGACAGGAAAGAACTCTGACTGGTCACCATTATAGGTAACACAGCAGGTCATCTCGTCGTGCAGAAGGCGAATCATTCTCACAAACTTCTCAGGACAACCTAATTTTGCCAGTAAAGTCCGGAGGGCTTCCCTCGGCACGCAGTCAAAAGCTTTTTCTAAGTCCACGAAGCACATACACAAAGGTTGGCCTTGTTCTCGGCTTTTTTCCTGGAGTTGCCTGATGGAAAAAATGGCTTCGCCGGTGCCCCTGTTAGGTCGAAACCCAAACTGAGTTTCTGGCAATATGGCTTCGGAGACTGGTAAAAGCCGGTTGAGAAGAACTCTGGCAAATATCTTCCCAGGGACAGAGAGGAGCGATATACCCCGGTAGGAGTTGCAATCGGAACGGTCTCCTTTGTTTGTATACAGTGTCTGTATACGGGATATTTTAAATTCAGGTGGTATTGTTTCCTCGTTCCAAATGCGATCAAAAATTTGCCAGATGTAAGTATGAAGTTGCTCCTCTCCGTATTTCAGCAGTTCTCCGGCGATGTTGTCAACGCCAACTGCTTTTTTATTTTTCTGCTCTTTGATGGCTTGAACAACTTCAGCAAAAGTTAGTGGTTCAGCAAGCGACTCATTCGGCGGCAGAGCAATCAACTTACGCATTTCTTCATAGAAAGCGCCTAGTTGGTGGGTATCTGCAAGCCACTGTATCTTTTTTGCCTTTTCAAGCCACCATCTATCTTTCATCTTCCTCGTTAATTTCCTTAAGGAATCCCCACTACTTCGGACTTCTTGACTGGATTTATGATTTCCTTCATTACGCTTTATGAGTACACGATGCTGTTTGAATGCTTCAGTTAGGGCCCTATCATTCTGGTCAAACCAGTCCTCGTTGTTTCGTTTTTTGTATCCTATGGTTTCCGTAGCCACAGTCAGTACGGTGGATGAGATCTGTTTCCATTTTGATATTAAGTCACCTTGCTGGGCATCAAACACATCTAGCGCATCTGTTAGGCCTTTCTGGTATTTTTCTTGAAGATCTTTACAATCCAGTCGATCTAAGTTGAGAGATATTGGTTTAGCCCTGCAGGGTCTTCGTGGTTCACGAAGGCGGAGTCTCAACTTAGTTACCAAAAGCCTGTGGTCTGTCCAGCAGTGCGCGCCGCGCATAACGCGTGTGATATGCACCTGGGAGATGTCCCTTCGTCGCGTTATTGCGTAATCGAGGAGGTGCCAGTGTTTAGAACGCGGGTGCATCCAGGTGGTTTTGAATTTGTCGCGAAGCCTAAACAGAGTGTTTGTGATGGTGAGGTCGAATTGGGCAGAGTCAGAGTGTGAGTAGTAATTGTCCATTACTATTCATATTGCCCACACCATTATTTCCAATCACGCCCGGCCACGACTCAGAATCTCTGCCAACCCTCGCGTTGAAATCGCCTAGCAGCAGTATTTGTTCGCTTGAACGTATGCTGGTAAGGCATTGGCAAAGTTCTTCATAAAACTGATCTTTGACACTGTCCTCGTTACTCATTGTTGGTGCGTATACGCTTATCACATTCAGGTAGTTGTCGTTTGGTAGGTGAAGGCGTAATGTGATAATGCGGTCCGAGATGTATTGTGGACATTCTGGCAGCTTTTTTACGATGGTGGATTTGATGGCAAACCCTACGCCAGCTAACCTTCGTTCACTTTGGGGTCTTCCTTTCCAGAAGAATGTATAACCACCGCCGATTTCCTCAAGTTCGCCTTGGTCAGCTAAGCGTGTTTCGCTTAAAGCTGCCACGTCTACATTGTATCGAGCAAGTTCACGTGCTACGACAGCAGTTTTACGCTCCGGGCAAAGGTTTCCGTCATTATCGATTAATGTACGCACGTTCCATGCGCCAAATGTCATAAATGATGTTTTTATCTTATTTTTCTTGTTACGTCGACCGCGAGTAATGGGGTGCCTAAGCAGCCGCGGTTGCTACTCCCCCAATTTGACGGGACAAGCATTTTTTTAGGACACCTTTTCTAGCCCCCTCCCCGGCTGAGCGGGGGAAGCAGTGCCTCCCTAAATAGGGTTGCTTCATCACCTAAGGTGCTGCCCAATCCACACTGTTGTCCAAAGTGCAGTGCAGAAACGACCACTCTCCTTAGGCTGCCATACGTGCAGGCTTCAGACAAAGCCGGGTGTGCACCACCACCCAACCTCTCTACTTCAGCCCATCGCCGCAGGTCTTCTATCAGGATCCAGTAACCAGAAGCAGTCAGTTGCCCGTGAAATATTTAAGTGCGTAAGTGTTTGCGCAGACACAGACGCACTCTCGCAATGGCCGACGCAATGGCCGACGAGCACTTTTGACCTCTGTCGTCGCCCTAAGCCTATCACAAGACTTCACTGCCCCGCCGAATCCGCTACTACCGGTTGCCTATCAGCGTTGGTGTGCTATCTTCGCCGGGGCAGATTCTACGTATAAAGCAGGAGGTATCCGCAGCACTACTACTACCGACCGCCGCGCTACCGACGGCGCTCGCCGCCGTGCTCGACACTGTGGCGCCCTCCAGCGGACACGCCAGGTACTGTGGAGAGCCTGCTGGCGCACACGTCCGGCGCCGGCGGTGACCGCCGCGCTCCTTAGCGCGCAACCTTAGGGTGATGCAGAGATAACATGGCAGGTGCATTAATAACTTAAAAAGACATGGTATAGGACAAATAAAGAATAACAAAATTGGATACTAAATACACGTACTTATACATATTTAACATACAAATAATTTAAAAAAATAAATAATATTATTCATACATACACTTATATATATATACATATATATACTTATATATACTTATATATAATATACCAATGATTATTATGATAGAGATTCTTAACCGATTTAGATGACGTAAGGTTCCAGTTACACGCATACTCACACTAGCTACCTGAGTTTGCCAACCAAGTGTAGTGTCCAAATTTAGACCGAGGTTCTTAACATTGGGGCTAAGTGGAATAACAGCACCGTCCAGAACAATTGGAGGAGAGTTGGCTATATCCACCCTACCCAGCATCCGGGAACTACCCACAACTATAGCCTGACACTTTGTAGGATTAACGGAAACTCCAAATTGGTTAGACCATTGATTTATGATTGATAAATCCCCATTGAGTTTATCAATGGCTATATGCAAATCCTCAGGCCGAGCCTGAGTGTAAAGCTGAAGATCATCAGCATACAGATGATACGCACACTGAAGATTATGAGTTATAAAGTTAATAAAGATAGAAAATAATAAAGGAGAAAGAATACCGCCTTGTGGAACACCAGCCACTAGATCACGCCAATTAGACAATGTCCCATCAACACGAACAGCTTGCTGGCGACCACGAAGATAAGACGAGAACCATTCCAGAGCCTTGGGTGAAATCATAAGATGGGAAAGGATGGATTCTAGGATTTCATGACTGACGGCATTAAAGGCATTAGAGAAGTCAATAAGGACCAAAGCTGTAACTTTGGTGTCCTGAATCCCCTCCCTAATGTCACCAGTCACCTTGAGGAGTGCCGTAGCAGTGCTGTGTCCTGGCCTGAACCCAGATTGCAACGGGCTAATGAGGTTGTGACAGTGGATAAAACTCGAAAGTTGCTTATGGACACAGGCCTCCAGCACTTTGGAAAGGAAAGGAAGGATTGAAATAGGTCTGAAATGGGTGGGGAGGGAGGGATTGGTAATTTTCTGAAGAGGACAGACGTATGCAAAACGCCACAAGGAAGGGAATTGACCCGAGTATAAAGAGAAGTTAATTATGTTACAGATGGATGGGAGAATATACTCAAGGATCGGGATAACCATACTACGGCTGATATCGTCATAGCCCACGGCCTTAGACTTTATGGAAAGGATGATCTTTTTGATATCACCCGCAGACACTGGAGAAAATTCAAAGGTGTCCGCGCAGGGATGTGGAAGACTGGCAATAAAGTTTACCGTCTCACGAGTGGTTTGACGATCCAGACTAAAAGTAGTAGCGAAATGGCAGTTGATGTCATCTAAACCACTCGTGTTAGGCAACTCCATATGACGAGACTTGCCGATGCCAAGTGAACCAAGAAACTTCCAAATATCGGCTGCAGAGCTAGACGTGATGTTATCGAGAATGTGGCGGCGTTTAGCATTACGTATCATCTGGTTACAACGATTTCTTGCTGTTTTATTAAGAACCCAATTCTCCTCTGAACGATCCTTTTTGAACTTGCTAAAGGCACGATTCCTCCGCCTCATCGCCATACGTACACCTCTCGACATCCATGGAGCTGGCGGACGCTTAACTCTCACAGACTTAATTGGTGCATGAATATCATAGAGACTAGTCAATAAACGGTTCAACGTGGCGACTTTATCATCGACAGAGGAGGCATTGGCTACTTCAGCTTCCCACTCAAGCTTCGAAGCGTCATCACGTAACCTATCCATATTCAATTTAGCAAAACAACGCATGCGCAGTACCTTAGGAGTAGGTTTAGGAGGCTTAAGGAGGTAGGACAGATGAATCAGGTCATGATGGGAAAAACAAGGAGCAGGATCTTGAGCATGAGAGGAAACAAAGGAGGGGTCGGAGGTAATCATCAAGTCTAGCCAAGTATCATCACCTGCAATATTGCAGTGAGTAGGTTGGAGTGGTAGGACATGAAGACTGGCAGACTCAATGATGTGGAGAAGTTTACGGGAACGATGGGAAGAGTGCAAAAGGTTAGTGTTGAAATCTCCCATGATGACGTGATGTTCATACTCAGACTCTATGGATTCAAAAGCCGTCTCAAGGTCAGAAAAGTAGTCCACCGAGGGAGGACAATAGACAACTCCGATCAGGACCTTGACCCCTTTAACACATACCTCAAGGAAAATGTACTCAGCAGATGAACAGAAATCAGAGGGTGAGGTGGCAAGTATTATGTAGGGAAAGTTACTTTTAAGATAAATAGCGACACCACCACCGCCCTTTCCGATTCTATCATTTCTGATGAGCACAAACCCCGGAAGAGAATAGCTGGTGGAGGGGAGATGAGGTTTGAGCCAACTCTCAGAAACCAGGACAGCATGAACGTTAGCACCGGAAAAAGCTTCATATAAATCATTGAAATGACTAGGCACACTCTGAGCATTCACATGACAAATATTAAGTAAATGACGATTATTATTATGGAAGGTCCGATGCATGTAGTCACCAAGTGTTTCCGTACAGGAACAAAAGCTTGTTTCAGATAAATCAGAACTATTGGCAGAAAGAAAAGAATCATCATTGGATATCATTGGATAAAATAAATATACTATATACTAATAAAATATATAAAAAAGATACTGAAAAAAAAACAACAAACAAAAAAAAAAAACTACCCAATTCAATCAGATGGCACAATATATCTCTGCACCACCCACCAGCTGTAACTTAATAAAACAAATTTTACACTGTATAACTAAAATTAACCACTTAAAAGTAAAACAAAAACAAATAAAAAAGAATACACAGACCGATTACAATAAAAAAAAAGATAAGTGTGAAAATAGAGAACAAAAATATAAATAGGAACAATTAAATAACAAAAGCAAAAGTGTAACGGAACGTAATCAATCAAACAGGACTTAATGAAATGTCAAACTTGTCAAAGTTAATTATGTCAGTGACATGCATAACAAAACTTATTATTGTTAAAACTAGGAGGTGAAAATAAAAACTAAAAACATGAATAGAAATTAAAAAACAAGAGGGTACACTACTTTGATAAGTTTGTAAAAAGCAAAAGCACATAAATTTACGTAAGTTACTTTACAAAAGCCAAAGCGGATATAATGATAATAGCTAGAAAAGCGACATTGCTACAAATAGGTGTAAGAATGTAAACATTACGCAAATCATAAGCAGTTACCAAAAACTCCAACTAATATGATATTTTATGGCTTGCCCCGAGCAGCCGCTGTCGCTTCCGCAGAACCTTTGGGGTATTTCACCAGTAACGGCTCCAGTTCAGCCAGGGAAGATAATTTATGCCGACTGCCATCAGAAGTTTTAATTACTATAGTCCCTTCATGGGTCCAACAAAACCGCATACCAAAATGCAGACGCGCCCTGTTGAATACAAGCTGCCTGGACCGAGTCAAGAACTCTTTGATAGCAATTGAAGAACCCTTTAAGGCTGTTTTAGCCCTCCAAACTGTGGACTTCTGACTCACATCACCAAACTTCACCAATATGGGTCGGGGACGGTCCTTGTTTGACGTTCCAAGGCGATGACACGTGGTGATATTGTCTGCAGTTATATCCCTGATAGATAATTTATTGTGAAGGACCTCAATAACATGGGCTTTGCTGTCCTTATCATCTTCGGGGAGCCCAGTGAAGATAAGTGCTTTGCGACGACTCCTCATCTCCAATGCATCCGCTACTTTGGAGCACTCTAGAATCTGGGTCCTTAAAAGGCCCAACATAGAGAAGACCAACTCACGGAAACAGCGGAATTCCTCAGCGAGCTTGGCAACAGTGTTGGACTTCGGGAGGCTAGCAGACTGGATCTGTGTTTCCATCTCTGACATCTTGTTCAAGATGAGCTCCTCCAAGTTCTTCTGCGTAGCTTGAACATCAGCAAGTTGTAGAGGTACTTGTGACATTTTAGTGTTTGCAGTGATAGTGCCAAAATGTAGTGCAAGTGAACAGCTGGTAGGTGGTGCTCAGCAAGTGCTATTGTTTACATAACACTAACGTCTGTCTGTAGTAGTGAGTACCAATATTTTACTCAAAACACAAAGAAATAAAGTTTTATCTATTAAATTAATAATTAATTTACAGAGCACAACAAAAACACGTCTTTCCTTTCACCTACCCTCGAAAAAAAAAAAAATGTATGTATGTAACTATGTGTGTTCGGGTGGAATATTACAACTCAATTTTAAGGCACTTGCCCTCCACCGATTGAGCTGAAATTTTGCATACATGTTTAGTTTGGATGACAATGCATGTTAAGCTATGTGACGTCATCCTAAATCCAACATGGCTAAATATACAAGATGGCGGACTAGTTATTTTTAAGGTACCTATACAATATGGGTATCAAATGAAAGGGATTGACAAGTAAAACACATTGCACTTTACGAAATAAAAATCCAAGATGGCCACCGCTACAAAATGGTGAATAACCTATTTTTTTCAATCCCATCCATATGGGTATCCAATGACAGGGCTTGACAAGTAGAATAAAGTGCACTTTACCAAATCAAAGTCTAAGATGACCGCCGCTACATAATTTAGACTTAGAAACTTACCAGGTGAAAACTAAAAAGTATAAAATAAATTGAGGTAAAAAAATCTTTAAAAACAAGCTTTTATTTAAATGTGCTAAAAAGAAAAAAATAAACTTTTACTGTAACTTTACTGTTAACTTATAACGACATTTCAAAAACATATTTGACACAATTTATATGTTTTAAAAGCTTGTCGCGATTTTACTAAGAAAGTAAATACGAGTACTTAAATCTCGCGACAAGCTTTTAAAACATATAAATTGTGTCAAATATGTTTTATAAATGTCGTTATAAGTTAACAGTAAAGTTACAGTAAAAGTTTATTTTTTTTTCTTTTTAGCGCATTTAAATAAAAGCTTGTTTTTAAAGATTTTTTTTACCTCAATTTTTAATATCATTATTCGCCCCCAAAAATGTATGTTGCCTTCTAAATTACTAAGTCAGCCACAATTAATAAAGCGTCGAGCATTTAAATAATACTATCTTAGCCACGAGTTATCTTCCACCCTAAATACAACTCAGCATGATGGTTATTTTTTTGCATTTAATTTGTAGCATGCATTCTTACAGTAAACTTCTTAAATACTATTAGATGACATCAGAATATATTTATTTAGCTTCTAATTTTTTTTAACTCGTACTGAGTTTTTTTGTTTAAAATATAACACATCCCATATTAATTGACTCAGCATGGAAGCAAGTATGCAACATGCAGCAAGCATGGCTTCTGTCACGGCTCCGGCGGTCCCATGCGAGCTTATCGTCGCAGATGGTTTTCACGCTCACCACCGCAGGCCGCCTCGCCCTAGGGCACGCCACCATCGTGGCGGTAAGTCCCCTCTTTGAGGAGTGGCTCGGGAGGAGTCACGGCGCCCTCACGTACCGCATGACGCAGGTCCTCACCGGACACGGTTGTTTCGGGAGGTACCTGCACCGCATCGGTCGTGAGGAGGCGCCCGGGTGTCACCATTGTGCGGACAGCCCCGAGGACACGGTGGACCACACAGTCCAGGTGTGCCCCGCATGGGAGGGGCACCGCCGGGTCCTCGTCGAGGCTTTGGGCGGCGGCGACCTCTCGCGTCCGGCCTTGGTTCAGGCCATGGTCCGGGGCGAGAGGGAATGGGATGCCGTCGCCTCCTTCTGCGAAGCGGTCATGCTCGAGAAGGAGGAGGCGGAACGCCAGAGAGTTCGCACCTCTCATCCCGGCCGCCGCGCTGGACCAGGTAGACACCATGGGCGCCGGGTGTCGCGAGATGACTCCCGGCCACCGTAGGCGTGGGTCTGTGGGCGGTGAGTTCGGGTGGCTCATCGTCCCTCTGTCTTTCTAGACGACAGACCCGTGTCGACGGCGCGCGTTGTTCCACGCGCTCCTCAAAGAGATGTCAGCAACCCCAGCGGGGCCCAGCAGGGCCAAGGCCTGCCGGGGCTGCGGGTTGTTCGAAAGAGATACCGCGGCCCTGGTACATAAAAGGCCTATGACGGAACACGACGATTTTAGTCAGTAAGAGTCTGACACTCCCTCACTGCGGCTAACCCACAGCGGGAGGGGTCATTTGATGATTTTACGTCGCTAAAAAAAAAAAAAAAAGGCCGCCTCGCCTTTCCGCGCCTACGCGGTTTTGAATTGCACTCTAGGGGTAGGGCAGACAAAACTACGTGGAGTCGGTTTTGCAGCGATTCGTCTTCGTCACTAACTTAAATTTTTAATACAAAGTTTTTTAATTGAAGGTTATAAATGGCAATATGCTAATTAAAATGAATCCAAATTAAATTCTACCATCAAAAAAAAATCGAGCCAAGAAAAACGTTGATCTCGTTTTTCTTGGCTCATTTTTGTAAAAATGAGGCCGAGTTAGTAAATTAGATGACAATGTATAAATAGGAAGGACAAGTTACAATAATTGATGATCTTTTATTGAAGCTTTCTAGTAGATGGCGTTGTAAAAAAGACGAATTAGTTTATTAGAGGCTATGTCATTTGCCCGTTGCTTAGTTATAAAATTTGAAGTTTAATCAGGTGTCCAATAAATAATTTTGTGGCTAGACTTATAATTTCCCATTTTATTTTATGACAATATTGAGTATTGCATACTGCAATATTCTCACTGTAATTTGTTGAAAGGTTCTTTTAACCTGCAGACAGACATGTGTTGCTGGGGAGTTTGTTGCGCCACTTCTTCTTCCCAGCGAAAACACATAGGAAGTGGTGAAGGGTGGGCGTTTTGGGGGCTGTCTTTTGTAATTTCTTTTTTGACGTTCGAAAAGTGCTGTTTTGCAGCCAAGTTTGAATAAATGAGTTTTGATTTTGATTTTGGTCCCTGCTTGAAACCTGCAGTTTTGCTAAGATTTTCAAAATGTACGCTCGCAAATTGTCACTTCTTGGTGGAGCCAGCAAATCAAAAGAACAATTCTTACAATTCTGTCTTTGTAATTGAATGATATCAAACGTAGTTTTATATAAAAGGTGTTTTTTTAGGGTTCCGTGCCCAAAGGGTAAAACGGGACCCTATTGTTTTCGCTCCTGTGTCCGTCCGTCCGTCCGTCCGTCTGTCACCAGGCTGTATCTCATGAACCGTGATAGTTAGAGAGTTGAAATTTTCACAGATGATGTATTTCTGTTGCCACTTTAACAACAAATACTGAAAACTAGAATAAAATAAATATTTTGGGGGGCTCCCATACAACAAACGTGATTTTTTTGCTCGATTTCGATAAATATATATATGTATATAGAATATTAGTTTGGATGGTACGGAACCCTTCGTGCGCGAGTCCGACTCGCACTTTTCGGACCTCGGCCGGTTTTTTTCACAACAGTCCACTCTCCATCACTATTATCGTTTTCTGCACCAGATGACAAATGTCCCTGGCTAACAACGACAATATCTGAACCGTCTGATGTTTGTTTGTCAGATATCACATGATCGACCCTAGGTATATCAAGTTGGGGACTTAGGTGAGATTCCTGGTCATTGTCTACCTTTTTAGCTTGTCTTTTCGGCTGCGGCTTTTTTCGTGGCTGTTGGACAGTTGCCTCAGTAAAGTTAGATAGAGGTGTAGGGTTATCTTGCATTCGGGAGATATCGTTGAATTGCACACCACATTTTTCATGTTTCTCAAGCCTTTTATTCAACTGTTCTACTTGAAAAGCGTAATTTGGTAATTTCTCTTCATGACTACTTATCAATGATAACGCCTTAGTGAGCAGTTCTTTCAGGACAGACATTTCGGAGCGCAGAGCATGCATATCAGAAGCTAATTCAGTGTCATTCTCACCTGAGTAATTGGTTCTCATGGTGGTATTCGTTCCAGCTTTATTTCTTGTTGTTACATTTGGGTCTTGTTTAGGACCGACCGGGTGAAAGAGTTATCTCCACCTTTTTTAATAGCACAACAACACTCAGGGTCAGGGCACGTCCACGAATCGATGTCCATAGTTAAACGGCTTTTTTTGCCCGCACAAATAGGATGGTATAATTTTCCACAATTGTAACGTGTGCATCGGAGACCTCTCTCGACATTATCAATGTTATTATGACAAGCAGAGCAACTCATTTTTTTTTTCTTTTTGCAAAAGCGTGTTTTATAGCGAAAAAGAAATAAGCGTTCTTATCATTTAATTATGGGAAATTATAAGTGTAGCCACAAAATTATTTATTGGACATATGATTAAACTTCAAATTTTATAACTAAGCAACGGGGAAATGACATAGCCTCTAATAAACTAATTCGTCTTTTTTGCAACGCCAACTAAATATTATATAGAACGCTTCAAGTAAAGGTCATCAATTATTGTGACTTGTTCTTCTTATTTATATACTAGCTTCTGCCAGCGACTTCGTCCGCGTTAGATTTGGACTTTGTGCAAAGAGAGGAAGAAATAATAATCACCAGCCTATCCAATTATCTAAATCTATGCGTACGTAGCCTATTGGCATGAATGAGAGTGTTATAAACGTCAGGGTAGACAAATATAATCAGAAAGCTCTGAACTGCTTAGCAATCGGAAGTTACACGTGTTATTGTGAGTCAACCATAAAAGATAGACATATACTGTCGTGGGATATTTTTTACATAATTTAAAGGAGAAGATTTCCGTCATACCTAGTTTCTATATAGCTTTAACCATTAAGGCTGCACACGCGACGGAAGCTTGAAAAATGGAGTAATTTTTCCCGTTTTCCCAACATTTCTCTTCACTGCTCTGCTCCTATTAATCGTAGCGTGATGAAAAGTATCCTATAACCTGCTCAGGAGTATGAAGAATATTAGTGCCAAGTTTCATTAAAATCCGTCGAGTAGTTTTTGTTTCTATAACGAACATACAGACAGACAGACAGACAGAAAGACAGACAGACAGACAAAAATTTTACTGATTGCATTTTTGGCATCAGTATCGATCACTAATTACCCTCTGATAGATATTTTGGAAATATGTTTAACTAGGTTTTGCCCGCGACTTCGTTCGCGTGGAATAGTGACTTCCTCCAGATTTTTGGTTTGACCAATAGATGGCGCTGTATGTCCGGAATAAAGTTTATTTTTTATTTTTATTTTTTGTAATAAAAACTATCCTATGTCCTTTCTCAAGTTTCAAACTATGTCTGTACCAAATTTCACACAAATCGGTTCAGTAGTTTAGGCGTGAAGAAAAGACAGACAGACAGACAGAAAGACAGACAGACAGACAGATAGACAGACAGACAGACAGACAGATAGACAGACAGACAGACAGACAGAGTTACTTTCGCATTTATAATATTAGTTTGGATGTACAGAATTGACCTCTCTACAGATTTATTATAAGTATAGATTGTCATCTAATTTACTAACTCGGCCTCGTTTTTAGCATATTGCCATTTAAAACCTTCAATTAAAAAACATTGTATTAAAAATTGAAGTTAGTGACGAAAACGAATCGCTGCAAAACCGACTCCACGTAGTCTTGTCTGCCCTACCCCTAGAGTGCATTTCAAAACCGCGTAGGTGCGGAGGGGCGAGGCGGCCTGCGAGCTGAGGCGCAGGTAGTTTTAACGCTCGCCGACGTGGCTGAGGCTGAAGCTGCGATGGTGAGCGTGAAAACCATCTGCGACGATAAACTCGCATGGGACCGCCGGAGCCCTGCAGCGCCGGAGCCGTGACAGAAGTCATGCTTGCTGCATGTTGCATGCTTACATTTTAAACGTACTGAGTTAAAAGATTAGAAGCTAAATAAATATATTTTATGATGTCATTTAATAGTATTTTAGAAGTTTACTGTTAGAATGCATGCTACAAATTTAGATGCTAAAAAATAACCATCATGCTGAGTTGTATTTAGAGTGGTTTACTTAGAAGATAACGAGTGGCTAAGATAGTATTATTTAGATGCTCGTTAATTGTGGCTGACTTAGCAATTTAAAAGGCAACATACATTTTTGGAGGCGAATAATGATATTAAAAAGAAGCCTGTTTAATTAGCACCCTTTAATTATTATATAACACAGCAGGTTGGCAGCGAAGCTACAGGTGCATGCGATAAAGAGCGAGTATGTGTGCAACAGAGATAACAGCGGTAGCTGACCGCTAGTGCGCGCAAGAACGAGCGAGTTTGTGTACGGCAGAGATAGCAATAGTGGCCGAGACGTAGCCAGCTCGCGTAGGCGTCAGTTGTTTAGCCGTTTAAAAGAATATTTTGAAATTGTTTTGCTTGTAAATTTAAGTACACTGCACAGTTTAACGTTATAACACTTCGTAAAGTACCAGTACTTAATAAACTTCACAGAACTATAGGTAACAAACGTCAACACAGTCTTTAAACTACATTTTATCGAAAAAAAATACGGAGGCGAACCGATACGATGTTGCCCTCACAAGCCCAACGCGGCGATATACCATAAGGTTACACTAGTCGATATTTTTTCCATACAAAGTTCGGGGTGCTTTTACTCCACATTGTGACACAATACATTCAAAATTAAACTTGATATCGTTTTATATTGTTATTAAGTTTGTCTGTACGGATTTAAAAAAAAATAAAAAAATCCAGTAAAAAGTTATGAGCCAACAAACTTCCGTTTTTCTAGACAATTTTAACGCAACTTTGAGTGTTAAAAAGTCCCATAACACATGTAAAATCTCCAAAACGAAGTCCGTTCCGACATAGCTCAATTACTAAAGAGTTCTATAAAATTTATTTCAAATTGATTTATACAGTAGTTTTTTCAGAAAACGCTTTTTTCTGAAGCACTCTTCGTCTTTTTTTACGTACTCGTTTTGCGATGAATTATCGTGCATTTCACTCAATAGCATTCCCCCCGGCACACAGTGGTCCGGATTTTCAAAAAGGTGGACATAGGATCGAAAATGCATATTTAACTCAACTAAAAGTTGTTTCGTATAGGCAATTTAACACTGATTAATACTTATTACTACAACTTTTCAAAAAAAACTGCTCCTTCACGTAAAAAAAAAATATCGAAAATAAAAATGTATGGGAGAAAATCGATTTTATTTTTTTTCTCCGTTCAGTATCAAAGTATAGCAACCAAATCTTATATTCTGGTAAGTACCTATTGTTCTTAATACGACAACATATAAATTGCTTGCGTATCCCTGCGGCCTTGACGCCTACGATGCTTCAAAATTCAAAATTTTAAAGTTGAATTATCTTAACATTATTAACGAGTTTTTCTATTGAAATTAATACAAAATATCATTTTTAATAAAAAAAGGCCCCCGCGCGCACCAACCATGTATTAGGTTCGCCCCCTACTACTTGAGACTTAAATATACTACTGGCGAAATGACAGTATACTTTTGTGTAGTATACAACTTTGCCGAACCCTTTGGGGAATATAAAGCGTGATGTTATGACAAAAACTTTTTTACAAAAAATAAAATAAAAAATAAAATTTTATTTTTTTGTAAAAAAGTTTTTTTTATTATATAAGAATTAAAACAGTCCGCATTCAAGCATTTGGCAAGTATTTTTTTATTTTATTATATTAAAAAAATAGAAATAAAAGTCGTCAACTTTAGTTATGTAATTAAAGACACGTGCTGATTCGTTGCCTATTTGTAACTGACTAAAACGACTCCTGTGAGGCCGGCTCCACACGTTGGCCCCAACGCTCGTTCCAACGTTGGACCGTAAACTCGGTGAGGCGTCCACACGTTGGCGCATAACTTAGTTCTGTCCCGTCAGGGCCAATGTAAAGATGTCCGATACAGAAATCGAAACTGCTCTCAGCGCGTTTGTAGTGATGAGTGCAAATTTATATTTGTTACTGAGAAAAAATAAAAAACCACGTCAAAGAAGATGGTGGATGACGACACATCATAAAACACGGAATCGTCCATTCCGGTGGCGATTTGCTAGACGAGGAAGCCATTTTTACTCGACGTACGCACTCGCTGCGTGTTGTGGCAGAACTGAGCAACGCGCCAACGTGTGGACGGAACGCCAACGTTGGCGCGCAGATTCCTTTGATGAAACCGACACGAGACGGCCAACTACCAACGCTCGCCCCAACGTTGGGACGAATGCCATTTTCTCGATCCACACGTTGGACGAATAGCGTTGGGACGAGCGTTGGGGCCAACGTGTGGAGCCGGCGTGATAAAATAGTAATTTACCCCCACCACCTGAGATATCGACGACGCTGATTGGCTGCGGTTCTAATTTTGTCCGTCACTACTTGCGCGCGTGTGTTTGTTATAAATACCTGTGCATGAAACAATTAAAGGTAATTGTTTCTCAACTCCTTGAGGAAGCAACATACCTAATTATCCGTGCTGTGTGAGTTGAAGTGAAGTTTAGTGAGTTTCGTTATGGCTGCATTTGTTACAAACTTGGACATTTTTATGTTCCTTCGTGTTGCTGGAGACTTGAAAAATCTTCTTGAAACTATTATTCTACATATCCCAGTTGAAACATGTTCAGAAGATTTAGAAATAATCAAGACTTTTTTGAAGAACTACATCAGAAATATCAATCGCAGATGGGCAAGTGCTTATAGAAATCAGAAGACTTTCATAAATAGACATGCTGCGTGGTTACAATCAAATATTAGTTGGCCAAATTGCACTACTGTTAATTTAACCTAGATTTGTCAAGGCCAAGATGAAGTTATCGAAACCATTTCGTCAGACAACACTTCAGTGTGCTTAGTGCGAGTTTTCGTGAATTTATTTACGGACTCACATGAGAGCACGTATACTAAGATTTGTATGGAACAAAAACAGCTCCATCTAGTGTCATAAATTGGAACCTAAAGTAGCGAGTGCCAGTTTACAAATTTTTGAAATCGAATCGCCCGCACTCTCAAGTGAACGTGACAGGCACGTGATCGGTTCATTTCTGCCGTGATGCGAGTGCGAGATACAAATTTTGACAGATCGAGTAGTAAATAAATACAAACGCGATCCAATTTAGACAAATAGTTCTCACGAAGATTTTTGTGGTGACAGTGAAGTGAGGAGATATTCCTACACAATAATTCAGTTTTTATTTGTTGAAAATAATAACAAAGATATGGCAGGACGCTTTTTCTTCGCCTGGAGGATGTTTGCGGCCGCAAAGGCCCGCGATGAACGCAACAAAAGCGCCAGAATTGGGGCAAGGGCTCGCGCGTCTTTTAATCCTTTAGTCCACCTCACGGAGACGCAATTTAGACGTAGATACAGACTGCCCAAAAATATTTTTAAATTGTTGTGCAGTGAACTAAAACAAAGCACAAACCTAAGATCCACTCAACGTGTTTCCTTGGAACATAAGGTATTTATCAATTCATGTTAGTTACAATGTCCATTTCCAAAACAAAACTATGTATATGATTTTGACGACCTCGATGGCGCAATGGTCGCCATGCCGGACTGCCGATCCTGAGGTCCCGGGTTCGATTCTCGGTTCGGTCGACATTTGTGTGATGAGCATGCTTGTTGGCCGTGGTCTGGGTGTTATAATATGTATTTATAAATATGTATATATGTAGCTATATGTAGTTTATCAGTTGTGTTAGCACCCATAACACAAGTTAATTAATAACTTACCATGGGGCTAACCGACCGTGTGTGAAAAATGTCCCGGCATTATATTATTATTATTATTATATGATTGAAGAAACGTTCTCCTTCTTTTATTTGCAGGTGCTCACCGCTTTATTCTTTTATGCCTCGGGTTCCTATCAAAGGCCAGTTGGAGTAGCAAAACACGTATCACAAAAAATGTGCAGTGTGTACATAGAAGAAGTAACCGAGGCTCTGAATCATAGCAATATATTAATGAAGTATATAAGATTCCCTAGCACTCCAGGTGCAAGACAAGAACTTAGTCAACGGTATTATTATTATCTTTAATATGTTTTTGAGCAAAATAAATTATTAATGTAAATAATTGATGAACTAACAAAATTTTAACTCAGTTTTTACAGAAACTATGGATTCCCTGGAGTGGTTGGGTGTATTGATGGGAGCCATTTTAAAATAGTGGTACCAAAAAAAACTGAAGAACATTGGTATTATAGTCGCAAACACTACCATTCCCTCAATGTACAAATGGTAAATAAATAAAAAATACTATATTATTTTTGGGTTAAAATGGACATTTATTCAAACTCAATGTTTTCTTTGCAGGTTTGTGATGATCAATATAGAATTTTAAATGTTAATTCTAAGTTTGGAGGTGCAAATCATGATTCTTTTATATGGGAAAATAGTGATTTGAATGCATATATTCAGTCTTTGCACAGAAATGGAGAAATGGTCTGGCTTTTAGGTAAAGTAATATTTTGGTCTTTATTTTAATTTAGCTGCCTGCGTCAAATAATAATACAAATTTTTATACTCTAGGAGACTCTGGTTACCCCCAACGCCCATGGCTAATGACGCCGATTTCTAATGCTGCTCCTGATACTCCAGAAGCCAATTATAATGAAAAGCATATGAGAGCTAGAGTAGTAATCGAAAATACGTTCTCAAGGCTTAAGAATCGATGGCGTTGTCTTCACAAAGATAGAGTACTACATTATAAGCCACTTAAATGCTCTCGCATTATTCTGGCATGCTCAGTGCTGCATAATATAATGATTGATTTTGGAGTAGAAGACAGAGAGGAAGACATTCTGGGTTGGTATTATTATTTAACTTTAATGTTTAACTTTAATTTTTTGTGTCATCTGATAATAATTTTACTTTAAATTATTTCTAGGTCTGGAATTACCAGGGATAAGTGGTGGTGAATCTAGTCAAAACAACTACATAAAAAGAGAGGCCACGACGGATTTAATTAGAGGTCGAATACTAAGAAACCAAATAATAAGAAGATTGCAATAGTTTATAATTATTTATTTTTTTAACTTTTTTTGTTTTAACTTATCTTGCTTATCAGTGATACTGTAATTTCATCTCAACTTTAATACATATTGTGTCCACTATATTATACCTACTTATATTTAATTGTGAACCAGTTACTTTTCTTTTTCCCTTAGTACTTAAATGGAAACAATTTGTTTATTTTTTATTGCTTAATGTAAATAAATAAACCAATATGATTAAATATTTTTTATTACTGTCGCCATAAATGATTTATTAACAACATAACATTGTCCATTTAAGGGTAAATAATAAATATGTAGGTATATTATGTATTTGTAAACAGACTTAAGTACTGTTTTTCCATTTATTTATTAACTCGTGCGCTAAGTTGAGATATAGTACTTATTATTATTATTAAAATAAATGAAAGGAACTTTGGCCTAAACACAAAAAAGAAAAATAATCCCAATAAACATACAAATACAAATAAACTACTAACTAATTAATCTTTACAAAACTTATCTACTAATTTATTTATTGCACCTAAAGCTCTTAATCCTACAGCTTGCCACTCGCTCTGAATTTTAAGTTCCATTTCTCTTATTCTATTCTGCTCTCTCTTCAACTCCATGTAGTCCCTGTGTTGCTCCATTTTGAAATTTCTCCAGAACTCTTCAGCTTGGAGAAATTGTTGAGCTGCCTCCTCTGTCCGTGGTGGGCTCACAGGTCTGCGGGGTGAGCCTCGGAGTCTTCGTTGCCTTGAATGGCGTGGTGTTGTGGGTCCAGCTTGTGAAGGCTCTGCCTGGACTACATGGACTTGAGAAGAGGGTCTTGTTGGAGAGAGCATACCCGTATTGTCTGTAATGTAAATATGAATTATAAAAGTTTTTTCTATACTTAGTCATCTTCAGTACCACCATAAGACTACAAGACCTATATTTTTTGTTATTTTAAGAACAAAGTAATTAAGGAATCTTTATCATACCTTCCAATCGTGCCTGCACATATGATGGTATGATGGTAATAGGTGTTGCCTGAGATGTCCTTTGAGCAACATATGAGGTTGATGGCCCAGGCTCATTCCAAGGTAGTAGAATATGTAATTGAAGACATGCTTATGCCTACTTGTAAGAATACTTAAATTAATATGATTATATCAATTGGTATGAAAAAAATCTTACTTTGTATCTCTTCCTCAACAAACATAAGAGTCGGGGAAGATAAAGCCCTTGTTAAAGTTGGTAGCGGTGAGCCTGCTGGTGCCGGTATTGGTGAGGTTGCTGGTGCTGGCTCATTACTATCTTGTGGAACTGAATTTTAATATAAAAAAATATCATTGTAACAATTATTATATTATTAGTAACAATATGTTGAAAGCTTACAATAGCAGCTTACCTTCTTCGCATTGAACTTGTGGTGGAATGTGAACCCCCTGGAAGAGAATTAAAAATAAGTTGCAATAAACTCAAATTATGATAAAAGCAGTTGAGTATGTATTATAGGCAAGTTAATAAGTTAAAACCTGTGCCAACTCAGCCTCTGCCACCGCTAAGCCCGTTGCTACTTGCGCACCAATCATATTGAGAACTCTGAGTTCTAAGTCTGATAGCTTGATGTGCATGGCAGGACCACCACCAGTACCGCTAGCTGCTCTATGCAAGCGGGCTGCTTTTTTCTTTGTATTATTTTTATAATCACTCCAAACCTTAAATCATGCAATGAATAATACTGTTTTATAAAGTTCGCTAACCACATTGTAAGCAAATTAGGTAGATGGTAATCATTACTAACCTTCTTCCATTTGTCAATAGTTTTAGCGTCACCGCTACCGTCACTATTGAGCAATTGTGCTAATTCTTCCCAATAACCCAAACAGGCTATTTTACCTCTTGCATGGGAGGATGGTTTGCTTATGTCTCCATGCCTAAAAAAACATTCAACTACTTGATTACAAGTTCACAGACATGAGTACACTGGTCACCAAATAATTAAAATTCCACTTACTGCTCCATAAATGTCACCAACATATCAAATTGGGATGAACTAGTCTTCATTTTAAATTAATTAAATGAATTCAAAACAACTACAAATTTTCGGGCGTCGCGCCGGTTCAAACAAACAAAACGTCAAACAATAACCCCAAAAATTTCGAAAGACAGTCGTCCCATACGATTACATGCTTAAATGACGTCTTTCTAAATTTGGTAGGTTTATCCCACCAAGCGAACGGAACACCAACCTAACAAAAATGATCATCGCTATTCGCCGTGAGGAAACGTGATGCGAGTAATTTGCGAGATGGCAACTCACACTCGCTTAAATATTGCATTCGGTTCGTTTGAAGTTGACTCGCTAAACTCAACAGTGAAGTCATTCGCAAAATTTTGTTCAACTCGCACTAGGCACTCAGTTGACATCGATACTACAGCAGCTGTGATTCCGTTGACATCTAGTATTACTGTGGGCACATCTACAGAAGTTCAGATTAGGAAGCCTTTTGTTGACCTCAGCAACAAACAGAAGAAAAGACGTTCAGAGTCTCTTTTGGACTATTCGCCGGAAGAACTTACTTTTGCATTAGTCGAAAGACTTAAGATAGACCAGAAGAATGACTTAGCTTGTGTTATTGACCATATAACGAAGAACCCTGATAGTGTTCCTATTGTTCAAGCCACATTGTTTAAGAAAAATAGGAAAAAAACTTTTGACAAAGATCATGCTCTTGGTCTTTATACATTGTTGAACCTGTCAAAATGGAAATACTTGTGTTTAAGGAAAGTGCTGTTAGATTTTGAGGTTCCAGTGTTACCATCGTATCACAAACTCCTTGAAGCTAAAAAGGAATGCTATCCACATGATTTAGAAATTAGTGAGAGAGGAGCCAGAGTGAAGCTTCAAGCCCTATTGGATCTGACAGTCCAGAAGATTCTTCAAATTACCGGTACCCAGATTGATTCGTCAACTGAAGGATTGAAGTTAATCAGCAAATGGGGTTTCGATGGAGCTTCCTCACAAAGCACCTACAAGCAAAGGACTGAAAATGTAGACCTCAGTGATTCATCGGTTTTTATGTCAAGTCTTGTCCCTCTTAAATTAGTTTCTAATAATAGCACCATATGGGAAAACCCAGCACCTTCTTCAACACATTATTGCAGGCCCATTAAGTTCGAGTTTTGTAAAGAGACAGTAGAATACATCAAGCAAGAAGAAGCTGCATTGAAGGAAGAAATAAAAAACATCGATTCTACAAAATGGGCAGGGCTAGAGATTAGTCACGAGCTTCATATGACAATGATCGACGAAAAAGTGGCCACTATTATAACGGATACTTCGTCTGCATCTGCCTGCAATATTTGCCTTGCAAAGCCGACCGAGATGAACAAGCTGTCAGAAGTATTTTCAAGACCTGTTCGAGAAGATGTTTATAAATATGGACTTTCTACTCTTCATATGTGGATTCGTTGTATGGAGTGTATTCTACACATATCTTACAACATGGACTTTGAGTTGTGGACTGCACGAGGTGCTAACAAGCAACTAAAAGCTGCGAAGAAACATTTGACACAAGAAGAATTCAAACAGCAAATGGGAATACTTGTGGATTTTGTGAAGCAAGGCTTTGGAACCACAAACGACGGAAACACAGCCAGAAGGTTTTTTAGAGATTATGAGAAATCTGCCGAAATAACCAAAATTGACAAAGGCCTACTAAAGCATTTTGCGGTTATTCTTCAAACGATTTCATCAGGATGTGCCATAGATATTGAAAAATTCAGGACTTATTGCAGAGAAACAGCTCTTAACAAAGATCTCTTGTGCATTTATACCCATGGTTTTATATGCCCGCAAGTGTACACAAGCTACTCATACACGGTGCAGACATTTGTCATCACTTTGGCCTCCTACCAATTGGCATTCTTTCCGAAGAAGCGGGAGAAGCAAGAAATAAAGAATTTCGAAGAGTTCGTGAATATCATACAAGGAAATTTAACAGGATGAAGACCAACGAGGACTTACTCCATAATTTTTTGATTAATCAGACCCATATTTATCCCATATTCGCCCAAAATACAGCAACTCTAAACAATTCGATTTTTTCCAGATGTTAAAGAGCTTTTGTTGTTGCCTGAGGTAGTAACAGAAGAAACAGAGAATATGGATCTACAGGAGTTGCAGCCTGAACATGATCCATTAATGTAAACGTGTCAGATTTAGTGATTTTGTTATTGTCCGAATTGAGTTTGTTAGTTAGCAAAAAAATATATATTTTTGAATCTATTTCTTGTTACGTAAAAAATATTAGGTCGTGGTGGCCTTGTGGGTAAAGAACCAGCCTTTCGAGTATGAGGGTGTTGATTCGATTCCAGGCCAGGCAAGTACCAATGCAACTTTTCTAAGTTTGTATGTACTTTCTAAGTATATCTTGGATACCAACGACTGTGTTTCGGATGGCACGTTAAACTGTAGGTCCCGGCTGTCATTGAACATCTTTGGCAGTCGTTACGGGTAGTCAGAAGCCAGTAATTCTGACACCAGTCTTACCAAGGAGTATTGTGTTGCCCGGGTAACTGGGTTGAGGCAGCGTGACCTGCTCCTTGTAAAACAAACACTGGTACACTGCTACATCCGGTTAGACTGGAAACCGACCCCAACATCTCATCCCCCGAGCCTTTTTCCCAATCCTGTTGGGGTCGGCTTCCAGTCTAACCGGATTCAGCTGAGTACCAGTGCTTTACAAGAAGCGACTGCCTATCTGACCTCCTCAACCCAGTTCCCCGGGCAACCCGATACCCCAACATAGTTGGAAAAAGGCTCGAAAGATGGTGATTGTTATATAAAAATGTAATATATTTCTTGTAATATAACAAATATGCCTATTTTGTCATAACATCACGCTTTATATTCCCCGAAGGGTTCGGCAAAGTTGTATATACTACACAAAAGTATACTGTCATTTCTCCAGTAGTATATTTAAGTCTCAAGTAGTAGGGGGCGAACCTAATACATGGTTGGTGCGCGCGAGGGCCTTTTTTTATTAAAAATGATATTTTGTATTAATTTCAATAGAAAAACTCAGAAAAACTCGTTAATAATGTTAAGATAATTCAACTTTAAAATTTTGAACTTTGAAGCATCGTAGGCGTCAAGGCCGCAGGGATACGCAAGCAATTTATATGTTGTCGTATTAAGAACAATAGGTACTTGCCAGAATATAAGATTTGGTTGCTATACTTTGATACTGAACGGAGAAAAAAAATAAAATCGATTTTCTCCCATACATTTTTATATTCGATATTTTTTTTTTACGTGAAGGAGCAGTTTTTTTGAAAAGTTGTAGTAATAAGTATTAATCAGTGTTAAATTGCCTATACGAAACAACTTTTAGTTGAGTTAAATATGCATTTTCGATCCTATGTCCACCTTTTTGAAAATCCGGACCACTGTGTGCCGGGGGGAATGCTATTGAGTGAAATGCACGATAATTCATCGCAAAACGAGTACGTAAAAAAAGACGAAGAGTGCTTCAGAAAAAAGCGTTTTCTGAAAAAACTACTGTATAAATCAATTTGAAATAAATTTTATAGAACTCTTTAGTAATTGAGCTATGTCGGAACGGACTTCGTTTTGGAGATTTTACATGTGTTATGGGACTTTTTAACACTCAAAGTTGCGTTAAATTAAAATTTTTTTGTAAAAAAGTTTTTTATTTTCAGCTTTTTAGTGATACGAATACGTCACTATCCACATAACTGGAAAGGTTTCATTAATACGTATAATACAAGCCCAAACAGTAGTTTTCATTTTCAGTTGTCGAGCTCCCTTGACCTTCTCTGGTCTCCATCATCAGGTCAGCTCCAAACCTTCACTGTTGCAAAGGTCTCGTCAATAAAAATAATATAAGCCCAAACACGAGGTAGTTTACATATTCAGTTGTAGAGCTCCCTCGACTTTCTGTGGTCTCCATCATCAGGTCAACTCCGAACCTTCACTGTTGCAAAGGTCTCGTCAATACGAATAATATAAGCCCAAACACGAGGTAGTTTACATATTCAGTTGTAGAGCTCCCTCGACCGTCTCTGGTCTCCATCATCAGGTCAGCTCCAAACCTTCAGTGTTGTAAAGGTCTCGTCAATACAAATAACATAAGCACAAACACGAGGTAGTTTACAGATTCAGCTGTCGAGTTCCCTCGACCGTCTCTGGTCTCCATCATCAGGTCAGCTCCAAACCTTCATTCTTGCAAAGGTCTCGTCAATACGAATAATATAAACTCAAACACGGGGTAGTTTACATATTCAGCTGTCGAGTTCCCTCGATCTTCTTTGGTCTCCATCATCAGGTCAGCTCCAAACCTTCACTGTTGAACAGTGCTATCAGGCATACATATGAGTGTCAAGGTTTAACCCTATCTATGCCTACAACTTTCGAAAGTTGCCCTCGATTTCTCAAGGTTTCCATCATCAGATCCTGACCTGATGAATATGGGACCAATTGGCAACTATTCCGCGTCGAACAAAAAAAGAATCACGTAAATCCTAACTAATATTATAAATGTGAAAGTAACTCTGTCTGTCTGTCTTTCTGTCTGTCTGTCTGTCTGTCTGTCTTTTCTTCACGCCTAAACTACTGAACCGATTTGTGTGAAATTTGGTACAGACATAGTTTGGGACTTGAGAAAGGACATAGGATAGTTTTTATTACAAAGAAATAAAAAAATAAAATTTATTCCGCGCAACATATAGCGCCATCTATTGGTCAAACCAAAAATCTGCTGGAAGTCACTATTCCACGCGAACGAAGTCGCGGGCAAAAGCTAGTCGGTTTATAAACCTCGGCGTAATCGATGTACATACATAGAAAAAAAAAAAACATACCGGCCGAATTGAGAACCTCCTCCTTTTTGGAAAGTCGGTTAAAAAGGAGGAGGTTCTCAATTCGGCCGGTATGTAAATGTTGATGAAGAATATTCTCATGAAGAAGGAAAAAGTAGTGTGATGAAAAGAAAAGAGAGAGAAGAGGATAATAGTGCAGAAGATGACTTTATTACTGTTGAGAGAAGAAAACCCAAGAAACTTAATCGAAGTGATTCCTCCGAATTTCTGCGTGACAAGAGGGTAGATCGAAATAAAAATGAGAATAAACAAATAGAAGATGTCAATACCTACGAAGTTTGTATTACTTCAATGGAAAGTTTACCAAAACAAATGGCCTTGGCTAAACTTCTTAGAATGGAGAATATTAAGGGGATCAGCAGAATCAAATATAAAAGTTTTAACAAAGTACTTCTACAGTTTAACAAGGAAGAAGAGGCCAATAATTTACTAAGCTGTCAAAAATTAAAAGAGATGGGTCTTAGGTGTCAGAAAGTGAATGAATTGTCATTATGCTACGGAATTGTAAAAGGAGTAGACATAGATATGAGTGAAAATGAATTGCAGAATGTATTAGAATGTGAGACTGAAATTATTTCTATTAGTCGACTTAAAAGACTGAACGCAGACGGTAAATGGGTCGACAGTGAAACTGTAAGGATGTGTTTTAAGGGAAACACCTTACCAACACACGTATACGCATACGACTGTCGCTTCAAAGTTGACACGTACGTGTTCCCGGTGACTCAATGTTCGGGATGTTGGCAGTTCGGACATGTATTAAAGTTTTGCCCAACAAAAAAGAAATTATGTCCTAAATGTGGAGGTAGTCACGAAAACTGCGATACAAAAGAATTTAAGTGCCTAAACTGTAAAGGGCCCCATTTTGTTCTAGATAAAACCTGCCCATTATATCTCAAAGAAAAGCAAATTAGAGTAATTATGAGTAAGGAACAAATACCTTACCGAAAAGCTCTTCAATCGTTGATTGAGGATCGAGTAAAGACTACGAGCTTTTCCCATAGTCCAGCTTTGTGTACAAGTACAGTAAGAGGAGTGGAAACTTATAGTGATGTAGTCTCAAAGACGCCAGTCAATCGAGAAGCAAGGCCATTCAATACAGATTTAACAGAACGGTCTGGCGAGAAGGCACTAGAAACAGAAACGGTTAAATTGAAGAAATCATTGAAGGTCAAGCAGAGAGGGGAAGCAACTCAATTTGAATCGGAACAGGTGCTGGAGACAGAGAGTGGAACGTCGCAGAAAGAAGAAGTAGAAAAGGGTAATCAACAAAATGAACAGTTACGGTATAGATTTGATTTACTAAATTAATCAGGGAGTGATCGATCGACTTCCGCTAAGAACAGTCGCGTCGCACACACTCTCGTGCTAGATTATGTTCAAGTGTAGCGCTGACGCAGCAGCCTACCGTTCATTACCTCTAGCCGTGCGCGGTCGCCGCGATGACCCAGTTACCGAAAGTGTTGCACAATTATTTGTATAAACAAAGTGTTAAGGCGAAGTTATTCTAATAATCATGGCTTCGTCATCCTCAATTAAAATCAAAACTGAAACGGAACATCTGTTGTATAAATATTATACCGAAGAAAAGTTAGAACGCGAAAAGTTGCAAAGCTTAGTGAATGACCTCAAAAGTCAATTAGAACAACTACAGCATCAGCTTAAAACCATCCAGGAGCAAAAAACTTCAGACAAGAAAAATGTCAATACCGAGAAGCCAATGCCAATCGAGTATGAGACAGACGAAGAAGAACTAGCAAAGGAAACAGAGTGGGTACGACAGAAGAGCAGAAAAAAAAGGAAATTGAACTCGTCATCACTGTCCTCACCAACTCAACAAGGAGACGATCCTAGCCAGAAAACTAAAGAAGCTAAAATAAAGAAACAGCCCACACCACCACCTATAGTTGTGGAAAATGTCAAGAACTACCAAGAGTTCTATGACCTTCTTTCAACTAATGTAACGAAAGACTCTTTCGTTACGAAAATGATGAATGGAGAAAAAGTTAAAATTAACTCCTATAATGATGACTCATACAGATCCATCACCAAGCTATTGTTACAGAATAATTGCTGTTGGTACTCGTATGAGAATAAACAAGATAGGCCGATCAGGGTGATGGCAAAAAACCTTCATTCTTCCTGCCTGCCAAATAGAATAATTGAAGATCTGACAGCTCAAGGATTTAAAATAGAAGATGCTGTTAACAAACTGAGTTGGAAGAGCAAAGAGCCCCTCAGTATGTTCATGCTCTCATTCCAAAAGGATGAAGACATAAAGAAAATCTATGGAATCAAATCCATACTGGGCTGTAAAGTAGATATACAGCCTTTAAAAACTTCAAAATTAATTCCACAATGCAAAAGGTGTCAAGCATATGGCCACACACAGAAATACTGTTCCAAAGAACCCCGATGTGTGAAGTGTACAGGCAAGCACCTAACCAGAGACTGCAATAAACCTGCAGAAGCAAAGCCAAAATGTGTTCACTGTGGTGAGCCCCACCCTGCTAACTATAGAGGATGCATAGTAGCTAAAGAGCTACAAAATATTAAAAATAAAAATATAAAAAAGCATGAGCCGATACCAAACTCTCAGGGTCCAAGTATAACCAAACACAAAATACCTAGTGTCACCAACCTTGTCACTAAAAGTGTTTCGTATGCACAAATGGCAAAAGGAGTCCAATCTTTGCCACAATCTCATATGAAACCTATAAACCCTAACATGGATGAAAAGATTAATACAATTATAAATCTTTTAACTACATTCGACGAAAGGCTGAAAAAACTTGAAAGCAGCACTAAAACAGCTGCCAAACAACAAAAAAGCAGTATATATGGCTAGTTTACTTAGAATTATGGCATGGAACGCAAATGGACTGCTGAAACATCAGAATGAACTTACGGCAGTCCTAAATATGGAAAGAATTGATGTGTGCCTTATATCAGAGTCACATTTCACTAAAGAATCTCATATTCAAATTAAAGGGTATAAAGTATATCATGCATTGCATCCTCATAACACACCAAGAGGTGGTAGTGCTGTCATCATAAAAGAGAATATTTTTCACTACGAAAAACTGAAACATGAAAAAGAAGAAATACAAGCAGTGGCTGTCTGTGTCAAAACAAAATTCTGTCTTGTCACCATCTCAGCCATATACTGTCCACCTAGGTACTCACTAAAAACAGATCAGTACATGTCTTTTCTTAACTGTCTTGGAAACAGATTCATATTGGGAGGTGACTTTAATGCTAAAAATACATTTTGGGGATCTCGACTGACAACGACCAAAGGAAGAGAGCTACTGTGCGCAATTGAAGAAACACAAGGTAAAACTTTATCAACAGGCAAGCCCACTTATTGGCCTACTGATACAAAAAAGATTCCTGATCTTATAGACTTTTTTATATATAAAAATATATCACCTAGTCTTCTTCGCATTGAAGAAGGTTATGATATGAGTTCAGACCACTCACCTATATTACTTACTCTAAGTGAGACTATCTTGCTGAAAGAATACAACAACACATTGGTAAACAAGAACACTGATTGGGAAAGCTTTAAAATAGATTTGGAGTCTATGATAGATTTAAGAGTCCCACTCAAGAAACCAGAAGATCTGGACTGGGATATCAGTGAGTTTATAACACAAATACAACAATGCGCCTGGAAAAACACGCCCACCTTTAAAATAAAAAACAGAATTACCTACTATCCAGCAGAAATCACAAAACTTATAGCTGAAAAGAGGCGACAGAGACGAATATGGCATCAGACAAGATATCCACAAGATAAAAGAATTCTGAACAACCTTACAAAACAACTAAGTGAAGCAATTCAGAATTACAAAGACGAATCAATGAGTAGTTATCTACAACAACTAACCAGCCATCGCACGACAGATTACTCTCTGTGGAAATCTATAAAAAGTTTAAAAAAGCCAATTCTGCATATTCCCCCTATCAAAGATATTAACGAGCGGTGGGCAATAAGCAACGAGCAAAAAGCTATAAGGTTTGCAAAACATCTAGAACTCATTTTTGAGCCAAATGAAGAGCATGAAGATAGCGACTTATTAAATGAAACATCAAATAATGATGAGCAAGAAATAAAATTCGTAACACCTAGAGAAGTGTACAACGAAATCAAGCGCCTTAGACTAAAGAAATCACCTGGTTACGATCTTATTACTGCAGAAGTTCTTAAAAACCTCCCACGTAAAGCCATCGTAAAAGTTACGACTCATATCAATGCAACGTTCAGACTTAAGTATGTACCTGATCAGTGGAAAGTTGCCGAAGTTATAATGATACCAAAACCTGGTAAACCACCTCACGAAACAACATCGTATAGGCCGATCTCGCTGCTACCGATAATGTCAAAATTATTTGAAAAGCTTCTTTTAAAAAGACTAAAACCCATCATAGAAGAAAGAAATTTGATCCCTGACCACCAATTTGGTTTTAGGGAAAAACATTCGACTATAGATCAAGTACACAGGATTACCAACATTATTGAAAAGGCTCTAGAAGAAAAAAAAGTTTGCTCAACGATCTTCCTGGATGTAGCGCAAGCATTCGACAAGGTATGGCACAAAGGCCTTATTTACAAATTAAAAAACATGCTCCCTAAGCAATTTGCTGACATCTTAGAGTCTTATCTATCACAGCGTATGTTTAGAGTAAGACATGATGATGCATATTCAGGACTCAAACCGATAAAAGCTGGAGTACCGCAAGGAAGCGTCCTAGGTCCCGTCTTGTACTTATTGTACACTTGCGATATTCCTAAATTAGAAAACAATACCATTGCCACATTTGCAGACGACACAGCTATTATGGCCACAGGTGCCACTCAAGAAGAAGCAGTGGAAAAAGTTCAAACAGCCGTCAATATCATTTTTGACTGGACAAAAAATGGCGTGTGAAACTAAATGAATCAAAATCTGTTCACATAGACTTCACAAACAAAAGGACAAATTACCACCCGGTAAACATAAATGGCCATGTAATACCATACGAAAATACAGCCAAATACCTAGGCATGACATTAGACGTAAAGCTTCGCTGGAAAGCTCATGTCAAAAAGAAACGCGACGAGCTAGATCTTCGCTACAAGTCGATGTACTGGCTGATAGGAAAAAAATCTTCGCTGTCAGTGCACAACAAAGTTCTTTTATATAAACAAGTCCTCATGCCTGTATGGACTTATGGTATTCAGCTTTGGGGCTGTACCAAACAAAGCAATATCAAAATTATACAGCGTTTTCAAAACAAAGTACTCAGAGGAATCGTCAATGCGCCCTGGTACATTCGAAATGACGACCTTCATCGGGACCTCAAAGTAGACCTCGTCATAGATATAATTAAAAAGTATGCAGAAGCTCATAACCGAAGGCTTCACCACCATGTGAACATCGAGGCTATCCAGCTCCTCGACAACACGGACATAGTGAGAAGGCTAAAAAGGACAAAACCTTTCGAGTTAACATAGTGAAGTGTTAGTGTAAAGTAGTGAGTGCTACTCGCAAAGAACACAATAACAAAGTGCCTTCCCCTTAATAGAGACAATAAGAAAAGTGTTAATGGACACATTCTTAGTTATACTTTCCTAGCAAATTAAGACAAAATTGAATTACTTATTAGCATTAAAGCTAGATTGTAATTTTTTATGATGTTACCGTATGAGGTCACATCATATAAACAAAAAAAAAAAAAAAAAAAAAAAACTAAATTAATATTAAAGATGAAGGGTATTTTGATGTCTGAAGACAAATTAGAAGCTAAAATTATTTCGGTTTTAAGAATGATAGGAGAGGAACTTTTGAAGATATTAGTATTTATGTTTTCTAAAGGAGAGTTTATTGAAAAAATGTTTAGTTTTATAAATGGGTAATAATGTTCATGATAATATACAGATAAATATATTACAGTGGAATGCACAAAGTTTACGCCCAAAATTCATGTCTTTTAGGGAACTTTTATATCAAGAAAATAAACATATAGCTATTCTTAGTGAGACATGGCTTGATGATGAAAGTCATCTGGGTATTAGCGGCTATAATATATATAGAAAGGACAGAGCTGACTCTTATGGGGGAGTTTCAATTTTTGTTCATAAATCAATTCAATCTTGTTTGAATCCAGTACATATTTCTAATTCGAGAATAGAAATTGTAAGTGTTAAATTAATAAATTGCAAAGATTTAGAATATGTTGTAAGCGTTTATTGCCCTTCCTCTGTTCATACTCAACAATCTCACTGGGATGAAATATTTGCAGCTTTTACAAAATCATCCCTAATAGCTGGAGATTTTAATGGACACCACACCAACTGGTCGGTAAAATCTGATACAAGAGGTATACAAATAATGGATTCAGCCCTAGATCACTCATTCGTTTATCTTAATAATGGAATGTCTACGCGAGTTAAATTAGTTAATGGTAATTTGCAACAAACGGCTCCGGATATTACATTTGTGTCTTCAGATATCGCGATTAAATTTCACTGGCAAGTGTTAAACGAAAATATGGGTAGTGATCACTTAGTTATTAAAATATCAATTAATATTATAAATAGTTTTAGCACTAGAAAGAAAAGAAACTATAGTAAAGCTAACTGGGTAGAATATCGTAAAACACTGTCAAACAGCTTTCTTTCTTACAATCATAACAATGACAATGTTCAAGAGATGTATAATTTTTTTACAAAACAAATTAACTATGCGGGAGATAAACACATCCCATACATTAAGTGCTGTTTTAAACCTACTAACAAATTTAAACCAAAAAGTTACTGGAATGTGGAATTGTCAGGAGTAGTGGCACAGCGGAGACTCGCTCTGTCACAATTTCGTCGTAACCCTACGCCAGATAATTTAAGCAGGCTAGAAGAAAAAACAAAAGAAGCACAAAAATTAATAAGTAAAGCCAGGTCATTAGGTTTTCAAAATTTCTGCGATACCATAGATCAAGGAGTATCAGCACAGGAGATGTGGCGACGTATGAGATGGATCAAAGGATATAGGCAAACAAAAAGTTATCCACCTCCTGATAAACAAAAGGAATTACTCTATTCGCTTACTCCCGACTATGTTTTAAACTCTATGCCCACCTTTACTTCGGTTAATGAAACTTTGGAATGCGATTTCAGTATACAGGAGCTAGAATGTTGTCTCAAAAAAAAAGATTCTGCACCGGGCGAGGATGCGATTTCATATTCCATGCTTTATAACTTACCGGACGTTGCTAAACTATTTTTACTTAACATCTATAACAAAATTTTCAATTCCGGTACTGTACCGCATCAATGGAGAAATATACAAATAATCCCTATACCTAAGCCCAATAATAATAGCACCCATATGAAACTTCGGCCTATATCATTAATATCATGTATTTGTAAAATTTTTCACTTAATGTTGTTTAAACGTTTGGAATAGAAACTCATACTGTTGGATTCAGAAAATCTCATTCCTGTTTGGACGCAATTACCCGTTTGGTCACATACGTGCAAGTTGGATTTTCTAAAAACATCCCAACACTGGCATGTTGTCTTGACATTGAAAATGCCTATAATAATGTATGTGTTGATGTGGCCATAAATATGTTGGACCAACTAAACACCAACCGGAGGTCGGGCAGCAGGGTCCTCCGCGTACTGCACACCCTCACTGCGATCGCCAACCCGCCTGCCAAGCGTGGCGATTAAAGGCAATTACCCCCCAATGAGAAGCACAGAAACCAGGCCCCCAGTCCCCGGCAGCTCCGCTATCCCTGGCGCGGGTAGCGGTCAAGGTAACGGCGGAGCAGAGGGTGCTAAGAATCTCCGGAAGAGATCCGGCTACCCACCCCCACGACGACTGGCCCTGGTAACACACAACATACGCACATTGAGGACTGACGAAAAGATCTGCGAGCTGGAAGAGGAGTTGAGCAAGTTACATTGGGACATTATAGGGTTATGCGAAGTCCGTAGAGAGGAAGAGGACACCGTAACCCTGAAGTCTGGTAACTTGCTCTACTACCGGGAGGGCGACCAAAAGTCCCAAGGTGGTGTCGGGTTTCTCGTTCACAAGTCCCTCGTAAACAACATAACAACCATCGACAGTGTGTCGAACAGGGTGATATACCTAATACTCAGAATATCCGAAAGATATTCACTGAAGGTCATTCAGGTATACGCACCGACCTCGTCACACTCCGATGATGAGGTGGAGACTATGTATGAGGACGTAAGTAGGGCCATACATAGTTCCAAAACCCACTTCACTGTTGTTATGGGGGATTTTAACGCTAGGTTGGGCAAGAAAAGCGGTGATGAGTTGAGAGTGGGGCAATTTGGATATGGGCAACGGAACCCTAGGGGACAGAGGCTGGCCGACTTTCTGGAGAAAGAGGAACTCTTCATGATGAACTCTTTCTTCCAGAAGCCGCCTCACAGGAAATGGACCTGGTTGAGTCCCGATGGTTTCACGAGAAACGAGATAGACTTCTTCATGACCGACAAGAGACGGATATTCAGTGATGTCTCTGTGATCAACAGGGTAAAAACCCGTAGCGATCACCGAATCGTAAGAGCCTCACTGAATATTAATGTTAAACTTGAAAGGTCCAGTCTAATGAAGTCTACGCTCCGACCTACTCGGTCCCATATTCAAAACCCGGAAAGCTTTCAACTCGAGCTCTCTAATCGCTTTGCTTGCCTCGAGAACTTAGTGTCAGTGGACGAGACCAACGACGGACTAGTGGAAACTGTCCGCACGGTAGGGTCTAAGTTTTTTAGACCCTGCCGTAAAGATAGACCTCAAAAACTAACCGATCAAACCTTAAACCTCATGGCTGAACGACGCTTGCTACAGTTGCAGTCTTCCCAAGATTCGAAGTCATATAGGCAGCTCAATAGACGAATATCCAAGTCCTTGCGACACGATCTGCGTCTCTTTAATACGAATCGTGTTAAAGAGACCATACAGCGAAACCAAGGCTCCAAAGTGTTCGCAAAGGACAAGTCTATTGGGCAAAGCCAGATGACTAAGCTGAAACGGGAGGATGGCAGCATAGCGTCGACCAAGGCAGAGGTTTTAGGCGAGATCGAGAGGTTCTATGGATAGTTTTACACTTCGGTCGCAAAGTCCGTTGACAGCTTGGCAGGAGATCCAAGAGCCAAGCTGTCCCGACATTATACCGAAGATATCCCGGACATCAGTCTGTACGAGATTAGGATGGCCCTGAAGCAGCTTAAGAACAACAAGGCGCCGGGTGAGGACGGAATCACTTCAGAGCTTCTGAGAGCGGGTGGAACACCGGTACTTAAAGTCCTCCAGAAGCTCTTTAACTCCGTCCTGTCCGAGGGCAAAACGCCTGAAGCATGGAGCAGGGGTGGGGTGGTGTTGTTCTTCAAAAAAGGTGACAACAGCCTATTGAAGAACTACAGACCCATCACACTTCTAAGCCATGTTTGCCGATTCCATTGAGAAGAGGCGTAAGACAGGGGGATGTAATCTCCCTGAAACTGTTTAACGCCGCAATGGAAGACGCCTTCAAGCTCCTGGAATGGCAAGGTCTTGGCATCAACATCAACGGCGAATACATCACTCACCTTCGGTTTGCCGACGACATCGTAGTCATGGCAAAGTCGGTGGAGGAACTCAGTATTATGCTCGAGGGCCTCGACCGAGTTTCACAACGGGTGGGCCTGAAAATGAACATGGACAAGACGAAAATTATGTCAAATGTCCATGTTCAGCCCACCCCAGTCTCTGTTGGAAGCTCGGTACTCGAAGTTGTTGACTCATATATCTACCTAGGACAAGTAATCCAATTAGGTAGGTCCAACTTCGAGTAAGAGGTCAACCGCCGAATCCAACTCGGCTGGGCAGTGTTCGGGAAACTACGCAATGTCTCTCGTCCGACATACCTCAGTGCCTCAAGACGAAAGTCTTCAACCAATGTGTGTTACCAGTGATGACTTACGGCACCGAAACGTGGTCTCTCACTATCGGCCTCATCTTAAAGCTCAAAGTCGCTCAACGAGCTATGGAGAGGGCTATGCTTGGTGTTTCTCTACGTGATCAAATCCGAAACGAGGAGATCCGTAGACGAACCAAAGTCACCGATATAGCCCACCGGATTAGCAAGTTGAAGTGGCAATGGGCAGGCCATATTGCTCGCAGAGCAGATGGCAGATGGGGCCGAAAAGAGCTGGAGTGGAGACCACGGACTAGCAAGCGCAGCGTAGGACGTCCACCAACGAGGGGACAGACGACCTTATAAAGGTCGCCGGAAGACGCTGGATGCAGGTCGCTTCCAACAGGTATCTGTGGAGATCAAAGGGGGAGGCCTATGTTCAGCAGTGGACGTCCTATGGCTGAGATGATGATGATGATGAACTAAACATAGGATCAAAGTTTTGTAAATATTTATGGTCATTTTTAAGTGAACGACGGTTAAAAATTAAATTAAATTTAAATAATAATAAAAATGACTCAATTTCTACCAGATGGACCAATAGAGGCTTAGCTCAGGGAGATCCCCTGTCTCCTTTACTTTTTAATTTAATAACCTATCGCATAAGCCAATTTCCGCTTAATGTAGTCTTGTCGCAATATGCAGACGATTATGTGCTCTATATTAGGGACAAGAATATTTTTGAGTGTGAAAGGTACATGCAAAGCGCTCTCGATTCCATAGTTGGCCTATTAAGTGAACTGGGCTTAGATTTATCTCCCACCAAATCAAATTATTGTGTTTTTAGCAGGGGTCGTAGGAGAATATTACCAACACTTAAGATATATGGATATAATTTAAGATGCTCGGAATGCATAAAATATTTAGGTATGTGGTTGGCTAGAAGCCTACGTTGGGGCAAACATATAAATGAAATCGTTGAAAAATGCTCAAAACTATTAAATATTCTAAAAGTACTTGCTGGCAGCTCTTTCGGAGTACACACAATACATATGCGTAGACTGTATATCGCTTTAATTAGGAGTAGAATGGATTATGGTTGTTTTATTTACGATTCTAGTGCTAAGACCCATACTCTAAAGCTAGATAAGTTGCAAAACCAGGCACTAAGAATAATTGGAGGTTTTATTAAAAGTTCGCCAATTCATGTAATGGAGAGCGAGTTACATATAATACCGTTATACTTGAGAAGGCAATACTTAGCATACAAAGACAGTTTAAAAATAATTTCATGGACAAATAATGTGACTGTTGATAGTATTTTAGAGCTGACCACTCTTTGTAATACAAGGTATTGGGATAACAAAAGAAAACCTTTGCTTGTGCAAACCCATAGAAATGTTTGTGAACATAATATTAACTCTGGCCTTATTCTTGGTATGTTTAATTTAGACGTATGGGTTACAGGGATTGATATTGGAAAAGTAATTTGTGTAAATCTTATTAGTGTTCAGCATTCTAAAACTTTTTACGATCCCAATATTTTAATAAACAATGTCATTGTCGAATTAAATGAGAACTATGATGGCTGGCATAAAATATTTACCGACGGGTCTAAAAGTAATCTGGGTCGAGGAGCTGGCTTCTATGATAAAACCTTACAACATGAAGTAGGATGTAAAATTGAAAGTGATGTATCAATAATGACGCTGGAACTTATTGCAATACACGAGGCCTTATCTTACGGAATTAATCATAACTTTACGAAAATTGTTATTTTTTCTGATAGTAAGAGTGCCTTGCAACATGTGGCTCGGTGCGCCTCTGGCCGCAGAGGTACAACGATAGCCTATCCTGAAAGCTATTATGATTTTGAATAATAGGGCTACAGAAATAAAGTTGCAATGGGTTCCAGCTCATATTGGTTTGAAGGGGAACGAGGAAGCTGATCGTGTGGCTAAGATGGTGGCAGTAGAAGGCAGAGTAGTTGACTACGCACCAGACTATTGGGAACTAGTACCCAGATTTAAAAAAAATATGTTTTGATGACTAGAAACAAATATTTGACAGCATATCCAGATATAAAGGCGTTTGGTACAAAAGCGTACAGGGCAAGCTTCCTCGTGTCCCTTGGTTCGATGGCATTAACTGGAGTAGAAAGTATGTAAAATTAGCACTTAGACTTAGATCTGGACATTACCCATCGGCAAAGTTTGCGTTCTTAATGAAAAAAACAAATTCTCCTAACTGTTCAATGTGCAATATAATTGAAGATGTGCAGCATCTGCTGATGGAATGTGTCCGGAATAAGGATGATCGCGACGTTTTGTTAAATGAATTTAAACTTAATAGGTTAGATGTAGGCCTGGTGCAAAGCATTCTGGCAAACCAAAAATCTGAGGCTGCAAAAAAATTATGTAGATTAGCATTGGTTGCTCAGTAGTTAGTGATAAAATTTCGTATAAGATATTTGTTTTCTAGTATTTATAATCTATACATACCGCACCGAATTCTTTTCAATTTATTTCGCAAAAAGCGCGGCGGCGCCTTTCATACACTGTTGCCATACTTATCAGACGGCGCCGGCGCGCGGCGGCTAGACAGACTGTCGTCAACGCGCAGCCCCGCGCGCCCCCACCCTCACCCGCACTACCCCGTTCGTCGCACGCGCCAGCCGACCGCCCGCGCCCGCTCGCTAGTCGCGACCCGCCGCCCGCCCGCTCGGAAGTAACTTTTTAGCGGTTCCGGTTTGCGGCTACCTTTTAAAATGCCTCCGAGACGGTATTCCAACCAAGAATACCTTGAAATGGTATTGTGCTACCGCGAGTCTAACTCCGTATCTGCGCATGCAGTGAACTTGTTTCAGCTGAGGTTTGGCGTGCGAGTGAGCCATCACACCATTTTGAATGCCGTGTACAGGTTCAGGGAACACGGCCGCTTTGAC
Organism: Helicoverpa assulta; assembly: GCA_963856015.1. Lineage (NCBI taxonomy): Eukaryota > Metazoa > Arthropoda > Insecta > Lepidoptera > Noctuidae > Helicoverpa > Helicoverpa assulta. Next base: position 17,401,948 of record CAWLCW010000001.1, on the reverse strand, counting down.
CCGCCACCCGTTGACGTAGGCAGGCCTCCATATTCTGCCCATCTTGAAGAGCAAGTGCTGGATTTCTTCCGGCGTCATCCTCTTGCGAGTACCAGGGATGCAGCTCGTGTCTTCAATGTGAGCGACAGTTACGTGTGGCGACTTTTGAATCGAGAAGGACTCCACCCGTACCATTTCACAAGGGTACAAGAGTTGCATCCATACGACTACGCGCGTCGCCTCACGTTCTGTAATTGGTTACGGGAAGAACGTCGCAACATTCTGTGGACTGACGAGTCCACATTCACACGGGTTGGTATGTTCAACATACACAATGCGCACTATTGGACTGAAGCGAATCCTCGTGTTGTGCGTCCAGACAACAGAATTTTAGGACCAGTGTTCTTGGACAGACTGAACGGAGACACGTATCTGCGCTTGCTGAGAACCCGTGTGAGAAGAATGTTGGAAGGTATTCCTCTTGAAGAGATAAGTCGGCTGCACTTTCAACACGATGGAGCACCCCCTCATTTCGCCAATAGCGTACGGGCATTTTTAAACGGTGTGTGGTACGGCGGTGAAAGGTGGATAGGCCGAGGAGGGCCAGTGCCGTGGCCTCCTCGCTCGCCGGATTTGACCCCTTTAGACTTTTTTTTGTGGGGTCGTGTAAAGGACCTTGTGTATGGCCAAACTGGACATGATATTAGAAGTGCGGAAGAACTTAAAAGGCGCATCAGACGCGCATTTAGACGTGTAAAAAGTGAAACGGACACATTAAATAAAGTGAAGAGACACGTGCGTAAGCGTGCCTTCGTTTGTGTGCAACGCGAAGGCGGACTTGTGCAACAGTTTTGTAGATAAGTAGGTAGGGAGTGTGTAAATAAGTGTAAATTCTGTGCAATTATTGTAAATAAGATGATTAACTTTTAAACACGCCAATTTACTGTAATTTATCGACATTTGATAATAATCGTTATCGATAGTTTAAACAAATGTGATTCTTTACACTAACTTGTCAGTCCAAAGCCTGTTTTAAGTGTGATGGGAAGTTTATCATCTTATTTACGTCAGTTTTTTGGAAGAATGCGTTATCTGGTAAGTAATTACACATTTTAAACACTTCTTAGGTAGAGTCGAAACTAGTCAGCTGATTTCAGTTTTCATTCACAGAACAGATAGAAAGAGATAGCAGTTGTTTTCATTGACGAAGCGATACTGCGAACGTAATTTGTGAACCACGTTGTGCAGAGTAGAGCCAATGTTAATTTAACTTGTTTAATGTCTCAAATTGAATTGACTGTTCCGGGGAACGAAATTTCTTCACTATTGTAATCTATAAACGCAATACTACCCCCCTATTTTTCAATTCAAGTCCTGGCAGGTAATATGAAAGCATATATATTTTTTTTGTATTGTATTTTTATGAATATGCAATGAAATGCTGCCTTACTAACTTTAAATTAGCTATAGTAAAATATTTTTGTTTTAAATTATAGATTTTAATTAATACATTTTTAACCATATTAGGGTACTAGCTTTTGCCCGCGGCTTCGCTCGCGTTAAGAAGTATTATTATTAATTAGGTATGGTTTTTGCGGCTTTACTTTTGTTTAGCGTGTGTAAAAAATTAGGGTCTACAAAACTTCTTTGTACACAATATTCTTGACTAATCTGTCATTAGGCGCTAAAACTATTAAGTTATTGGGTGAACTTACTCGTGAGCAAGCAACATAAAACTGTCCATGAGAGAAGCAATGTTCTCTCAAGTCAATACCCGCAAATTTGAGAGTTTGCCCCTTTTTTTTTTAACGACGTCAAAAATCATCAAATGACCCCTTCCGCTGTGGGTTAGCAGCGGAGAGGGAGTGTCAGACTCTTACTGACTAAAAACCGTCGTGTTCCGTCACAGGCCTTTTATGTACCAGGGCCGCGGTATCTCTTTCGAACAACCCGCAGCCCCGGCAGGCCTTGGCCCTGCTGGGCCCCGCTGGGGTTGCTGACATCTCTTTGAGGAGCGCGTGGAACAACGCGCGCCGTCGACACGGGTCTGTCGTCTAGAAAGACAGAGGGACGATGAGCCACCCGAACTCACCGCCCGACGATGAGACACCCGGCGCCCATGGTGTCTACCTGGTCCAGCGCGGCGGCCGGGATGAGAGGTGCGAACTCTCTGGCGTTCCGCCTCCTCCTTCTCGAGCATGACCGCTTCACAGAAGGAGGCGACGGCATCCCATTCCCTCTCGCCCCGGACCATGGCCTGAACCAGGGCCGGACGCGAGAGGTCGCCGCCGCCTAAAGCCTCGACGAGGACCCGGCGGTGCCCTTCCCATGCGGGACACACCTGGACTGTGTGGTCCACCGTGTCCTCGGGGCTGTCCGCACAATGGTGACACCCGGGCGCCTCCTCACGACCGATGCGGTGCAGGTACCTCCCGAAACAACCGTGTCCGGTGAGGACCTGCGTCATGCGGTACGTGAAGGCGCCGTGACTCCTCCCGAGCCACTCCTCAAAGAGGGGACTTACCGCCACGATGGTGGCGTGCCCTGCACTGGGTTGCGACAGTCGCTCCCTCCAGGCCACCATGAGATCGCGCCGGAGCTCCGCCCGCTGCGCGACAACTTGCCGCGGCAACGGGGTTTCTCCCCGGCGCTGAGCCTCCTCGCGCCAGTCGTACAGGCGCAAGAAGACCCTCGCCTCCAGATCCCACGGTGGCAGTCCAGCAAGTAGGCCAGCTGCTTCGCGGGAGATCGTGCGGTACCCCCGGATTAGCCTAATGGCTATCACCCTTTGGGGCACGTTCAGGTAGTGTACAGCCCGCGGCCGTACCGAACGTGCCCATACCGGGGCCCCGTAAAGGGCCATGGACCGCATGACTCCCGCGTAGAGTCTGCGGCAGGGGGCGTTTGGGCCGCCCAGGTTGGGCAGGAGCCGCTTGAATGCAGCACCTGCCTTCTCCAGTTTGGGGCCCAAACGTCGGAAATGCTCGACGAAGTTCCACCGGCCGTCGAGGACGAGTCCCAGGTACTTCATCGCCCCCTCGACGCCGATGGTAACCCCCCCCCACCGTGACTTGGGAGCCTGAAGGTGGCGCGTTCCGAAGCCCATGAAAGCACATGGCCTTGGATTTGTGCAAGGCCACCTCCAGTCCCAGCAGCTGGATCCTCTCGATGACTATCGCAACCCCGCGCGTCATTAAGTCGGCCGCCTCCTGGTGCGACCTCCCTTGTGCCAGAACCAGCGTGTCGTCAGCGTAGCAGACCACGCTGACGCCGCTAGGGAGGTCGGCGCGCAGCACCCAGTCGTAGCCGATGTTCCACAAGAGCGGCCCCAGTACCGACCCCTGCGGAACACCGCACGACATCTCTCGCCGGTTCCATTCCCCGTTGTGACCAGGGTAAATGATGGACCTATCCGACAGATAGGCCTCGACCACGCGACGAAGGTAGGTCGGCACCCGGTGATACCGGAGTGCCTCCCTGATGCAACTCCAGGGAAGGGTGTTGAAGGCGTTGGCGATGTCAAGAGACACCGCCAAGACGACCCCCCCCCGGGACACAGCATCCCCCGTCGTGAGAGCTCTCACGCGCATGATGGCGTCCACCGTTGAGCGCCCCTTGCGGAAACCGAACTGATGGTCCGCAAGGTCCGGCCCTATCCCCCCAAGGTGCGCGACGAGGCGGTGTGCGACAACTCGCTCAAAGAGCTTGCCCACCTCGTCGAGCAACACGATGGGCCGGTATGCGGACGGAGAGTCCGCAGGGCGCCCCGGCTTTCGAATGAGGACCAGTTTCCCCGTCTTCCAACGTAGTGGGAACTGGCCCCTCTCCAAGCATGCGCTGAGAAGCCCCCTAAGTCGAGGCCCGAGAGCCTCAAGGGCCAGGACCCAGGCCTTGCCAGGCAGGCCGTCAGGCCCTGGGGCGGTGTTTTTGGCTTTCAGCCTAGCCACCGCCACTCTCAGGTCCACCCCAGTCACCTCGGGGACATCGTCGTCGTCGGAAGTGTGGTCCGTAGTTGACACCGCGGGTTGCAGAGCCATGGGCGGGGGAGAGTGTTCCCCGCGCGAAGGGAACAGAGCGCTCACCACCTCCTCCACCAGCTGAGGCCGGAGACTCTGGGTCAGCGGGGGGGCCCATGGGCGGAGCTTGCCCCGCACCATTTTGTACGGGCGCCCCCACGGGTCCCTGTCCAGAGACCCCAGCAGCTCCGCATTGGCCACCTCCTTGGCCTGGACGATGGCCAATTGGAGGGCGGTCTTCGCAGCTCTGTAACCCTCGTACAGCTCTGCTTCCCTGGCTTCTGCATCCGGAGGGCGGATGCGCAGCCTGCGGTGTCTGGTGTACAGGTGCCTCGCAGCGACGCACGCCTCTCGAAGGGCCGCGATCTCGCAAGACCACCAGTACACCTGGCGTCGGGCGCGTCCTGGCGGGACTCGGGGCATGGCCACGTCACAAATCTCGGACATGGTCTCCCGGAACCACTCCGCCTCGTCGTTGATGTCGGCGGGCCTGTCCGGTGATGACACCCAGGCCTGCACGACTGAGGCTTCCAGGAGAAGCTCCCGGTCAAGGTGCCTCAGCGCCCAACGTGGACCACTCGGGGTCTGCAGGACCGGCGCGCTAGGGTTCTGGGCGGAGACGTCAAACCGGATGTACCGGTGATCGGAGTAGGTCTCCACCCCCTCCTCCACGAGAGTTTGCCCCTGAGACTTATTTATTGTCATGGCAAAGCAGACTTTTAGGGGAAACTGTAATCGTTTAAATTCGAACGGGATATCGTTAGGTATTAATGGGATTCGTGGTATAAATACAGTTTCCCCTGTTGCACACCCAGTTAATATAGTGGCTTCCACTATATTGCGATGTAACGCTTTCACTTGCAGTCTCGTACCGTTACAAAGTTTTGGTGGTTTTAAATTTCGCAACAACATAATTGGAGTACCCACGCGCAGAATAAGCTTATGATAAGGCAAACCTGGCGGTTTCAATGAATTTAAAAATTCTACAGGGTAATTAGTAGCGTCATCCGTATTAACTACAGTATCAATCGAAGTATAGACCTTTTCTTCGCCCTAAACGACATGAGCAGGATATCGTTAATAGCTGCTGCTTGATCGTTCTTTGGAGTAAGTATGGCACGCTCACATAACCATTCAATAGGCTTGTCATGTATATGAATGTCTGGATAAACTTTAGACAGCAATTCTTGAACCGTAGTAACAACTGTGCACAATTCTTCCGGGATGGTTAACATGCCATCAAACGATGGAAAATCACCATTACCGATTTTAAGAAGGAGATTTGAAAATCTACCAGCAGACTCATCCCCGCCCAAATGTGCTCTCATATTTTTAGAGAGCTTAAGAATATTAACCTGGGGCCACAAATTAGATTTCTTAATGCACGACTTTACTTCGTCAGCTCTGGTTCCTTTTGGCACCACTGGTAGAGTCTGCCGAAAGTCTCCGGCCAGCAAAACTGTTACGCCACCCATTAATTTTGTGTTATCCCTTATATCCCTTAGTGATCTGTTTAAGGCTTCAATACCACCTTTATGAGCCATCGTTATTTCGTCCCACACGATTATTTTTGTACTCTTTAAAACTTCAGCAAAATTACTTTGTTTGGAGATGTTGCAAATGGGAGTCTCGGCTGTGATTAAATTGAGTGGTAACTTAAAAGTAGCATGAGCAGTTCGACCACCTTCGAGTAATGTAGCAGCTATGCCGGACGACGCCACAGCTAGGGCAATGCCGTGAGTACTTCTTACTTTGGCCAAAATTAAATTAATAAGAAAGGTTTTACCAGTTCCACCTGGAGCATCTAAGAAGAATGTTCGACCGTCATTTGCATCTACACTTGTGATAATTTTATTGTAAACTTCCTATTGCTCGTCATTCAAGGATGCTTCATTTTTTCTTACTGCGTCTTCTAAGGCCACTGTATCGTAACTGGTCTCCTTCACGTACTCTCTATTTTCAAAATGTATTGGTGTAATTGGCTGAGGTAATCCATACTCTTTAAGAGGACGGCCGCCTAATGATAATACGGCATCCTCTAATACCGACAGGCATTTGTTAAATATCAGGTCCGATGAGTGCTCTACATCCACTTCACCTTGCTTTCCAGTTGTTTTTTAAAGTCTTCAGAAAGGTATTCTTTGTATTTTTCCCAAAGACATAAGGGGTCGGAAGCCTGGCAGAACAATAAAATGATAGCAAAAAGCTCTCGAATCATATGCGGTGTTTGACAAAGGGCTGCCTCTTCAAGAGCTGAATCCAAATGCCGATCATCTTCGAGTAGACCTAGAGCCCTGCACGCGGATTGGAAAGTGGGATGTAAGTGACCATCTACAGTTTTCAACGCTTCAAATGAAATTGGGCCTCTGATCTCATGTAGAAGCATTCGAAGATGGTAGCATTCTGTATTGTTTGGATGAACAGTATAAACCCTACCTAGAACGTGTTCTTTTTTCACCCCTGACCATCCTTCAACATTCACTCCTCTCTTCCTTCTCTGAAACGATCGCTTGTTCCAAACGTAATACGCAGGGACTTCTGAGTATAGCAATGTTTTTGCAAAGTCATCCACGTTACACAAATCGAAAAAGGAGAGGAGTGTAGTTGTAGGAGGACTACTCAATTTGTCGCACAAGTTCTGCTCATTAAAATAAATTCTCTGTCCATTTTCTAAATGGACAGCAAGGTGCACTACAGGAGGAAAACGCTCATGTATTGGGAATTCAAGGATTCGCCAAACTGCTTCAGCTGAACTTATGTATCGACCACTTGCGTAGGTTGTAACTTCATCCTTCCCATCATTCCCATTCTCTAAAGTAAACGTAGCCTGATCTGACCCTTTATTAACATATTTGCAAACGTATTTGATTGATTTCACAGAATGGCAATACTCTACGTTCACGTGAGCGTTACATGTTCTTAATAGCACTGGATTATAAGGAACCACCCAACGATTATCTATTGTAACATCCTTGATGTTGACAGAAAATCCACCGTCATCCAGAGAACGTCTCCTGTACTGTGGATAACCATCATCACCGGTTTGAGTTTCCTTTATAAGAGCCTTAGGATAACGTTTGCTGCACGAATTATCTTTCATGCATGGAGAATTTCGGTTTAAACTTCCACAGGGACCATGTATCATGTTACTTTTAACAATTTCGTAAAGCTCAGGATCACGATCGGGGTTAGGTATTTCAGCACAAATAATATTGTCAATTTGATCCGGAGTGATGCGATGTTGAAGCCATAAAAGTATATGAATATGCGGAAGACCTCGCTTTTGCCATTCCGTCGAATACATATAGCATCTCACTTCACCGAATATTTTCCCTTTTATCAACAAATCCATGACCTTTTTTACCTTTAATCGAAAGACACGCGAAATAATATCGTATCGATCATGAGATTTTTGTCCTGAAAGTAAGTGCTCATTTATGTCACTCCAGCGTGGGTTACATGTAAAAGTAATAAAAAGGTCGGGACGACCGTAATGTCTAACATAGATCATGGCGTCTTGCGTTTTTTCGTGCATGTAACTTGGTCCACCAGTAAAAGATGATGGAAGTACTACCATTTGTCCCAGCTGATTTGCTTCAGTATCTTGCCGTCCAATCGCATCTTTTAAATTAATGTAATTATCTGCACGCAATTTGGCTTGATTGTTTTTTATGTAGTTTAGTCTTTCAGGTTCTATTTTTGCGTATTCATCTACCAAATATTGACTAAAAAGAGCGCGATATTTAACCAAAAAGTTATCTTCTCCTTCTCTGATCATTATTCTGTATGAATAAAAACTTACAGCAGATACTGTTTTTTTCAAGGGCAACTTAGTTGTGGGATCGCATTGTGGTATGTTGATTGAATAACCATCATCCCCCCGGCAAAACATTAACGGGTACTGCAGCGCGTCATAAGCTCGATGTATCTCACTGATACGCTGAAGTGAGTTACTTCGGCTTTCGAGGATGATGTCTCTTCGGTCAAAATGCTGATCTACCAATACAACACCCACTTCATTTGCCGTTGGTGCATTAAATCTGCCTCTGTGTTCTCTTTGTGGTTTTTTATCTGCATGTATTACGACCTTGAATGACTCTGAAGGCGATATTTTATCAATGGCTGTTTTTAAATCTTTTATATATGGGTTCACCTCATGTAACATAAGCTGCAATTGTTTGATTAAATTTGGTCTCAAATCAGGAAATTTAGAACATCGAATATTAGCTTCTCTATCATCTTCACCTACGAAATAAATTTGCAGAAACTGTGCTTCCTGCCCATGTTCCGGTAATATACTTCCAATTAAATGATAGACTTGACCTTGAACTTTAAAAGTTGGTGAAAAACCGCCTTCTTTTATTTGTTTTCCACCAAAGGAAGTCATTTGAAAACAGGCATTATATTTTCGGATATTATCCATGAAGTGTACATGATTTGGATGTAAATCATTAACCAGACTGTAAAGTGGTTCAGGCAGTTGTTTAAACGGCTCAAGTTTTACTTTACCGGCGCTACAACACATGCCAGGTGTCTCATCCTTCCACTTCAAGGCGTTACACCACTGACACTTGTACGTCATAGAACCTAAGACTACACTGCTGTCAGTTCCATAAGCAATATCTGGGTCATACGCCAAACCCGAAAGCAACATGCTTCCCCAAACACGTTGAATTGTATTTTCTCTATACCGAGACTGAATCACTCTATGCACATCGGTATTCCTGGCCTGATATAGTGAAGCAGATTGCCTATGTTTTTCAGGGTTTGCAGCCTGGTAGGTGGCGACAGATTGCCTGTGTTTGTCAGGGTGTGAAGCCTGGTAGGTGGCGACAGCTTGCCTGTGTTTATCAGGGTGTGAAGCCTGGTAGGTGGCGACAGCTTGCCTGTGTTTGTCAGGGTGTGAAGCCTGGTAGGTGGCGACAGCTTGCCTGTGTTTTTCAGGGTGTGCAGTCTGGTAGGTGGCGACAGCTTGCCTCTGTACATCAGGGTTTTTTTTCTTATATTCAGACACAGCTTTACGGTGGGATTCAGGAAGAGTCTGTCCATATTTTTTTTGTGCCTTTTTTATTTGATTTTTTCGTGTGTAATTAGTAAACCTTGCCCTACGTTTTCTTTTATTTTTTTCTGTTAATGTCACAGACTCAGATTGAGATGATAAACTTCTAATAAAATTTTCATCATAATTTATTGAAGATACAATAGGTTCACGCTCTAAAACAGGTACCTCCTGACAACCTTTATCAACTTTAAATTGCGAAGGTGTATCAATTCCAAAATCAAGTTCTTCTACAGCTGCCTCCATACGACGTCGAGTAATTTTCTGTGCTGCTATGGGAAGATAGGCATCAAAATGCCTACTGGACAAATCTTGGCTGAATCGTAAACGTCTTACCGGATAGTCGTTAGATCCAGATTCCGTATATATGAGACCGTTTCTATAAACTTCAAACTTAAATGGAAATATTAATCCTGCTGCTATTAGTTCACACAATCCGCCATAAGTAGCATTTTTCATCATATCAGCAAAATATTCGTCAGGTGTTACATAGTTATCACCATTCCTGTCGTGGGTCATAATTGAAAACTTGCTCCAGTCATTAACCACATATTTGACAATTTCTGTACGCACCTCCATTGCTCTGTCTTGTGTTCCGTACATTAAATAAGAGAGAGCACGAAACAAACATGCACCGTCACCAACAATAGGGACGACAGTACATTCTTCAACTTCTCCATTAACGTTTAGATTTTCTTTAGCCATTTAAAAAAAAGTCTAACCAACAAAACCTAAACTTAAACCAAACGAAAACAAAACAAACGCCAAATACAACGCAGTCTATGACCAAAACGACTAACCAAAACAAAATGCCAAGAAAAGAACCGTCAAATATAATCCGCTAGAAATATTTATGTTTAATATGTCAGTGAGGAAGGCAATCCGCAGCAACCAAACAAACAGATTACCTACAGTTCAGTTCGAAGGTAATTAACTGGCGGAGAATCTTAACACCGCGATTCAGAAATGAGACGAAAATGCACAGCGCCATCTAATAGCGGTAGGCAGAACTTCTCAACATTTAGAACTAAACATTATTTTGTTCGTTCCATTACGTACTGATAGGTTCAAACTAATACATTTACATCCTTCATCATCCCTTATTTTATCACCCGTGGGGGTTGAATGGGGGTTGAATTAATCAAAATCGTATTTAAGCGAACGTCATCATAAAATTCTGATTCGTCATCAGGACTTCTTCATAAAATCTAAGAAGATGTATACAAACTTTCATCCCTTATTTTATCCCCTTAGGGATGGAATTTATCAAAATCCTTTCTTAAGGGTTGCCTACGCCATAGTAGCTTTATGCATGCAAAGTCTCAGTCCGATCGGTTTAAAATTGACAAAGTTTCATACAAACTTTCATCCCCTATTTTATCCCCTTGGGGGTAGAATTGATCAAAATCCTTTCTTAGCGGATGCCTACGTCATAACATCTACCTGCATGCCAAATTTCAGCCCGATCCGTCCAGTGGTTTCAGCTGTGCGTTGATAGATCACTATGTCAGTCAGTCAGTCAGTCACCTTTGAGTTTTATATATATTTAGATTTTATAAATTAAAAAACTGTAAATACAATTTTACTGTAGCTAATTTAAATGCCAGTGATTAATTATAATAGAAAATGCAACATAATATAAATTTAAACTTTACACTATTTAATTATTTATATAACAGTAACTTATTGTATGTAAATTGTTAAACTACAAACTAATCTAGAATAAGTTTAAACATTACTTTTTTACAACATTACTATAAACTAACTTTATATCTCTTCCTGCGCAAATATAATATTACCAGAATAATTGGTTACACTACAATACTCAAAAATCAAAAAAATCTAAATCAAAAGTCATTTTTTCAAAGTAGGCTGAAAATCAGCACTTTTTGAACGTCAAATCTACAAAAGACAGCCCCCAAGACGCCCGCCCTTCACCACTTCCTATGTGTTTTTGCTGGGAAGAAGAAGTGGTGGAACAAACTCCCCAGCAACACAATTCTGTCTGTATGGTTTGAAGAACCGTATACAAAAAAAAAAAAAAAATATCACTCAAAATTATACATATAAATTTGTATAAAAAAGCAAGTAAACATGTAATCATGTTAGCTAGTACACACCTTACCCATACCTATTACTCAAGCAGCTATAAAAAAATGTGTAAAATAAAAAAAACAAGAGAGAACATAATGCCTCCATTCAGTGAAAATAGGTATAGTTTTAGGGCGTACCCACCGACATGTGAAACACGACGTGTTTTTATAAATAAAAAATAAAATAAAACAAATTTTAAGTCGTGGTGGCCTAGTGGGTAAAGAACCGACCTCGAGTATGAGGGTCTGGGTTCGATTCCAGGTCAGGCAAGTACCAATGCAACTTTTCTAAGTTTGTATGTACTTTCTAAGTATATCTTGGACACCAATGGCTGATCAAAAGGTGAAGGAAAACATCTTGAGGAAACCTGGACTAGGTATATACTTAGTCTGAAATCACCAACCCGCATTGAGCAAGCGTGGTGATTAATGCTCAATCCTTCTCCGTGTGAGAAGAGGCCTGTGCCCAGCAGTGGGACGATAAAAAGGCTGTAACAGTAACAGTAACAATATAAACAGTGAAAACGGTGAACTAGGACTACTGTTCAAATTAAAAGTCATACACATTATATTACGGGTTAAGAAATATGTAGTCAGCAAGACGACCTGGTACCACAAGCAGCACCCGTTCACGAGCATAACGCGAGGATCAGCCAGCGCCCCCCTCGCACATTTTTGAGGGAGGGAGGCAACCCGACCACCGACGCTACCGCAAGCAATACCGTCTAAGGGAGCATGACGACTTGCAACCACATAACAAGAAAACAGTTAATACTAATAGATTCACAGTCGCTAGTAAACCATTTACAAAATTGCGAAACAACCCATCGTGAAAACAGTACGATGGTGGTAATCTGTCAGTATACATACAAAATGTCACGTATATAAATAAAAATAAATCACATCAACTATCAATGATAACTCTTGAAGCTGTCCGGTGTTTAACATGAGGACCAACTACTCTTACCGTTTATGTAATCATTAACAGTATAGTAGGCCTTCTTCGACAGAATAGTTTTGACTTGGACTTTAAATTTATCAAATGGCAATTCTAATAACGACTGAGTAAGTTTATTATAAAGTCGTATACCTAGCCCCTTAAATGTTCCATGCACCGTGTGAAGCCTGTGAATGGGTACGCACAGTTTATGCTTGTTCCTAGTGTTGATACTGTGGACATCACTTTTCTTAGTGTAGAGATGAATATTCTGCCTAATATATAGTATGTTAGCAAAGATGAATTGAGATGCCACAGTAAGGATACCTATTTCTTTGAAAAGCTCCCTTAAGGAATGCTTGCTACCTAACTGATATATTGCACGAACGGCTCGTTTCTGTAGTACGAAAATGTTTTCGATATCTGCAGCTTTGCCCCACAGTAGAATACCATAGGACATAACGCTATGGAAGTAACTAAAATAGACTATCCGAGCTGTGTCTACGTCAGTGAATTGTCTTACTTTTCTGACGGCGTAGGCAGCAGAACTAAGCCTTCCCGCGAGGCTAGATATATGTGAGCCCCACTGTAGCTTTGCATCAACTGTTATTCCCAGAAACACTGTTGACTTCACAGTTTCAAGAACTTCATTATTTAGGATAATATTAGGTCCTAAGTGTTTCACATTAGGCAAGGTGAACTTAACACATTTAGTTTTTTTAGCATTAAGAACTAAATTATTTGTTGTAAACCAGTTCGTAACTAAGGAGAGTGCACTATTCACGTCATCAAATTGCTCTCTATTCCTATCAACTTTGAAAATGAGAGATGTATCGTCTGCAAATAATACTATATTACATATATTTTTTTAAAGGAACGGTAAATCATTTATATATACTAAGAATAAGAAAGGACCTAAAATAGAACCCTGCGGCACGCCTAATTGAACTGGTAGGCCTGAAGATTTGACACCGTTGATGTCTACGCATTGCAATCTATTATTTAAATATGATTCTATGACGTTTAAAGCTCCGTTTTGAAGGCCGTAATAACGTAACTTGCGTAAAAGTGTGTCATGTTGAACGCAATCAAAAGCTTTGGAGAGGTCGCAAAAGACTCCTATTGCGTTTTGAGAGTTTTCCCATGCATTAAAAATATGTTTTAAAAGAGCAACACCAGCATCCGTGGTCGAACGACCTCGAGTAAAGCCATATTGTTCACTGTGGAGGAGGCAATTTACATTAAAATAACTGAGCAACTGCTTGAGTATTAACTTTTCAAATATTTTACTAAACGCAGCTAGAATTGAAATTGGTCTAAAATTACCAATGTCCGACTTGGTTCCTGATTAAAACAAGGGAACGACTTTACTTTGTTTCATGAGGTCGGGAAATACACCAGCATCAACGCATTTATTGAATGTGACAGCTAGATAGGGGGCAACAATGTCAATTATATGACTTAAAAGTTTAATGGAAATGCCCCAGTAATCACCGGTGTTTTTTGCCTTGAGAGTTTTGAAGACATTGATGACGTCTTGCGGCGTTACATGCTCAAACTTGAATAAGAAGTCACACTTGGGTACACAACTACGCAAAAGCTTCTCAGCATCAGTCGAAGAAGAATTTAAGGAGCGAGTTGTAGCTATGGGTATATCGGCACAGAACTCGTCAAAGGCTTTTGTTACGTCGTCCGCCTGACTAACAAGTTTGTTATCGACTAAGATCTCAAACTTTTTTTCATGACTGACCGATTTACCAGTTTCGTTATTTATTATTTTCCATGTAGTTTTAATTTTGTTATTTGATTTTTTAATTGTATCGCTTAAGAATTTAGATTTTGCGATATTACAAACCTTTTTAAATAATTTAGAATATTGTTTAACATAACTAACAAATGCATCATCAAATTGATACGTTTTTATTTCATACAGCTCATACAGCCTCGCTCTACTTTTATAAATACCTGTGGTGGCCCATTGATTAAAGTTGGCCGAGGTACTTTTAATTTCCAAAGTTTTGGTTTTAAATGTGGAATCAAATTCTTTCTGAACAATACCGAAAAGTGATCCATAGATGGCATTAGGATCCTCGTTGTTAATAATGTTGGGTTTTATTTTTTTAGCTATATTACATTTAAATCTGTTACAACGACTAGCTGAATGGGGCCTGCATTCAATTTTAAGTGGACTCGTATGAATTACCATGGGAAAACTCACTTTTTGGCCACAGTCGTCGGACGTGAGGTCGTTAAAGACTAAAGTATTATTTGATTCAACAGAATCGGTAAATACATTATCGAGGCAAGTAGAAGAAGACGCCGTTATTCTCGTTGGTTCATAAAATAAATTCACTAAATTAAAAGACTTAAATAAGTTCAAAATTCTAGTAGTTAATGGCGAAGCCTCCAAGATATTAACATTGAAATCACCACATATAATTTTACATTTGTGACTTGATTTTAATTTATTAAGTGAATCTTCAATTACCGATTCGAATATACTGAAATCTCCCTGAGGGGGGCGGTAAACGCAGATTATAATATAACGCTCAAGTTCCACACAGGACAACTCTATAGTGCGCTCGATAGAAAGTTTAACTATATCCGGGCGTTGTTTACATTTTAAATTATTTGAAACTAGAATCAAGGAACCGCCTCGAATAGCCTTACTTCTTACAAACGCACTTTGTATTGTGTAATAGTTATCATTAATAAACAGTAATTCATGCTCTTTTAACCAATGTTCAGTCAAACACAAAACATGAACATTATGGATCTCCATAAATAAACTTAACTCTAACTCTTTGCCAGATAAGCCCTGCATGTTTTGATGTACAAGATTCAAAACATTCGACTCACCTGTTGTCGTGCCTAATAGTTTAAACTAGTAGGCGTATCAATAGTAATGTTAGTAGTATTACTAACAATATCCGAAGATACATGACAAGTACCTGTGTCAGTGTGTATATTATATGCTAAAAGATTAGCAATATGTCGTCTACAGCTAGGTGGCAAATACATAGAATGTTCAGTTAGTTTAAATCTATTGTCGAATTGATTAACATCAAAAACTGAAATAGATTCAAGACGGTTAATCCTATTGTACATTAACATATTTAGGTCAAAAATGTGTCTATTTTTGTTCCTCAGTCAAACTCATCAAATTCATAATAGGTGCCTTACCTTACTCTTACGTAAGGTAAGGCACCTATTATGAATTTACATTTATTTATTTTACTTAAATGTAGAACAAGACTAATGCATTCTATAATATATTTTTTTGTAACATTAAAGCTATCTCCATAAAGTAATATTATAGTAGAATAGGGGATTAGCTTTGTCAATTTAATAGTATTTATTAAGTGGCTAAAACTGGCACCAGGTAAACAATTGTTAATTACACATTGTTGCGAACACTGATTAAATATACTACCTAATCCTTGACCAAATTTGTCTGAAAAAATGTATGTTATACTTTTATTTATAACTGTAACAGAATCAGTATTATGGGTAACAGTCACTTGAGTCATCTGTGGTGCTGGGGTAACAGACTGGGGCTCAGGTGTCGGGGAGCAAGTACAACTGCAGGAAAGGTTATTTGTCAATGACTCATACCTCTCTGCATTGCACCTCACTATGTCTGCCAACTCACAGGCCTCCTGCATACGCACACTCAAGTCTTGTTGTGAAGCTTCATATTTATAGAAAATATCCCTAAGACACATTTCTTTAACATGAAGCTCCTCCTGTAAGCGCTGTATTTCAGTGTCATGAAATGACCTACATACGTCCAATTCTGATTGACAAAGTCCTAAATCACTAATTAAACTAATGTTCTTTTTCCTAAGTAAATTATTTGATTTATACACTTTTTGTTTCTTTAAAGATTTTCTAATTTTACCAATTATTTTGTTTAATTTTAAATATTTTTTTATTTTATCATGTGATGTAAATGTTCTACTTTTAATTAAAGTGTCATTGGTCAAGTCAATTGTAACAACTGGCTCATTACAAGAGGGTCCGGACAAACTACCAACTAACTCATTGAAAAGACTGCAGGTGTTCGCAGACTGTTCACTGGATTTAGCAGCTTCCAACTGTGTGATGGTGTTGTGGGCCTTGCTTAGCTCAATTTCCAGTTCTGAGATCCGCCTTAATGCCAGTTCATGTGTGTCATTACATTCTTGAAAATTTGACACAAGTTGACGGAGGTGACTATGTTGATCAAGTATGTCCATATGTTGGATATGTAATACCGCCAGTTGGTTCTTAAGGTCAGTGTTCTTGTCTACAATGCGTTTGACTTCTACCTCACTATCATCCCTCTCCTGCAACAGCTGATTGCACAGGTTTGTTTTGGATTCAAGTTCCTTAAGCGCAGCCTTCAACTTTCCATCCAAGAGTGCAGCACTGCGGGTCATCATGATGGTAAGTTGACCCAGAGGCACCCTGGAATGTTAGAAGAGACAGCTAAGTGAAGGAAGAAGGAGAAAGTTAAGACTCTAAGTAACTTGGGAAATAGGGGAAACTATTTATTGAAATTAGTATCTGTTGTACATTATTAAGAATATTTAAGTTAAGTTCTGGAAATACCTACAGTTTGAATTATAAGAATAAGAATTTTGGGAAATGTATGTATAATGAAATGTAAGACAAAGAAAAATTTTAAGATAGAAAATAAAAAATATGTTGAGGGTATAATTTTTTCGTTTGTGATTTGTAAAAAATAATTAACTTTAATTGTAGAATAACAGCCACTTTAGGTAGGCAACTGTGAGATTATAGGCTAAATTATCGTACACTGAGCTGTTATATAGGTTTCTCAGTTCCTGTTGCTTCAATCAGCTGTTAAAAATAAACTTTTTACTTTACAACAAAGCGGGCTATTATGCTATTGTTTACACCGCTGAAGACTTGTATAATAAGAAATCTGCGTATGGAAGCAGGTATCGGACAAGATTAGACTATATTATAGTGAAAATATTGAATACTCCCCGGGTTTCAATGTTGGTTTCAAATCCATCCGTTGGGATGACAGCCGGTTCCTTTATTGTTGATTTCATGCACAATCTCGCAACGAAATCACTCACAAACGCGTGTACTTATATCTATTCACAATATCTATCGAATTTAAGGCAATTTACTATATTAAAAGCACAAAATAAATTAAAATTTAATTTTAAAACTAGCACATATTATTTTGACAACTGGCTGCCAGTGTTCTAAGACAGCTAATTATGGCTAGGTACAATTATTTTTATAAACTTATATTAAAATGTGATTTCCTTATATATTTAATATAACGATTACAATTAAACATGTGATGTGTGTAGACAAAATAATAGAAATATTCTAAAGTTAATAAATAAAATCTACCTATATTATTCACATGCAACATATTTACATACATACAAATAATCATACTTAATTATAACTATAGTCTTCACAAAGTTTCCTTATATATATAATATAAAGATTACAATTAAACATGTGATGTGTGTAGACAAAATAATAGAAATATCCTAAAGTGAATAACTAAATTCTACCTATCACATGCAACATATTTACATACATATCTACAAATAATCATACTTAATTATAACTATAGTCTTCACAAAGTTAAAAAGTCGTGGTGGCCTAGTGGGTAAAGGACCAACCTCTCAAGTAGGAGGGCGCGGGTTCGATCCCAGGTCAGGCAAGTACCAATGCAACTTTTCTAAGTTTGTATGTACTTTCTAAGTATATCTTAGACACCATTGACTGTGTTTCGGATGGCACGTTAAACTGTAGGTCCCGGCTGTCATTGAACATCCTTGACAGTCGTTACGGGTAGTCAGAAGCCAGTAAGTCTGACACCAGTCTAACCAAAGGGTATCGGGTTGCCCGGGGAACTGGGTTGAGGAGGTCAGATAGGCAGTCGCTTCTTGTAAAGCACTGGTACTCAGCTGAATCCGGTTAGACTGGAAGCCGACCCCAACAGGATTGGGAAAAAGGCTCGGAGGATGAGTCTTCACAAAGTTTTTTGGATATTTTATTTATTAATGCCTGTGTCTCGTCCATTATATAGTCCACAGGCTCAGTCACAACGTATTGCGCACTCATCACTACCACTTCTCCGTCAGGGGTTGCAGGTTTTTGTTGTTCATTAATGTCCAACACTTGTACTTGAATGAGCCGTACACCTTTTTTCTTCTCATTGTAGATGACGAACGATTGGTACACTGGAGTCTGCTTTCGCTTTTGACGTCTCACTTTAGGCTTCTTACTCGCACGAGGTTGTGGCTCTGGTGTATGCCAGCTCAAACTTGGAGTAGGAAAACCTTGAGCGTATTGTGACAAACGAATGTCAGGAGAATCACACATTATTGATGATCTGAAACAAATAAAACAATAAGTAAGTTTTAAATCAAAATGAGTAATAAAGATATACGGATAGAAAGATATAGGGTCAATACTTACAATGTTTTATTTTTTGATGAGATGTTACCACTTCGACAACAGACAGCGCAATGACGAAGGAAGTGAAATAGTTTAATGTAACAGTACTCTATAAAGACTCGTATGCTTTGAATCAATGTCATGCTTTAACAAGTTTAAACCTGTATTCTTTATACGAGTGCACCTGTGTGGTGTCATATTTAGCACCAGATACGTGTAAGTGCAATACACAGTGCAGACAGGAATGAACATGAAACTAATATTTTTCATAATATAAGTATGTATTAAATTACTTGACCGTCACTGTAAGCTTTATTATTTATTTATTTATTTATTTACTTATTTATTTATTTATTTATTTATTTATTTATTTATTTATTTATTTATTTATTTATTTATTTATTTATTTATTTATTTATTTATTTATTTATTTATTTATTTATTTATTTATTTATTTATTTATTTATTTATTTATTTATTTATTTATTTATTTATTTATTTATTTATTTATTTATTTATTTATTTATTTATTTATTTATTTATTTATTTATATATTTATTTATTTATTTATTTATTTATTTATTTATTTATTTATTTATTTATTTATTTATTCTAGGAAGGCTTACAGGCTAATAACACGACAAGATGGTAACAATAGTTTAACACATTGCTAATAACAAGCCCCCACATATAGGTAAGCTAACATACAATACACTGAAGACTCAATCGCATACAATCGCATACCTACAATAGATAATAACATAATATTTTACGCATCGAAAAAAGATTTGGCTAGGAAACGCCTTGCTGTGCCTGCACTTGTGCAAAACAGATCTATATTCAAATCTAGTGGTATTGCGTTAAAGCTCCGAGCTGCCCTTAGTAGAAAAGTATTACGTCTGTAGTTTGTCGTTGCAAAAGGTGCCTGTAACAGTGGCCGCTGACGGAGTCCACCCAGGTTTGTTTTCAACGATAAGTTCGCTAAAAGTTCAGGACAATCAACTGTACTATTAGCGATATTCAATAACATACATATGTCATTAATATAACGTCTAGTTTCCAGCGGAAGAAAATGATACCTTTTACAGCGATGTGTGTAATTTTCAGACCATTGTTTTGCCTTGAAGTCCAGATATCGTAAGAATTTCTTTTGGATACCCTCTATACGAGACGTGTAGATCCCGTATTGAGGGTTCCAAACCTGTGAGGCATACTCCAGGTGGCTGCGTACAAAGGAACAGTATAAGATCTTAACAGGTTTAAGAGTACGGAAGTCTGCTGTGTTTCTAATTATGAATCCTAGCGCTTTCGCCGCTTTCTTTACAATAACGTCTATATGTTGATCAAATAAGAGCTTGCTATCTTGTATTATTCCTAAATCTCTTATGCTGCTAACTTTATTAATATTTTGATGGTAAAGTTTGAATGCCGCATTTACTATTGTTTTTCGCCGAGAGAACGTTATATGAAAACATTTGGACACGTTAAGTTGTAACCTATTACGCTTACAGTATTCCTCAAACCGTTCAAGATCCGATTGAAGGCATTTGACATCTTCTAGGTCTCGCACAACTTTATGTATTTTCATGTCATCTGCGTACATTAGGACATAGGAGTGTCTGAAGCAGAGTTTAACGTCTGCAATGAATATTGTGAATAGAAGAGGTCCCAAAATGGATCCTTGTGGTACTCCTGAAGGTAAAGCAACCCAATCTGAACTATAACCCCGAAGCACCACGGCTTGAGTGCGATTTTCTATATAAGAAGTGAACCAGCGGTATAAACTACCGTGTATACCGGCTCTCATTAGCTTATCCAGAAGTACCCTGTGATCTATGCGATCGAAGCACTTGCTAAAATCGGTATACATTACATCTACCTGTCCCTGCTGCTCCATGCCTTTAGTGATATATTCATGCGAAAGTATTAAGTTAGATGTAGTAGACCGATTTCTGATGAAGCCGTGCTGCTCTTCACCAAATTTGCATTTTAATGCAGTGTATACACTATTATGTACAATCCGCTCGAGCACTTTAGCAATCAAACATATTTTGGAAATAGGGCGATAGTTGGATTATGTCTGTCTTGTCTCCTTTTTTAAAAATTGGTGTTACAAAGGCTGACTTCCATATATTAGGGACTATACCTTCCGCAAGCGATCGTTCGAATAGAATGCATATTGGGATGGTAATACTCTTTGCACAGTTTACAATAAAAATAGGAGCTAACTGGTCAGGCCCGCCCGCCTTGGATAGGTCCAAGGACTTCAGTAGCCTATAAACTTCAGAATTACTTATTTCAACAGTGCTTATGCATGCTGAATCATCATCTGTGGAGAAGTCAGAAGGATCCACGGGTGTTAGTGGGTCTGGTTCTTGATAAGTAGAGCAAAAAAACGTAGCGAATAAATTACTAATGCCTTCTCCAGTAGATGCCGTCTCATCACCATACCGCATTACGTTAGGTAAAATGTTGTTATTCTTTTTACTCTTAATGTAAGACCAAAAAGTCTTAGGGTTTTTAATAATAGCTGACTCCATTCTGTCCATATATTTACCAAAGCAAGACCGTTCCAATTCGATTACTCGATTACGCAATATAGAGAAGGAATGATAGTCTGATATATTTCCATATGTCTTGTATCTGCGGTGATATTTATATTTTTCTTTAAGCATTTTGACCAACGCTGTGTTATACCAAGGAGGATGTGAACGTTGAGCTATAGTTTTAATAGGAATATATTTATCTCTAAGTTCATATAATTTGTTACTCATCCCATTTTACTTGATCCAGGTCATATTGAGAGAGCATATCCGTTTCCGTCGATTTCTTATCTGTTTTAGTACTTTTTTGACTTACCCAGTGACGACATCCGGCGGTTGCTTGCCATTTTAGTTTCTTAAAATGTCAGTGCTACTTTTTGTTTATTGGCGTTTCGTTTTCCGTCGAAGCAACTTGTCTGCATCAGTTCGCGGCTGATGCCAGGAATTACACCATATTCTATTCTAAATTCGAATTCGATTATATCTTTAAAAAATATAGTGGTAATTAAGTGGTGTTAGCTGCCAGTAGTTACATAGAGGGCAGTAGAAACGAGCGACCATAGACACCTCGCCATTCAGCCGTGTATCTATGCTTGGAGGATTCTTTTTTCGAACGTCATTGTGACAAGACATGATATAGTTTGACAGGATAAGATTTTGCCGCGTTCTTGACTAATCTTAGTTGATTTTCATGTAAAAACTATTTCTTGTAATTTCCTCGTAAAACAAACCTGCTTCTGGTTTTTAAGATCAGAAGTGGGATAGTCTTACTCCCACTATAAAGTTTTTGATTTCAGTTTAGATTTATTGGCACTTTTATTAAGTACGACGCGGTGTAAGGATATCCGCCATTACCGAAGTTTTTGCCGTTCTATTTTAATTTTGTAATGGATTGCAGTGAGTTGCGTAGATTGGTATGACTGCCTCGTTGGTCTAGTGGTCGCAAGCGCGGCTGCTGTGCTCGAGGTCTCGGGTTCGATTCCCGGGTCGGGCTGAATTCGCTTTGTGGCTTTTCTTAAACCTTCACAAAGCAGCCCGTAGTCTGGAAGTTGGTGATTGATTCACCCGTGCATCGGAGAGCACGTAAATGTCGGTCCTGCGCCTGATCTCTTTCCGGTCGTGTCGGATTGCCGTCCCATCGGGCTATGAGAGTGAAGGAATAGGGAGTGTACCTGTGTCTGCGCAAATGCTTGTGTACTATAATATGTCCTGCGCAGCTGGCTGATCTCCTTAAAATGAGAACAGCCGCCGTGGCCGAAATCGGCCGTGGACGCCATTAGATTGGTATATTCAAGATGCTATGCAGGCAGCTCGAGAATTGCTCGAGCTTAGTACGCTGATGCTGCTCTCGTGTGTTTCGGGTGGAATGAGTTTCTGCCTATGTATTGCTGTGGTATCCGTGAACAACATGCCTTGCTCCTACTATGCTCTAGATGTTATGGGAAGAATCCTGTAATGTACCTACCTGTATGTAAATGGTGAGATCAATCCGGTTTTATTTAGCCTTTATGTAATACATGACTTGTAATCCATCTTGGTGGGTTATTAGTTAAAGACATACTGAAAATGTATGAGAACTTGAGTTAGATTCTCAGGTGCCATCGCTCATGACCAACAGGTTCTTTTTATACAAAAGGTTAGTTAAATGTTTTAAAGCTTGAACAAGGTGTAATACAAGCTGGAACAATAACGTGCATCTTTTGGTTGCATTTGAAATCTTTTTGTCCCATGAAATTGGATAGCTAACAGGCTTACTATGTTAATGAGCTCAATAATATTTATTTCTAATCTTTCTGCTCATGAGAGTTTCAACAAGTACCTACACAGAAATATAAGTTTACTGCTTTTGTGATATAAATGCACACTGTTTTAATTTTGACTTACTCAATTTGTTTTTCATTGAAATGGAATAGTTCAAATTGTGCATCAGGCTCTAGATTATTGGTGCCATGCCGCTGTGGTTGTGGCCTTTGAGTTCAAGAAAGGGATACAACCAACATGTAAACCCAATGGAAGGCAATGGTGTAATTCACATTTTGCAAATTGAAAGTCTGTTTTCAGACCTTAGTTTTTATTTTCTTTTACTGATTATGTAATTTGGGTGCATTAATTTTTGATGTTAACTAATGTTCAAATCTGTAACATGACAATGCTTGAGAGTCTGTCAATTGAACGTTTGGTTACCTTAGCCAGATGCTTACTTGCTTGTCTTTTGACTACAGGTATTGAGGATAAGCCTAAGCCGTGTGAGGTGATGGTGTAAGCTTTCCAGGTGCTGTGTCGTTTGACATAGTAAGAGTGCTGTGACACTTCATGTTCCTCGGGTGCTGTGCTGCTGCACTTGCTGTATCTTTGCATGCTGTACGAAGTGCCAACGGCCAGTATCTCGTTTGGCATACTCCGGTAATAAAAGCCAGTGAATAGTAGACCTGGTATATCATGCTTTGAGGTCAGGTGATCTGTTTTATTTTTTGATTACACATCGGAAGTAATTATGCTCTCAGATGTATTTAGTGGAAAAATGTGTAATAATGTACCAACCATTGGTATTGTCACATATGAGTATTCTGTGTAGCAAAAGCTGAAGTGAAGTTAACTACACGTAACTTATCAAACCGTAATGGTAGTTGTGTTTTCAGCGTTGCTGACACATGATTAGTAATAATGATATTTCTGAGACATAGTTTCAAAGTTATCCCTTGAATTTATTTCTTTGAGAGCGAAAAGCTTTCCAGATTTTGATGGTCAGAAGTGGCCGAACGAAATGTATGTCGTAAGTGCTTGTTCGCAGACTTATACACGAGAATGTGTAACGGCCGTGTCGTGGCCCAAGCGCTTCTATGCTGGTGCTGCTGATTGCGGCACGAGCGCTGCTCTGCCAGTGCTCCTGGTCGCGGCACAAGCGTTGCTGTGCCGGTGCTGCTGATTGCGGCACGAGCGCTGCTGTGCTGGTGCTCCTGCTGCTTCTGTTGGCTTATGCCTTCCGAATAGTCTGAGCCTCTGGCTTATGGCTTCTGTATGGTCTGAGCCCATGGCTTATGACTTCCGTATAGTCTGAGCCCCTGGCTTACGACTTCCGTATGGTCTGAGCCCCTGGCTTATGACTTCCGTATGGTCTGAGCCCCTGGCTTATGACTTCCGTATGGTCTGAGCCCCTGGCTTATGACTTCCGTATGGTCTGAGCCCCTGGCTTATGACTTCCGTATGGTCTGAGCCCCTGGCTTATGACTTCCGTATAGTCTGAGCCTCTGGCTTATGACTTCCGTATGGTCTGAGCCCCTGGCTTATGACTTCCGTATGGTCTGAGCCCCTGGCTTATGGCTTCCGAATAGTCTGAGCCTCTGGCTTATGGCTTCCGTATAGACTGAGCCCCGGGCTTGACTATGACTTGACTTGACTATGACTTCCGTATAGTTCGAATATTTGTTCTTGATAACATCTTCTTCCATGATTTCTTCTTACAACTAATATGTTTCAGCCTTACACTCGAAACCAGGTTAATAATTTACATGATTTCTCTGTATGTTGTGTGTGTATATGTGTACAACTAATATGTTTCAGCCTTACACTCGAAACCAGGTTAATAATTTACATGATTTCTTTGTATCTTGTGTGTGTATATGTGTACAACTAATATGTTTCAGCCTCACACTCGACACACTTACACTGAGTGGTATACCAGTGTTCTGTTATTAATTTTGTACCTGTTATTTGATTTAAAGTTGATGTTATTTATTTTCGAGTCGCTGGGTGGTATACCAGTGTTCTTTTATTAATGTTGTACCTGATATTTGATTTAAAGTTGATGTTATTTATTTTCCAGTCGCTGGCTGGTATACCAGTGTTCTGTTATTAATTTTGTACCTGTTATTTGATTTAAAGTTGATGTTATTTATTTTCGAGTCGCTGGGTGGTATACCAGTGTTCTGTTATTAATTTTGTACCTGATATTTGATTTAAAGTTGATGTTATTTATTTTCCAGTCGCTGGGTGGTATACCAGTGTTCTGTTATTAATTTTGTACCTGTTATTTGATTTAAAGTTGATGTTATTTATTTTTCTTCGTTTAAATGGATTAGTACTTTGTTTGAGGTTTGTGAAACCTCCAATAATTTTTATTCTGAAAGTGTCATGTGTTCAGAAAAACAATGACGACCACGATAACCAATCGAGATTTCAATATGACGAAATTGAGCCAGATCCAACTCGCTTATTGAATGTGCAGGTGTTCCGAGACTCAACCAGGCTCACCTAGATCCTGCTGAGGACGTCAGGGTGTCAGGAGAGGCCGTGTTAGCTGCCAGTAGTTACATAGAGGGCAGTAGAAACGAGCGACCATAGACACCTCGCCATTCAGCCGTGTATCTATGCTTGGAGGATTCTTTTTTCGAACGTCATTGTGACAAGACATGATATAGTTTGACAGGATAAGATTTTGCCGCGTTCTTGACTAATCTTAGTTGATTTTCATGTAAAAACTATTTCTTGTAATTTCCTCGTTAAACAAACCTGCTTCTGGTTTTTAAGAGTGGTAAATTTTTGAAGAAGAAAAACTGTAAGTACCCGACTTTTATTTTATTTTTTATCTAAAGTGATCATTATTTAAACGGTTTTTTCCGTTCGGATCACTGCTAAAATTTCCTGTTGCTAACATTTTTATTTCAAGGTTGTTTTTTAACGTTATAGGTAATTCTTATTTTATTCTTATATAATGGATGGTAACGTAAATGTATCGGGTGTTGAGCCAGAGGCCGGCCCAAGTGGAACGACCCGAAAGAGAAATGTGAGCTGTTCTAGCAGCAGCTCAACGAGCAGCAGCTCTTTAAGCTCATCTTCTCCAAAACGCAACAAGCGGTCGCGCCGCTCACGCCGCAAAAAAAATAAGCGTGCCCAACAGTCTAACCTGACATTGGAAAAGCTGATTAAGGAGGTTCAGGGCCTACGCGAACTAGTCTTTACAAATAATATTCATAATGCTTGCCATGATGAAGTATCAGTTTGTTCTGGGGTCAGTGGGGAACTATATGACCAACATAATAATGAAAGAGAATGTCCTGAATGCCCTGATGTTGAAGGTAGTAATCCAAATTTAGACTTTACTTTTGATATTGAAACAAAGCTAAAGGAACCATCTGTTCCAAAAACTCCTGATAACTTTTTAAAAATGCTTCTTGATGTCCAACGCTTAAGTAGCACTTCTTGGTCGGAAGTAAGGTATTCTGATACTCAAAAGCTTTATAATCACACACCAGGTTTTATAGACTTGGAGGTAAACGATGAGATCAAAATGTACGACTCTTTACGGCACTTGGCACATGCTGATAAATCATATGCAGCCATAACTTTTTGCATCCTAAAACAAAAAGAATCTTTACAAGAAGCTATTCGTAATCTTCTTTTGTGGGCTAAAAGTACAGAAGTCAATGTTGATAATTTAAGTGAGAAGGTCGAAGAATTATTTCAAAAAGGTAACTTACACAAAATTTCTTCAGACCTGCTACAGCTTGTTTGTGGCCATCGAGCTGAGAGTATAGAAATGCGTCGAGAAACAATTACTAGTCAAATTCGAGATCCATTAGTTAAAGCGTCTTTAACTACAAGTCAAGTCTCGTACTAGCTGCGAATCGATGCAGTCGTGCTGCTGACGCGTATATTTGTTTATTACAAATTAGAATTTAGCGCGGCGCAAGCCGTTGCTAGTCGTTTTTTTTTTTTTAATCGCTATGAGTGAACAACTCGTGGTGAATGAGCTGCTGGCGTTCCTGCAGCAGAAGCTGGACGTGATGGACGAGGTGTCCGCTATCCAGATCTGCGCGACGAACTTCAGCGAGGATGACGTCGCTGCTGCAAAGCAGCTGCTGTACCGGTTGCTCAACAAGAGCGACCAGATGGTGTCCCGACGGCGTGACGGGACAAAGAAGAGCATTCAAGATGTCATCACGCTGCTAAAGGAGACCGATCCAGACGACGTGCCGACGTTTGTGGCCAAGGATCTGTATAAGCTTCCGCCCGTCACCTTCGACCACGTCGACGTTACGAGCCTGCTGAAAGACATCGTCTTTCTAAAGGCAAGTATTGCGGATGTACAGAAGAAGTTAGATGCATCCCAAGTTACAGTCGCCGATTTGCGCAGCGAACTTAACGAGTTGCGTAAATCGGTGACTGTAACTGGGTCACCTGTGGGTGCATCCAACGTAAACATGCGGCGCGGAGCGTGCCTCGATGTATCGGGTGCAAGTTTCGCGTCAGCAGTTTTGTCGCCATCGCCGCTGTCACCGCCGAGTGCTGAGTCGGCACAGTGCGCGCCTCGTGCGACCCGCTGCCCCGCTCCCGTCCCTGCGGCACCTCCGCTCGCCGCCGCTCGACCGCTCGATCAGCTGCTTGTTTCTGCAGCGTCGACGAAACATCAAAATGTACGTCGAGACTACGCTAGCGTCACCGGTAGCAACATTGATGCTACGAAGAAGCCCGTGCCCGTAAAGGGACCGAATCGGGCTGACGATGAGGGGTTCGTTACGGTGCAAAGGAGGAAGCGCCGTCAGCGAGCCAACAAGAACCGCTGTGGCAAGGCTCCTGTGGAGCCAAACACAATAATCTGTGCTGCTAAGCCGAACACCCCGGTGTACATCTCCCGCCTGCACTACACCACTAAGGCGGAGGACATCGCGGAGTACGTGCGCCAGAAGCTGAGGTACGCCCCGAGAGTGCAGCTGCTGGAGTCGCGCCATAACGCCAACTTCAAGGCGTTCGTGGTGCGAGTGCCGACGTGTTTCCTGCACCTCGTGTTGGACGAGAACTTCTGGCCACAGGGCGTGGTGTTCCGTCGCTTCCGCGGACAAGTGCCACAGAACCGCACGGAGTGACATAGTGCAAAGTGAAGTGTTACTAACATAGATTTAAGTTTTTTATATACTAACAATGTTTGTATAATATAATATGTATGTTAGTCTTTAAGGTATTTATCTATGGGCCTTTGATGCCTGATAATAAAGATGATTTGATAAAGCGTCTTTAAACAGAATTCCCCCATCAGCTACTCATTTGTTCAGTACCGATTCATTCACAACGGCATTAGAAAAAGCTGGCGGTGTACGCAAGGCTTTTTGGCCTCTTAAAACTGAGTCACAGACTAGATCTAATCAAGCTAGTAGCCGCCCCTCGCGGGGGCTAGGCGGACACAAACCAATGGCTTCATCGCGTGGAGCTCAGTGTTGTAGTCATGAACAAGGCATACCGATGCACATGCAGGTTCATGATAACTCACCCTCGCGGGGTGGATATTATCTATCACTAATCAGGCAAATAAAAGTCATGGTCTACCATCCTTTCATTCTGACCAGTATACAAATAAAAGAGGTTCATTTCACAACCGCGGCTCGCGGCCCGATCGTGGAAGTAACCGAAGTCGAGGACGTTCAAACCATTCAAAAAGTTTTCGAACGAACCAAAAAATGTACAGGCAATGACTCTAATCGTTTTCGAGCAGGTCATTTAGTGCACTACCTCTCGAATTGGAAGAAAATGGGTGCACCAGATATAATTCTAAAATTTATTCAAGGGTATCGCATATCATTTATCCACAAACCTCCTCTGATATACCCAAACTTAAACGACGGGCAAATACATACACCTGTCTCAAAAGAAATGACTGCAATAATAAACAAAATGAAATCGCAGGGCATTCTAAAAGGTGTTCCACTCTCACCAAGTTTCGTTTCCCCTTTGTTTTTGATACCAAAACCCGACGGATCAGCCCGTCCCATATTCAACCTAAAAGCGTTGAACGAATTTGTAAAGGCCCAACCATTTCACTTAATAAACATGTATCGTATCCCGGACTTTCTGCAACCACAAGACTGGATGTGCAAAGTGGACCTGTCACAGGCATATTTCCATTTAAAAATTTCAAAGTCACACAGGCGCTTCCTTCGCCTTGTCTACAATCAAGAAACTCTGAATTGTCAGTCGTCAACACCTCTACATTATCCTCCGCCTGTAAATTTCCTGACAACAGATGCATCAAACCTGGGTTGGGGAGCACAACTGAACAACCTGGCTGTATCGGGCAAATGGTCGCAAGAGGAACAGACATTACACTGCAATCAAAAAGAACTGTTAGCCATATTTCGCGCCCTTCGAGACAACGCTCTCCTACTCAGCAACAGTACGATCCTGATACAGTGCGACAACAAGACGGCTGTCAGCTATTTAAGAAACGAAGGAGGTACGAAATCACTAGCCTTAATAGAATTAACATACCAAATACTGAATTTGCTAGACGAATTTCAAATACACTTCACCATTCACCAAGTCGTGGTGGCCTAGTGGGTAAAGAACCAACCTCTCGAGTATGAGGGTGTGGGTTCGATTCCAGGTCAGGCAAGTACCAATGCAACTTTTGTAAGTTTGTATGTACTTTCTAAGTAATCTTAGACACCAATGGCTGATAAAAAGGTGAAGGAAAACATCTTGAGGAAACCTGGACTATATAGTCTGAAATCACCAACCCGCATTGAGCAAGCGTGGTGATTAATGCTCAATCCTACTCCGTGTGAGAGGAGGCCTGTGCCCAGCAGTGGGACGATAAAAAGGCTGTAACAGTAACAGTTCACCATCTCCCAGGCAAATACAACAATCATGCCGATCACTTATCACGTTTTCGCCGACTTCCGGAATGGCATTTGATGCCAGCTTGCACAAAAATAGTATTTGCAAAGTGGGGAACTCCAGTAATAGATTTATTTGCCTCGGAGACGGCTCACGTAGTTTACAATTATGTATCCCGAGACCTGAAAGACCGACAAGCTCTATTTCACGATGCATTCAGTATCCCATGGAATTATCCACTCGCATGGATATTCCCACCTCCGTTCTTAATTCCAAAAGTCCTAACACACCTCAATCAATCAACAGGAATATTCTTAATAATAGCACCTCGATGGAAGAAGGTATTTTGGCGTGCAGACCTCAAAGCCCGAGCACTAGCTCCACCGCTAACTCTGACCAACTTACAGATACACCTGATCGACACATCAACGGGGCTGCCACCACCACAAGTGGACAAAATCATCCTAGAAGTATGGAAATGTGGGGGTGGTCCGAGGCGATAAAAGCATGGACTCCTGAACAACAGGAATTGCTCAAAAAATCTTGGCGTAAATCTACCCTGAAAACATACGAGGTGGCTTGGAAACGTTGGACTTCCTGGTCTTTGTCTAAAAACATTGACACTAATAATCCTACAGGTACTCAATTAGCTCAATTTTTATGTGATTTACATCTGGTTCATAATTTATCTTATAATACAATTATGTTACATAAATCTGTCGTATCCACCTTATGTAATGCTGACACTTCAAGTCAATCAAGTTCACATGTTCTTGTGAAATATATTTTAAAATCAATTGCTTTAGAAAATCCAAGAAGTTCTAAGCCACCCATTTGGGATGTTAGTAAATTAATTACCTATCTAAGCAATTATACTGTGGACATAGACAATCCCTTCCAAGTAGCACGCCATACTGCGACCATATTACTGCTTTGCTCAGGTAGACGCATCCATGACTTAACATTACTTAGGATTGATACTGACCATTATACTAGGTCAAATGAAGGTATTACATTATGGCCTCAGTTTGGTTCCAAAACAGATTGTAGTACTGGCAGGCAATCTAGCTGGAAACTTCTTAGAAATCCCAACAGTTGTAATCTAAATCCTATATTCTGGATAGAAAAAACTGTACAAATATTAAAAGAAAGACGTGATGCTGCAAAATTATTTAATTTATTTATTACAGTCAGAGGAGTGCCGAGGTCCGCTTCACGCACTGTCATCGCAGGTTGGGTAAAAACCCTTTTGAAAGAGGCGGGCATCACAGGAACTCCAGGAAGTACACGATCTGCAGTAGCCTCTAAAAGTTGGCTAGAAAATCATCCTATTGACGAAATTCTAACTCGAGGAAATTGGAAATCGGCTAATACATTCCAGAAATTCTATAGAAGAGAAGTGATAAGATATGGTGATTCAAATCTAAACGTCACGCAATTGTTTAATCCAGTAAATTAACTCTGGCTATTTATTAACTGCTTTCGTTTTATTGTATTTATGTATTTGTGATAAGATCGACAATAAAATGATTATAAATATGTAAAATTTTCATGTTTAATATTAAATACATGGTCTATTAACTTACATTTGCATTTTATTTTATTTTATCTAAACACATTGGTGTTAGCACAAAGTGACGACACCAGGCGATAACAAACAGGTCTCAATAATAAAGCTTCCAGTGACGGTCAAGTAATTTAATAGAAGCGTTTTACCTGAAATAACGCATATTAAAATACTTACCTCACTGGAAGCTTTAATTTTACTTCTGCCTGGTTATATTGAGCCAATGAACAAAAAGTAGCACTGACATTTTAAGAAACTAAAATGGCAAGCAACCGCCGGATGTCGTCACTGGGTAAGTAAAAAAAGTACTAAAACAGATAAGAAATCGACGGAAACGGATATGCTCTCTCAATAATAAAGCTTCCAGTGAGGAAAGTATTTTAATATGCGTTTTATTTCAGGTAAAACGCTTCTATTATGGTATTCTTAAAAACAAGAAGCAGGTTTGTTTAACGAGGAAATTACAAGAAATAGTTTTTACATGAAAATCAACTAAGATTAGTCAAGAACGCGGCAAAATCTTATTCTAACAAACTATAACATGTCTTGACACAATGACGTTCGAAAAAAGAATCCTCCAAGCATAGATGCACGGGTGAATGGCGAGGTGTCTATGGTCGCTCGTCTCTGCTGCCCTCTTTGTAACTACTGGCAGCTAACACGGCCTCTCCTGACACCCTGACGTCCTCGGCAGGATCTGGGTGAACCTGGTTGAGTTTCGGAACACCTGCACATTCAATAAGCAAGTTGGATCTGGCTCAATTTCGTCATATTTAAATCTCGATTGGTTATCGTGGTCATCATCGGTTTTCTGAACACATGACACTTTCAGAATAAAAATTATTGGAGGTTTTACAAACCTCAAACAAAGTACTGATCTATTTAAACAAAGAAAAATAAATAACATCAACTTTAAATCAAATAACAGGTACAAAATTAATAACAGAACACTGGTATACCACCCAGCGACTGGAAAATAAATAACATCAACTTTTAATCAAATATCAGGTACAAAATTAATAACAGAACACTGGTATACCACCCAGCGACTGGAAAATAAATAACATCAACTTTAAATCAAATATCAGGTACAAAATTAATAACAGAACACTGGTATACCACCCAGCGACTGGAAAATAAATAACATCAACTTTAAATCAAATATCAGGTACAAAATTAATAACAGAACACTGGTATACCACCCAGTGACTCGAAAATAAATAACATCAACTTTAAATCAAATAACAGGTACAAAATTAATAACAGAACACTGGTATACCACCCAGTGACTCGCAAAGAAGGCATAGGCTCAAAAGTTTGCATATAGCACAAGATTTCAACACCATAGGCATAGGCTCTAAGTTTGCATAACTCATCTCTCAACTCACGTCAAGTCATAGTCAAGCCAGGGGCTCAGTCTATACAGAAGCCATAAGCCAGGGGCTCAGACTATACGGAAGTCATAAGCCAGGGGCTCAGACCATACGGAAGTCATAAGCCAGGGGCTCAGACCATACGGAAGTCATAAGCCAGGGGCTCAGTCTATACAGAAGTCATAAGCCAGGGGCTCAGACCATACGGAAGTCATAAGCCAGGGGCTCAGACCATACGGAAGTCATAAGCCAGGGGCTCAAACCATACAGAAGTCATAAGCCAGGGGCTCAGACCATACGGAAGTCATAAGCCAGGGGCTCAGACCATACGGAAGTCATAAGCCAGGGGCTCAGACCATACGGAAGTTATAAGCCAGGGGCTCAGACCATACGGAAGTCGTAATCCAGGGGCTCAGACTATACGGAAGTCATAAGCCATGGGCTCAGACCATACAGAAGCCATAAGCCAGAGGCTCAGACTATTCGGAAGGCATAAGCCAACAGAACCAGCAGGAGCACCAGCACAGCAGCGCTCGTGCCGCAATCAGCAGCACCGGCACAGCAACGCTTGTGCCGCGACCAGGAGCACTGGCAGAGCAGCGCTCGTGCCGCAATCAGCAGCACCAGCATAGAAGCGCTTGGGCCACGACACGGCCGTTACACATTCTCGTGTATAAAGTCTGCGAACAAGCACTTACGACATACATTTCGTTCGGCCACTTCTGACCATCAAAATCTGGAAAGCTTTTCGCTCTCAAAGAAATAAATTCAAGGCATAACTTTGAAACGATGTCTCATAAATATCATTATTTCTAATCATGTATCAGCAACGCTGAAAATACAACTACCATTACGGTTTGATAAGTTACGTGTAGTTTACTTCACTTCAGCTTTTGCTACACAGAATACTCATAGGTGACAATACCAATGGTTGGTACATTATTACACATTTTTCCACTTAATATAGCTAAGAGCATAATTACTTCCGTGTGTAATCAAAACAATAAAACAGATCACCTGACCTCAAAGCATGATATGCCAGGTCTACTATCCACTGGCTATCATTACCGGAGTATGCCAAACGAGATACTGGCCGTCAGCACTCCGTACAGCATGCAAAGCTTGTGCAGCAGCACAGCATCCGAGGAGCATGAAGTGTCACAGCATTCTTACTATGTCAAATGACACAGCACCTGGAGCGCTTACACCATCACCTCTCACGGCTTAGGCTTATCCTCAATACCTATAGTCAAAAGACAAGCAAGCAAGCATCTGGCTAAGGTAACCAAACGTTCAAATGACAGACTCTCAAGCATTGTCATGTTACAGATTTGAACATTAGTTAACATCAAAAATTAATGCACCCAAATTATATAATCAGTAAAAGAAAATAAAAAGTAAGGTCTGTAAACAGACTTTCAATTTGTAAAATGTGATTTACGCCATAGCCTTCCATTCAACAGGGTTTACTTGTTGTTTGTATCCCTTTCTTGAGCTCTCCGGGCCTTCGAGGGCCACAACCACAGTGGTATGGCACCAAAAATCTAAAGCCTGATGCACAATTTGAACTATTCCATCTCAATGAAAAACAAATTGAGTAAGTAAAAATCAAAACAGTGTGCATTTATATCACAAAAGCAGTAAAATTATATTTCTGTGTAGTTGTTGAAACTCTCATAAGCGGAAAGATTAGAAATAAACATTATTGAGCATACATAGTAAGCCTGTTAGTTATCCAATTTCATGGGACAAAAAGATTTCAAATGCAACCAAAAGATGCACGTTATTGTTGCAGCTTGTATTACACCTTGTTCAAACTTTAAAACATTTATCTAACCTTTTGTATAAAAAAAAACAACCCGTTGGTCATTAGCGATGGCACCTGAGAATGTAACTCTCATACACTTTCAGTATGTATTTAACCAATAAACCACCAAGATGGATTACAAGACATGTATTACATAAAGGCTAAATAAAATCGGATTGATCTCACCATTTACATACAGGTAGGTACATTACAGGATTCTTCCCGTAACATCTCGAGCATAGTAGGAGCAAGGCATGTTGTTCACGGACACCACAGCAATACATAGGTAGAAACTCATTCCACCCGAAACACACGAGAGCAGCATCAGCGTACTAAGCTCGAGCAATTCTCGACTTATTACACCGTCATATCCACATGAAAACCAAAGCCATCGTTAATTCGGTTATAACATGAACATTTTGATATTACCTTAACATGTTACTATGACGATCAATTTTGTTAACCAATGATCATAGTTACCAGACCTGTTATTTCCATAAAATAATAAAAACCAATATTCCTTTGCGATTTTTCCAATAATACAATCCACATTAATGCTATCCTGAAGGATATAAGGATGTATTCTTAAAGTTATTTGGGCCCTTGATGCCGCTGAACTCTTCAGAATGGAATAGACCAGAATGGAATGTCCTTGTTCCACAACAAGACATATTTATTGGTACCTATTGCTTACGCTGCCTGCATAGCATCTTGAATATACCAATCTACGCAACTCACTGCAATCCATTACAAAATTAAAATAGAACGGCAAAAACTTCGGTAATGGCGGATATCCTTACACCGCGTCGTACTTAATAAAAGTGCCAATGAATCTAAACTGAAATCAAAAACTTTATAGTGGGAGTGAGACTATCCCACTTCTGATCTTAAAAACCAGAAGCAGGTTTGTTTAACGAGGAAATTACAAGAAATAGTTTTTACATGAAAATCAACTAAGATTAGTCAAGAACGCGGCAAAATCTTATTCTGTCAAACTATAACATGTCTTGACACAATGACGTTCGAAAAAAGAATCCTCCAAGCATAGATGCACGGCTGAATGGCGAGGTGTCTATGGTCACTCGTCTCTGCTGCCCTCTTTGTAACTACTGGCAGCTAACAGTATTTTATGACGCATTATTAACAATCAACTTCATCATTTCCAAATTTTTGCTGAATAAATTAAACACAGACATGTTATTATCAAAATACCATTTTCTTATACACACAGCATTATTCAATGCATAGTTAATTCTATGATGCACACAGTTAAAGTCTCTTTTATTTTTTCAAAAACATTCCTTTTAATGTTGAAAGATTAGGACATCCCTTTTCACCAAGATCACTCACAATCACTTTACAGTTCGGGCATAATTCTTTAATCCACTGTATTTTTTCCAAACCCTTGGTCATTATTTTCTTATTCTCGAGATATAATACTACGACGCGTTGAAATTCTTTATTATCGATGTAGCCCTCACTCCAGTAAATTCCTCGATTTCTTTCTAACCATCTCACTCGCTTCTTTTCTTCTTTAGACAAATAATGAAACGGATATGGTGGTTTTACTATGAATTTTTAGGTAAGTTCCTGACTTACAATGGCCACTTCCTTCACGATAAAATTATTTTGATTATCTTTAAATCCTTGGAGGTCAACTATGATGGTATCTGCGTTCATGATATCTTCTTTACGATGTTACTTAATGGCTTGTATTCAACAATGCAGTCATTCAGAATGAGACAATAAGCTGCAGTTTGATCTGGTAGTTCCGAATCACTCTTAATTTCTACTCTTACATCTACGACAGGACCCGCCTTTAGATTATCTGCTTGTCTAGAGCAATCGACTACAAACAGCGGTGCTAAATCTTTAAACTTTTTCTCACTTAACAAGGGTTCTGGACGGCGTCCGTAATACGACTGTTGAAATCTGACGTATTGCTCATATAATAATGCAATTCTGTTATTAGCGAAGTTCACATTAAGACTTTCATATGGAAGATAAGTTGAATTTAGGTACACTTTTACATCACGAACATTGCAGTGATCGAATTGAGACATGTCAGAACTTGCACTATTTTTCCTATTTGTCTGT
Organism: Helicoverpa assulta; assembly: GCA_963856015.1. Lineage (NCBI taxonomy): Eukaryota > Metazoa > Arthropoda > Insecta > Lepidoptera > Noctuidae > Helicoverpa > Helicoverpa assulta. The sequence goes on along the minus strand of CAWLCW010000001.1, from coordinate 17,365,432 downwards.
AAGCCTATAATGACGTATCTTCGTCGTGGCGATATTCGTATCGAACGGACGCGTACGGTAAATTAGTTGTGCATAATTTAATTTTATTTGTGCAGATATTGATATATTAGGTATTGATTCAGACACCTATACTTATATGAGTGACTCACACGGGTGTGTGAGATGGCTTGACCATTGCATAGTGACAAGTAGTACCAGAAGTTCTATTATGAATATAAATGTAATTAATGATGTCTCGTGGTCTGACCACTTTCCGATAGTAATAACATGCAATTTTAATTTATTTGTTCCAAAACATTGTACTAAATATGAAGGACATAATAAAATTATTGGGGAACAAGAAACAACGAACAAATACAATTGTATCACAGTTATTGTTGCGAAGCTCTGCAGTACATTGATTATCCAAATCAGTTAATAGACTGCGGTGACAAAATTTGTAATAATCAACAGCATAAAATTGTAATTGATGATATGTATAACCGTATTATTGCTGTGTTGCAAGAGGCTGCTTTACACAGTTATAGCACTGCTTTTACAAAAAGGAAATGTGTGTCGGGGTGGAATAAATATGTAAAAGAAGCTTATTCGGAGGCACGGTTTAGTTTTCAAAGGTGGGTTCAGCATAGAAAACCAAGAATAGGATTTTTGTTTAATGAAATGAAAAAAACTAGACGAATTTTTAAGACCAGGCTAAAATGGTGCCAGGATAATGAAAAGCAGATAAAAATGGATATTCTTGCTACACATCTTAATGATAAGAATTTTAGTTCCTTTTGGAAGCGTACCGCCGCCTTGAACCCTAAGCCGAGCCTACCAGCCAATATTGAAGGTTTGTCCAACAGTGGTGATATAGCCAACATGTTTGCTGATAGTTTTAAAGTTACTCCTCTCAACTCATGTCCATCAATGGGAGGCATCCGGGCCCCGTGTGAGGGTGACGTGCACGTATTTTATTCTACCAAGGATGTAAAAGTGGTTTTAAAGAATATGAAGCGGGGCAAGTCACCTGGGCACGACGGGCTAAGTGTTGATCACTTAAGGTCGGCTGGAGTACACCTGCCCAGAATACTTGCCATGTTATTTAATCTGTGTGTGGGTCACTCTTATTTGCCTGAGAAGTTGACTAAAACGGTTGTAATTCCTATATTGAAGAACAAGACTGGTGACACATTCGTGGCGGTAAGTCCCCTCTTTGAGGAGTGGCTCGGGAGGAGTCACGGCGCCCTCACGTACCGCATGACGCAGGTCCTCACCGGACACGGTTGTTTCGGGAGGTACCTGCACCGCATCGGTCGTGAGGAGGCGCCCGGGTGTCACCATTGTGCGGACAGCCCCGAGGACACGGTGGACCACACAGTCCAGGTGTGCCCCGCATGGGAGGGGCACCGCCGGGTCCTCGTCGAGGCTTTGGGCGGCGGCGACCTCTCGCGTCCGGCCTTGGTTCAGGCCATGGTCCGGGGCGAGAGGGAATGGGATGCCGTCGCCTCCTTCTGCGAAGCGGTCATGCTCGAGAAGGAGGAGGCGGAACGCCAGAGAGTTCGCACCTCTCATCCCGGCCGCCGCGCTGGACCAGGTAGACACCATGGGCGCCGGGTGTCGCGAGATGACTCCCGGCCACCGTAGGCGTGGGTCTGTGGGCGGTGAGTTCGGGTGGCTCATCGTCCCTCTGTCTTTCTAGACGACAGACCCGTGTCGACGGCGCGCGTTGTTCCACGCGCTCCTCAAAGAGATGTCAGCAACCCCAGCGGGGCCCAGCAGGGCCAAGGCCTGCCGGGGCTGCGGGTTGTTCGAAAGAGATACCGCGGCCCTGGTACATAAAAGGCCTACGACGGAACACGACGATTTTAGTCAGTAAGAGTCTGACACTCCCTCACCGCTGCTAACCCACAGCGGGAGGGGTCATTTGATGATTTTACGTCGCTAAAAAAAAAAAAAAAAAAAAAAGACTGGTGACACATCAGACAGAAACAACTATAGGCCTATCTCGTTAGGCACGGTCATCGGTAAGGTGCTGGATAGTTTGCTTGATACTCAGCTGAAGAAGCATATCAAGATACATGACGCGCAATTTGGGTTTAGAGCCGGTTTGTCGACTGAAAGTGCAATCCTGTGTCTCAAGCAAACTGTTCGGTACTACACGGACAGAAAAACACCTGTTTATAGCTGTTTTCTTGACTTGTCCAAGGCCTTTGATCTAGTAAATTATGAAATCTTGTGGCAAAAACTGTCTGATGAAACGGATTTGCCCGCTGAACTCATAAGTATTTTTAAACATTGGTACTCAAATCAAAAGAACTGTGTTCGGTGGGCAGGTTCGAATTCCTTTACGTACGGGCTTGACTGTGGTGTGAGGCAGGGGGGGTTGACTTCACCTAGTTTGTTTAACTTATATGTAATCTAGGAAAATAAGACCAGAAGTGATTTTTTAAAAACAATTTTTAATACTACCTACTAATCAATAAATCTTAACAAAAGAAATTCACAAGCGATACAACAATTTGTACACAATACACAAAAATAGAACACCAGACTTATCACTAATTACAATGAAAATGCGTTAATTACAAAATAGTCACACAGTAATCGGACAGAGTAACACCCTACCTCGACAACAGTTGGCAGCAGAAAGAGAGCTGTGCTGTCAAAGCACGGCCTTTTATAGACAACCCCCTTCCCTCCTAACTAATATCCTACACGGCCTTTCCTGACGGGAGGCCGTCCTCGGGCTCCATCTTCTAACTCTGGAGATCAGTCTCTAGAGTTGGCATTGATGCTCCTGATTCTTGATCCGAGGAAACGCTGAGCGACGCCAGCAGAGCAGGCCTGTCTTCGCTTCTCTGTTTCCCGGACGTGCTGGGCTGTGGCTCCATCATGTCACCAGGCACCTCAACTCCAGGAGGCTGGCCGACACTCGGACTGGTGGACTCCTCATTCTCATCGTCTGCTTTTGTAAAAACGAAAACAACGGCAGAATACTATTTTCAATAATAAACACAACAGGACAACTATGTGCCCACATAACGCTACTTTACGACACATATCATATAAGTGTACGTAAGTGCACATTCGGCGTTATGTAAACTAAACTCGCCTAGCTCAACACTAGCACAACGGTATAAAACAAACTTATATCTGTACCAATCACCTGGGGCATCACCCGTCGGGGGAGTGCCACCTCACGACTCGCTAGAGATCTACGCGTACTTGCGTGAGACATAACTTTGCGTGTGTGAATTGGTCCCACATATAAGCGTGTTTTTACCCAAACTATCAATGACTCACAAACAGTGTTAACTACTCAAACAATGGTATAAAACAAACTAATATCCGTACCAATCACCTGGGGCAAAACCCGTCGGGGGAGTGCCACCTCACGACTCGTTAGAGATCTACGCGTACTTGCGTGAGACATAACTTTGCGTGTGTGATTTGGTTCCACATATGAGCGTGTCTTTACCCAAACTATCAATAACACACATACAATGTTTACCACTGAAACAAGTTTCACACCACGACTCGTCAGTCAACCCTGTGACATGATCAAGCGTGTAAGTACTATACATAGCTCCAGGACCATAAGTCCGAACCACAAAAATAAAACAAAAACACCCAAAGCATGTCTCATATACTAGGATCGCATATCCGAGCACACTCCAGGACAGCATCCAATAATATGAAACCCTACTCCACTTGAAGCGTATCCGTCAGTCAGGATAGCATATCTCACTCTGAGGCAAGCTATACCAACTGCAAGATAAGACTTCCCTTGGCATGTTTACTCTCTCAGAAAATATTTCACCCCTAGGTAAATTATCACTCTCACTTACTTAAAGTTTACAAAAATATAATAAAAACAGTTTGAACAAAATATCAAGTATTGAAATAATTCGGATACTATTCGGATAACTCACCACAAAAAAAATCAGCGCACACATCGGGAGTCCACTCTCGTTGCCACGGAATCATATACTCCGCAGCCGCTTGTGTCGACTTCCCATACGATCCAGCCAAGAGTCGAAGCTCATAACGACCATGTGGGAGTACTTTCACCACACGATATGGCCCTCGTATGCAGGAGTCCAGCTTCCCAGTTGACTGCGCCTGTTTTCTAACAAAAACTAATGAATTTAGTTCGAAAGTACGAGGCACCTTACGACCTTGGTTGACGTAGCTATCTTGACCCTCTTGATTTGAACGGAGGCGTTCAGACGCCCTTTGCCGACTCATCTCGCGAAGAGCCTCTCTGTTTGGACTGGAACCTTCTATAGCTACATCCCGTACCAAACTTCGAATGAGTGGAGTTGCCGCATCGATACCTACCAGCAGATTAAGTGCCGACAGCTGAGTGGTTCTGTGTTTGGTCATATTGAGAACCAACTGCAACTTCCACAGGATGGTTGGCCACCTCTGTTGCCTGTAATTGCACTCGATACGTACCATGTTAAGTACAGTCCGACAGTATCGTTCCACCTGTCCGTTGGATTGATGCATCTCTGGTGTTATCAGATGTGTATCGCACCCCATATCCCTAACCCAATTGAGGAATTCAACACTCTGGAACATTCTACCCCTATCTGCTACTAACAATTTAGGTGTACCAAACAGTGAAATTAAGTTCGTGAAATGATGTTTTAATTCGCCAGCATCTTGGCGATACATTGGGTATAATAAGGTGAATTTGGAAAACGCATCAACGGCGATTAGAACATAACGATAGCCATCGGCTTCGGGTAAGGGGCCTAGTGCATCCATATGGATCGTTTCAAACGGGACGTCTGGTTTTTCCCAGGAGTGAATGGGTTGAAGAGGAGCACGGGCAACTTTCTTGTGGGAAAGGCACACCAAACAATGTGTTATGTACTTCACTACAAAAGCTCTTAACCCTGGGAACCAGAAATGTTTTGTGATAAGGTCGACAGTTTTATCTACACATGGATGGTCATGTTCATCATGAAAGATGCGGAGAAGGCTAAGCCTGTGACCTTTGGGGATAAAGCAGAGGAGCTTTGGGTTTTCACCAGTAGGTGTGGACTTATAATAAAGGATGTCATTCTTAAGAATGTAACGCGAAGAGTCTAACTGGCCATCTGACAAGCTCTGTATGAGAGACCGCGTCTCTTCATCCGAAGCCTGAGCAACTTGAGCCCAGTTCAAAGATTTCGGAATGGAAATCACATTTACCGGGTTCCGACTAAGATAATCGGCATGGGACAAAAGAGAACCCTTACGGTAGTCAAGGCTGAAGTCAAAATCTTGGAGGTACATCCACCACCGAGCCACTCTAGGCAACAAATCCTTCTTACGCTGAGTAAGTTTTAGCGCGTTGCAATCAGTGACTACAGTGAAGTGGCACCCCACAAGATAATGCCTAAAATTTTGGAGAGCTTTAACGACGGCAAGTGTCTCCAGCTCATACGAGTGGTATTTACTTTCAGCCCCTTGGGTAAGCTTGCTGAAGTATGATACCACTCGCTTGCGATTACCCTCATGTACCTGGATCAGAACAGCTCCATAACCAATAGAGCTCGCGTCTGTGTGGACCTCTATTGGTAACGAAGGGTCATAGATCGCCAATACTGGCTCGCTCGTCAGACATTCTAAAATGTACTTTCGAGCTGCCTGTTGTTCTAAACCCCAATTAAAAGGAACACCCTTTTTAGTTAATGCAGCAATACATGCAGTTTTCTGGGCAAAGTCAGCTATATACCGTCTAAAATAGCTGGCTAAGCCCATGAACTGCCGGACTTGTTTAATGTTTTGCGGTTGGGCTGAGTCAATCAAAGCTCTCACCTTATCATGACTCGGCCTAACCTGATTTTCACTAATTGTCCGACCCAAATACTCGATCTCAGTCGCCAAAAACGAGCATTTCTTCAAATTAATAGAAAAGCCAGCTTTTGTCAAAGTATCAAGAACCTTGCGCAATAAAATAAGACCCTGATCTATCGTTTTACTTAATATTAGGACGTCGTCGATGTACACTAGGATGTCACCAGATTCGATGAACTCGCGAAGTGTTTTCGTGATAATTCGCTGATAAACAACCGGGGCATTCGCCAAACCATAAGGCATTTTCAAATATTGATAATGGCCCTCAGGCGTGATGAATCCCGTAAGCGGTACCGACTCCTGGTCCAAAGGTATCTGGTGAAATCCAGTGGCCATATCAAGGCTACTGAAGTATTTATTGCGCCCCAAACGATCTATGTGATCATCTATTCGAGGTAGTGGAAACCGATCCTTAATTGTAACATCATTGAGCTTACGAAAGTCTACACACATCCTATCCGACCCGTCTTCTTGGATCCTAATTTAACTAAATGTTTAAAATTTAAAGTTTAAAATTTAACAATAAAAAGCCACGTCCGACAAACTTTTCTTCTTTTTTTTTACATTCTATTTAGTTTTTTTTCTGTAATGTATGATCATAGTGTTAAAGATGTACCTTCATTGTATTTGATTTTTACTGTAAACGGGAGTCAAGGGTTCGAGCTGAAAACCAGCGCTTGGCAACCCCTTTTGGGAAGCCTAAGCATAAGCTGACGCTCGAACCTTTTGCTTTCGGTATTATAGCCACCATGTTAAGTTTTTTTTTCTGTTTGCTGTAATACTGGAAACAATAAACTTCTATTCTATTCTATTCTATTCTTTCTTTTTGACGAGTAGGATAGGACTCGCATACTCGGAATCTGATTCCTCGATTATGCCCTTATCCAAAAGGTCTTTGATTATATCACGAACACGGAGAGTCTCAGCGTATGAAAGTCGGTAAGGGCGATAGTTAACGGGTGTGTTGGAATTAAGTTTGATTGACATACACCCTGTATTGACAGTAGCGCGGCGGTCACCGCCGGTGCCGGACGTGTGCGAGAGCAGGCTCTCCACAGTACCTGGCGTGTCCGCTGGAGGGCGCCACAGTGTCGTGCACAGTGTCGCACGGCGGCGAGCGCGGTCAGTAGCGCGGCGGTCACCGCCGGTGCCGGACGTGTGCGAGAGCAGGCTCTCCACAGTACCTGGCGTGTCCGCTGGAGGGCGCCACAATGTCGTGCACAGTGTCGAGCACGGCGGCGAGCGCCGTCAGTAGAGCGGCGGTTACCCCGACCCCGACTACTCGAGCTTCTGTTGTCACACTCCTCTCCGTTCCGTGGCAGCAGTATCCTACCCTCCTCTCCCTCAATCTCAAATTCCAAGCAGATGCCTCCTGCTAAGATCCACTGGCGATCCCGGCCAGGCACAGCCCTTCTCATGGCTCATGGTTCGCGTTAGAGGCCATGCTAACGCCTAGGGACGTCTCTACCTTTCTCCAATTGTGGCGGTTTACCGTTCCATTGGATACAGGGAGGTAGAGATAAGAGTGCACCTGTGTATGCGCACACACTGTCGTTGCTACGTTTCGTGCACTTTAATATCTCCTGCGCAATTGACTTGGTCTGCCAAATGGACTCCGATTTAGCCCTGCGGCGATGGGCAGAGGTAGAGAGGTCCGGTTGTGATGCCAACTTGGCTTTGTCTGATGTCTACACGCAGGCGACCTAGGGTAGATGGTCGCTTTGCACTGCATTGGGTTAACAGTGCAATTCGGCAGCTCCCTGGGTGACGAAGCAGCTCTATTTAGAGAGGCCCTGCTTCCCCCAATCCGGGGAGGGGACTAGAAAAGGTGTCCTAAAAAAGGCTTAACCCTGTATAAAAAGAGAGAGTAACCACGGCTGTCTCTGCATCAATAACTCGTGGTCGAAAGATACATAATAATCTCAGACGGAAACCCGTTAAAATTAATAATATGACCTTTGCAGCGTGGAATGTGCGAACCCTCCTTGATCGCGAAAGTAGCCTGTGTCCTCCTCGTAAAACCGCTCTCGTATCGAGAGAACTCCGACGCTACGGTGTGCACATCGCTGCTCTTAGTGAGACTCACTTGGCAGACGAGGGGGAGAGATTGGAGCGCTTGGGCGGATATACTTTCTTTTGGAAAGGTACTCCATCCTCAGAGCCTAGAAGATCCGGGGTTGGATTCGCGATCAGCAACCATATAGCAGCTAAATTAGAGGAGTATCCTATCCACATCTCGGACCGCGTCACCACGCTGCGCCTACACCTCGATAATGGCAATCACCTTAATATCATCAGTGTTTATGCACCAACGCTCGACAAGGATGATGAAACCAAGGCCAAGTTTTACGAAGAAGTTACGCAAACCCTATCAAAAATTCCCCAAAGGGAACAGATACTTCTGATGGGTGACTTCAATTCGCGAGTCGGACGTGACTTTGAAGCTTGGCCAAAGGTCTTGGGAAGACATGGTGTCGGTAACATGAATAGTAATGGACAACTCCTGCTATCTCTCTGTGCCGAATTCGAACTGGCCATCACCAACACCATGTTCAGACTCCCGGCTAAATATAAAACTACCTGGATGCATCCGAGATCAAAGCATTGGCACCTGATTGATTTCATAATCGTTCGGCAAAGAGACATTTCCCAAGTACAGATTACACGTGTTATGCGTGATGCTAATGCAATGTGCTCCACGGACCACCGTCTTGTTGTCACCAAGATGAAGCTTCGTTTATATCCTCCTCGCAGATCTCATGGAGTGAAGCCTAAGTGCCTAGATTTGGAAAAATTTCAAAGTTTGGAGGTACGCGACAACTATATACAGGCAATTAGTGATGCGATCCAGCTAATAGACGTTGAGCATGGTGATTCTGTAGCTAACTGGCATACCCTCTCGACCGGATTAATCGCTAGTGCTTCGCAGACACTGGGTGTCAAACCTGGTAGACACGAAGACTGGTTTGATGAAAATGATAAAATACTAACAAAAGCTATCCAGAATCACCGCTCCATACTACGTCAATTTAGGGACGATCAACAAGCGGAGCGTGTTAAGCAAAGTGGAGCCGAGTTGCGGAGATATGTACGGGAAATAAAAGACAAGTGGTGGCGTCAAAAGGCCGAACGTATGCAGTGGCTCTCTGACACGAAACAGCTAGGTGCGTTTTATGATGAGGTTCGCAAACTGGTCGGTAAAACCAGTCGTACAAGAGTACCCTTAAGATCTCATGACGGCACACAGCTAATGACCAACAAGCAGGACGTACTTAAGAGATGGGCAGAGCATTTCAACGACTTGCTCAATGTCGATAGAGCTGTGGAAATGTCGTTTATCTGCTCGATGGCATCACTGCCCACTGTCAAGCAGCTAGACGATCCACTGACCCTGCGTGAGGTCATCGTTGCCGTTCAACAACAACAGAACAAAAAAGCGGTCGGCATTGATAATGTTCCTGGAGAGTTGCTGAAATATGGGGGTGCGGAGTTGCATGAGACCATTTGGAAACTCTTTGCAAAGATGTGGAACGAGGAGCGAGTACCTGATGAGTTTCGAGTCTCTCGGGTGTGCTCCTTGTACAAGAGCAAAGGCGACAAATCTGACTGCAACTCCTATAGAGGTATCTCTCTCCTGACCTCTCCAGGCAAAACCTTTGCACGAATTTTACTGAACCGCTTGATGCCCTTGTCTGAAGACATACTGCCTGAAACCCAATTTGGCTTCCGGCCGAATCGAGGTACGTGTGAGGCCATCTTCTCTATCCGTCAACTTCTAGAGAAGAGTCGTGAGCAGAGTCAACCATTGTTTCTTTGCTTTGTTGACTTGGAGAAAGCTTTCGACTCGGTGCCGCGCAAAGCCTTATGGGTGGTACTAGCGAAACTTGGATGCACGGACAAGTTTATAAGAATGATACGACTTCTGCATGATGACATGCGCTGTTGTGTCAGTGTGCAGGGCGAGGACTCGGAGTTCTTTAAAGTGAGCTGCGGTGTGAAACAGGGCTGCGTGCTCGCTCCAACTCTCTTTGCCCTGTACTTTGCAGTTGTCGTTCGGGAAGCCTTGCAGACTCTGTCCGAAGGTATCCGTATTTGTTTTCGTACCGATGGCGGTGGTGTCTTCAACCTAAATAGACTCAAGGCTCGCACAAGAGTGTCTCGCGCGACTGTCACTGAGATGATGTATGCAGATGACTTATGTTTTGTGGCGGAATCCCCAGATGGGCTGCAGAGGCTTATGTCGAGACTACTGCAGGCATGCAGCAGATTTGGCCTGAAGATAAATGTCAAGAAAACCGAAGTCATGGCACTTGATACTGTGAACAGTGCCCCAGTTGACATTAGACTCGGAGATGTCTCGCTTAAGCAAGTAAACCAATTCAAATATCTTGGCAGCACCATAACATCCAGGTGTCTCCTTGATAACGAAGTCAACAGCCGAATAGGAGCAGCTGCTGCAGCTTTTGGTAGACTTCGTGCCAAGGTGTTCCGCTCACATGACATAAAGCTCTCTACAAAAGTAGCTGTGTACATGGCAATAGTTCTGCCAAATCTCCTATATGCCTCTGAGACTTGGTGTCTATACCGCGAGCATATTCGGACATTAGATAGATTCCATCTAAAATGCCTACGTGACATTATGTGCATCCAGTGGTCGGACCGTGTTCGTAACACGGAAGTACTTAGACGCGCTAATGTCAGCGGTATTGAGGCCTATCTAATGCGTCGACAGCTGCGCTGGGCTGGTCATGTCTCCCGGATGTCAGATGCCCGAGTAGCAAAGCGCGTCTTCTACTCAGAGCTGGAGACTGGCAAGCGTAAGCAGGGTGGTCAACGTCTGCGGTACAAAGATGTGCTGAAACGCCACATGAAGAGATGTGACTTAGATCCGTCACACTGGGAGGCTATGGCGGCAGATAGGACCAAATGGAGGCGGACTATTAAGGACAAGGTGTGCGAGTTTGAGAGCCGGCGGAGAGAACAGCTCGACGCTAGGCGAGATGAGCTGAAGGCCCGACCACCCGCGGCCATACAATACACCTATAGCGGAGGAGTGCTGACTTGCAGTGAATGTGGACGGACATTCACTGCAAAAATTGGCTTTGTCAGTCACTGGAGAGCACACCAGCGAAGCTCTCAAAATTAAGCGCAGATCCAAGTCGCTGTGGCCGAAATCGGCCAGGATCAATATATATATATTGTTAGCTGCCAGTAGTTACAAAGAGGGCAGCAGAGACGAGCGACCATAGACACCTCGCCATTCAGCCGTGCATCTATGCTTGGAAGATTCTTTTTTCGAACGTCATTGTGACAAGACATGTTATAGTTTGACAGAATAAGATTTTGCCGCGTTCTTGACTAATCTTAGTTGATTTTCATGTTAAAACTATTTCTTGTAATTTCCTCGTTAAACAAACCTGCTTCTGGTTTTTAAGATCAGAAGTGGGATAGTCTCACTCCCACTATAAAGTTTTTGATTTCAGTTTAGATTCATTGGCACTTTTATTAAGTACGACGCGGTGTAAGGAGATCCGCCATTATCGAAGTTTTTGCCGTTCTATTTTAATTTTGTAATGGATTGCAGTGCGTTGCAATCTACGCAACGGTATATTCAAGATGCTATGCAGGCAGCTCGAGAATTGCTCGAGCTTAGTACGCTGATGCTGCTCTCGTGTGTTTTGGGTGGAATGAGTTTCTGCCTATGTATTGCTGTGGTGTCCGTGAACAACATGCCTTCCTCCTACTATGCTCGAGATGTTACGGGAAGAATCCTGTAATGTACCTACCTGTATGTAAATGGTGAGATCAATCCGATTTTATTTAGCCTTTATGTATGTGTCTTGTAATACATCTTGGTGGTTTATTGGTTAAAGACATACTGAAAGTGTATGAGAGTTATATTCTCAGGTGCCATCGCTAATGACCAACAGGTTCTTTTTATACAAAAGGTTAGATAAATGTTTTAAAGCTTGAACAAGGTGTTATACAAGCTGGAACAATAATGTGCATCTTTTGATTGCATTTGAAATCTTTTTGTCCCATGAAATCGGATAAGTAACAGGCTTACTATGTAAATGAGCCCAATAATATTTATTTCTAATGTTTCTGCTCATGAGAGTTTCAACAAGTACCCACACAGAAATATAAGTTTACTGCTTTTGTGATATAAATGCACACTGATTTGATTTTGACTTACTCAATTTGTTTTCATTGAAATGGAATATTTAAAATTGTGCATCAGGCTCTAGATTTTTGGTGCCATTTTACAATTTACAAATTGAAAGTTTGTTTTCAGACCTTAGTTTTTATTTTCTTTTACTGAGTAATTTGCATTAATTTTTGATGTTAACTAAGTTCAAATCTGTAACATGACAATGCTTGAGAGTCTGTCTATTGAATGTTTGGTTACCTTAGCCAGATGCCTGCTTGCTTGTCTTTTGACTACAGGTATTGAGGATAAGCCTAAGCCGTGTGAGGTGATGGTGTAAGCGCTCCAGGTGCTGTGTCATTTGACATAGTAAGAGTGGTGTGACACTTCATGCTCCTCGGATGCTGTGCTGCACAAGCTTTGCATGCTGTACGGAGTGCTGACGGCCAGTATCTCGTTTGGCCAGCCAGTGGATAGTAGACCTGGCATATCATGCTTTGAGGTCAGGTTATCTGTTCTATTGTTTTGATTACACATCGGAAGTAATTATGCTCTTAGCTGTATTAAGTGGAAAAATGTGTAATATTGTACCAACCATTGGTATTGTCACCTATAAGTATTCTGTGTAGCAAAAGCTGAAGTGAAGTTAACTACACGTAACTTATCAAACCGTAATGGTAGTTGTGTTTTCAGCGTTGCTGATACATGATTAGTAATAATGATATTTCTGAGACATAGTTTCAAAGTCATGCCTTGAATTTATTTCTTTGAGAGCGAAAAGCTTTCCAGATTTGGATGGTCAGAAGTGGCCGAACGAAATGTATGTCGTAAGTGCTTGTTCGCAGACTTATACACGAGAATGTGTAACGGCCGTGTCGTGGCCCAAGCGCTTCTATGCTGGTGCTGCTGATTGCGGCACGAGCGCTGCTCTGCCAGTGCTCCTGGTCGCGGCACAAGCGTTGCTGTGCCGGTGCTGCTGATTGCGGCACGAGCGCTGCTGTGCTGGTGCTCCTGCTGGTTCTGTTGGCTTATGCCTTCCGAATAGTCTGAGCCTCTGGCTTATGGCTTCTGTATGGTCTGAGCCCATGGCTTATGACTTCCGTATAGTCTGAGCCCCTGGCTTACGACTTCCGTATGGTCTGAGCCCCTGGCTTATGACTTCCGTATGGTCTGAGCCCCTGGCTTATGACTTCCGTATGGTCTGAGCCCCTGGCTTATGGCTTCTGTATAGACTGTGCCCCTGACTTATGACTTCCGTATGGTCTGAGCCCCTGGCTTATGACTTCCGTATGGTCTGAGCCCCTGGCTTATGACTTCCGTATAGTCTGAGCCCCAGGCTTATGGCTTCTGTATAGACTGAGCCCTATTGACTTTGACTTGACTTGACTATGACTTCCGTATAGTTCTAGTGTTTGATCTTGATAACATCTTTCTTGATTGATAACACATTTCTGGCGCTTGAGTGCACGCTTGCGCTCACGGTATAACTAATAAGTAAAAGTAATCGTACTTCTTCTTACATGATATATGTTTCAGCCTTTCACTCGAAACCAGGTTAATAATTTACATGATTTCTTTGTATGTTGTGTGTGTATATGTGTACAACTAATATGTTTCAGCCTTACACTCGACACACTTACACTGGGTGGTATACCAGTGTTCTGTTATTAATTTTGTACCTGTTATTTGATTTAAAATTGATGTTATTTATTTTCGAGTCGCTGGGTGGTATACCAGTGTTCTGTTATTAATTTTGTACCTGTTATTTGATTTAAAGTTGATGTTATTTATTTTCGAGTCGCTGGGTGGTATACCAGTGTTCTGTTATTAATTTTGTACCTGATATTTGATTTAAAGTTGATGTTATTTATTTTCCAGTCGCTGGGTGGTATACCAGTGTTCTGTTATTAATGTTGTACCCGATATTTGATTTAAAGTTGATGTTATTTATTTTCCAGTCGCTGGATGGTATACCAGTGTTCTGTTATTAATTTTTTACCTGATATTTGATTTAAAGTTGATGTTATTTATTTTCCAGTCGCTGGGTGGTATACCAGTGTTCTGTTATTAATTTTGTACCTCTTATTTGATTTAAAGTTGATGTTATTTATTTTTCTTTGTTTAAATGGATCAGTACTTTGTTTGAGGTTTGTAAAACCTCCAATAATTTTTATTCTGAAAGTGTCATGTGCTCAGAAAACCGATGATGACCACGATTACCAATCGAGATTTAAATATGACGAAATTGAGCCAGATCCAACTCGCTTATTGAATGTGCAGGTGTTCCGAGACTCAACCAGGTTCACCCAGATCCTGCCGAGGACGTCAGGGTGTCAGGAGAGGCCGTGTTAGCTGCCAGTAGTTACAAAGAGGGCAGCAGAGACGAGCGACCATAGACACCTCGCCATTCAGCCGTGCATCTATGCTTGGAAGATTCTTTTTTCGAACGTCATTGTGACAAGACATGTTATAGTTTGACAGAATAAGATTTTGCCGCGTTCTTGACTAATCTTAGTTGATTTTCATGTTAAAACTATTTCTTGTAATTTCCTCGTTAAACAAACCTGCTTCTGGTTTTTAAGAATATATATTGACAGTTGAAGTTGCAGTACCGGAAATAAAAAAATGTGAAAAGTCATTAATAATTTTGAGCAACTCTTGTAAACGACTGTCGACAAGGGGCGTATTAATTGGAATTGAAGCCTGAGTTTCAATCGTCATTACCCTATTCAAATAACTATCATCCCTTGTTAGCGATTGATAATCCTTAGTTCGCACATATTTAACACCTTACAGACATTTTGAATAGAGATTCAAAATGTCTGTACCTACAATTACAGGAATGTTCATGTACTGGGACGATACTATGAATAAGTCTACATCAAGAGTCAATCCATCAAACTCAACAGGCAACGTAACATAGGAGGTACTTTCGACTTCTTGACTACCTAATCCTTTTAAAATCCTAAAAGCGGGTTTTACTGAGCACTTAAAATGTTTTAGTAAAGATGACGACATTAAAGAGATACTGGAACCACTATCGATTAAGACATCTACCGGTACGTCTTGTATAATAGCTGCTACTACATCACTATTAGTTGAAGTTACTAAAATATTACAACAATTAACCGTGTTCTTGTTTGTTGATTCGGATCTTTGTTTGGCAAAACAAGTGTCGACTCTGTGACCCAGTTTCTTGCAAAAAGAACAAGGTTCAGGCCTATTCGGAGTGAAAACAGTCTTTGTAGACGAAGCACCCGACGTACTTCTCGTACCCTGATCAACTTTAGGTCGTTTATTACAAAAATCCTGCCTATGACCTGCTCCGCTTTCGTAAAGAATCTGTAGCAAAGTTACCTTTAACACTGTTGTTCTGAATTTGACGTGAAAAATGATTCTTAGTACTAGGCGGTTTAGTGTAAATAGAGAAAAATTCGATTAAATTATCAGGCAACAATTTGGCATTTGTTGCAGCCGCTCTGATATTAGGATCAGTAATACCGCGTATAATAATCGCCACAATCAATTCGTCACTAAGTCCCCGCACTATACGCAAACGAAGTAAAGAACGACGTGCATAATCCGCATATGTAGGGTACTTATCACAGTTCGTATTTATAACATCAGCCAGTATATTCGCAATATCGGGTGTCTTTGGACATAACGGCCTAAATTCCTTTTTAAAATTGCTCCACGTGCGATCGTTAGATACCCACTCGTTTAACCATGATCGAGCTTCCCCTTTCAGGCAATTACCGATACGAGAAAGACACTCATAATCACTCCAGTTATTAATAGATTTCGCACGGTCTACCTCCGCACACCAATCATCGATATTATGTAGATTCGGATCAAAACTTGAAATATAAAAATGTTGATTCGATCTCTCTGCGTAATTAATTGAACGGATCGCGTCAACAATACGATCAGTAACCGTAGAATGCTCCGGTGCTCTGCTAGAAATAGGTTCCGAGTTACGTAGCGGTGATCTGGAATAAGCACGTTGGTGTCGACTTTCACAAAAAGTAGGCGACGCTAATCTATTCCGTGATCGTGACACTACTTCAATATTTCTATTAGGGGACGCTAACCTACGACTACGGCTCGACGGCGGCGCACGCGGTGACCTGCGATGCACACGTGATTCCCTACGCTCAGGTGATTGTGACAGAACTCGTTTGGACGACGGTGACACTCGGTCACGCCGCGATGGTGACCTGTGATGATCAGCAATCTCCGACACCCTCGTATCACAATCGCCCGAACGTCCTGGCTTAGGTGAAGACCGATACCTTTCCTCCAATGCCCTAAGACGTGACAACATCACTTCCATCTCGAGTCTCAACCGTAGATTTTCATCAGGCGACCCCTCACGATGCCTACTGTTCCGATGACCACGACTAGGGCTACGGCTGCCGCAGCGATTTACACTAAGCTCACGTTCACGATTCGACATAATGAAAGAAACACTACCAAAATCAAATGAATAGAACTAACACAAATATACCACTAACCAAAACCAAAGTACGAGAACAAAGAACGGCTGTAAAACAATCCAACAATGCTGACCTATATGCAAACTACCCTGCTTTAAAATAAAATCACACGAACTGTAAACCAACAACTCTCTAAGCTAAAAAAATAAGTGGGCTAAGTAAGAACTATCCCACTTCTGATCTAGGAAAATAAGACCAGAAGTGATTTTTTAAAAACAATTTTTAATACTACCTACTAATCAATAAATCTTAACAAAAGAAATTCACAAGCGATACAACAATTTGTACACAATACACAAAAATAGAACACCAGACTTATCACTAATTACAATGAAAATGCGTTAATTACAAAATAGTCACACAGTAATCGGACAGAGTAACACCCTACCTCGACAACAGTTGGCAGCAGAAAGAGAGCTGTGCTGTCAAAGCACGGCCTTTTATAGACAACCCCCTTCCCTCCTAACTAATATCCTACAGTAAATAGTTTGATTGGTGAGTTGAGCAGCACTAGGGTTGGTTGCTCTGTCGATGGGCAAATGATAAACAATTTAAGCTACGCCGATGATATGGTGCTGCTCAGCCCATCAATCTGTGGTTTGAGAAAACTGTTGGCGGTCTGTGAGGGGTATGCTGAGACCCACGGGCTGAGGTATAATGCCACCAAAAGTGAGGTGATGGTATTTAAAGCTGGCAACAAAGCACCCACGTACATTCCACCAATTATGTTAGGAGGTACGCCTCTCCAAGTGGTCACTCGTTTTAAGTACCTCGGCCACGTGATCACGGATTGTCTCGCAGATGATCAGGACATTGACAGGGAGCGCAGGGCGTTGGCAGCCCGAGGTAATATGCTTGCTCGCAGGTTTGTGCGATGTACTACAGAAGTTAAGATGACTCTGTTTAGGGCATATTGCCAGTCATTTTACTCGTGCAGCCTGTGGGTCAGGTATACGCAGAAGGCTTACAACGCTCTGCGAGTGCAGTATAATAACGTGTTGAGGATGCTGTTGGGGCTGCCCAGGTTTTGCAGTGCTTCGGGTATGTTTGCTGATGCGCGGCTGGATGACTTTTACGCCATCATGCGCAAGCGATGTGCCTCGATGCTGCGAAGATTTAGGGTCAGTACTAACAGTATTCTCGCCACCTTGGCGGACAAAATTGATGGTCCATTTATTAGGCACTGGGTGGGTGTACATGTTCGAGAAGGGGTACATGTACCTAATTAATTTTATTAACATTAACATTAGTTTTAAGTTTTTTACTAACAATTTATATGGATCTGTGATCTGCAATAAAGAATTTATTATTATTATTATTATAACTCATTAGCTAATGAGCTTGTTGTTATCGAGTGTCAACTGACCTTGAGGCCTATAGACGGATTGTGAGGTTTGTGAGAATGTCGGACTATAGTGATGGGGGTAATGTAAGTGATATGGAGATAATAACAAGTGATCAGAATAATCACAAGGATTTGGAAGCGAATAGTTCACAGAACAAAGAAAGTAGTGAAATTACTAGAAGGTGTGTAGAAAAAAGGAAAATAGTGGAAGATGGAAATAGTGACGAACGGAATGATGACGAATTTATAATGGTGAATCGAAGAAGAGCGAAACGTATGATCACAAATGAAGCAGTAGAACTAACAAAAAATATGTAAGTAGATGAAGAAAAAACCCCTTCTTCCAGTAGGTGTCGTAGAAGTCGACTAATGGAGTCAAAAATGCACCGAACACCAGTGCGAGAGAAGGAAAACTCGAAAAAAAAAAAAAAACCCTCTATCAACCCGTCTGGCCAGCGTGATAGCAGTAGGCCAAATACCTCTATGAGCAGCACAAAAAAGCCACGGCCCTTAGTTCCCGGCAGTCCCGCTATTCCCGGTCACGGTGGCGACCGTGGTTACGGCGGGACAGGGGGTGCGAAGAATCTCCGGGTTACGGGAGGCCACCAAACACAACTGACTCTTGCGACGTACAACGGCCGCACGCTACGGCTTGACTCGCATCTGGCGCAACTCGAGGTGGAACTTGGGAAGATTAGGTGGCACATATTAGGGTTATGTGAAGTTCGAAGAGAGGGGGAGGACACCATAACCCTCGAATCAGGTCATCTAATGTACTTCCGAGAGGGAGACCAACAATCCCAAGGTGGCGTTGGGTTTCTGGTTAATAAGTCCCTAGCTGATAACGTTGTGGAGGTGTCTAGTGTGTCGAACAGGGTAGCGTACCTTATCATAAAGCTCACCGACAGGTATAGCCTCAAGGTAGTGCAAGTGTACGCACCGACCTCGACACATTCAGACGATGAAGTGGAGGATATGTTTGATGATATATCAAGGGCCCTCCACTTCACTACAAAGACCCATTACACCGTTGTCATGGGTGACTTTAACGCTAAAGTGGGAGTACAGATTTGCGGCGAATCGGCAGTAGGATCCCATGGATTTGGAAGCAGGAATCATAGGGGACAAATGCTCGTCAACTTCCTCGAACGCGACGGGCTCTTTTTAATGAACTCCTTTTTCAAAAAGCAGCCCCAAAGGAAGTGGACGTGGCAAAGCCCCGACACTATGACTGAAAATGAGATTGACTTCATCATGACGAACAAGAAGCACATATTCAGAGACGTCTCCGTGATCAATAGGTTTAATACCGGGAGCGATCACCGACTTGTCCGAGGCTCTCTGAATATCAACTTCAAGGCCGAACGTTTCCGTCTGATGAAGGCCAGGCTCCGACCAACACTGCTCCAAACCATGACAGGATCTGAAACGTTCCAGTCAAATCTGGAGAACCGATTTGCCGCCGTGGAAACCACAACAGACGTTAACCAGAACCATGAATATGTGGTTCGGATCCTCAGGGAGGAAGGTTCGAGATTCTGTAACATGCAGCGTAAGGGCAAGAAATCAAAGCTTTCGGAAGAGACATTCGGGCTTATGAAGAAACGACGTGAAAACCCGCCTGTCACTTCGTCAGCTAAGCGGGCTCTAAACCAAGAGATCAACAAGCACGTACGACGCGACCTCTGGTGCTCCAATACTGTTGCCATTGAAAGAGCAATTGAGCTGAATCGGGGGTCAAAGGTGTTCGTACAATCTCTTGAAAGAAGCCACTTGACGAAGCTGACCACAACAAGTGGAGAAGTCGTTTCTTCGGTACCGGCAGTCCTTTCGGAAGTGGAAAATTTCTATGGCCGGTTATACGCATCGCATGCATCTCGACCTGATCCCGGAAATGAGGATTCTAGAGCCACATTAACACGCCATTTCACCGAAGACCTGCCAGAAGTCAGCAGTGGCGAAATCGAGATCGCTCTGAGACAGCTCAAAAATGGAAAAGCCCCTGGCGAGGATGGCATTACAACAGAGCTATTAAAAGCAGAAGGAAACCCCTTACTGGGGGAGCTTCAGAAGCTTTTTAATGCCGTCCTGTTTGAAGGGAGAACTCCAGAGACGTGGAGTAGGAGTGTTGTCGTCCTGTTCTTCAAAAAGGAAGACAAAACCCAGCTGAAGAACTATCGACCCATTTCCCTCCTAAGCCACGTCTATAAGCTGTTCTCAAGAGTGATCACGAACCGACTTGCGCGAAGACTCGACGAATTCCAACCACCGGAGCAGGCTGAGTTTCGGAGCGGATACGGCACCATAGACCACATCCACACAGTGCGGCAGATTATACAGAAGACCGAAGAGTATAATCAGCCCCTGTGTCTAGCATTTGTGGACTATGAGAAGGCCTTTGACTCGGTTGAAATCTGGTCTGTTCTGGAGTCCCTGCAGCGTTGTCAAGTAGATTGGCGATACATCCAAGTGATGAGATGTCTCTACGAAGCCGCTACAATGTCCGTCCAAGTACAGAATCAGCAAACAAGGCCCATACCGTTGCATTGAGGAGTGAGACAAGGGGATGTTATTTCCCCGAAACTGTTCACTAATGCAATGGAGGATATGTTCAAGACGCTGAACTGGAATGGACGCGGCATCAACATCAATGGCGAACACATCTCTCACTTGCGATTTGCTGACGATATCGTCATCATGGCGGAAACGCTGCAGGACCTACAACAGATGCTGAACGACCTGGCTGAATCTTCTCTACGCATCGGCCTACGGATGAACTTGGACAAAACCAAGGTCATGTTCAATGAACATGTTCTACCGGAACCGATTGCGATACACGGCGCCGTTCTCGAAGTTGTTCGGAAATATGTATATATCTCGGGCAGACATTGCAGTTAGGTAGAAACAACTTTGAGGACGAGGCGAATAGGAGAATTCAGTTGGGTTGGGCTGCATTTGGGAAGCTACGTCGAGTCGTAACATCGTCGATCCCACAGTGCCTAAAGACAAAAGTCTTCAATCAGTGCGTCCTACCTGTCATGACTTACGGAGCCGAAACGTGGACACTGTCGGTACGGCTGGTTTACAAGTTTAAAGTCGCTCAGCGGGCTATGGAAAGGGCTATGCTCGGCATTTCTCTGAGGGATCGCATCAGAAATGAGGTAATCCGTCAGAGAACCAAGGTCATCGACATAGCCCACCGAATCAGCAAGCTGAAGTGGCAGTGGGCTGGCCATATTAGCCGAAGAATCGATAACCGTTGGGGTAAACGAGTTCTAGAGTGGAGACCACGCCTCGGCAAACGTAGTGTAGGACGTCCTCAGGCACGGTGGAGTGATGACTTGCGCAAGATGGCTGGCAGGAGCTGGATGCGAGAAGCCGAAAATCTATTTCAGTGGCGTGCACTTGGAGAGGCCTATGTCCAGCAGTGGACTGCGATAGGCTGATGATGATGAAGAAAAAAAAGTCTCGGCTGACAATGAAGTATGTATCACCTCCGTTAATGTTTTGCCTAAACAGATAGCTATGGCGAAATTACTTAGATCAGAAAACATCACGGGTATCATTAGAATCAAATATAAAAGCTCCAATCCAATTTAATCCAATTTAGAGATAAGGAGTCAGCGGTTAAACTATTGGAGTGTCACACAATTAAAGAAAAAGGTTTGCGTTGTCAAATGACGCAAGATTTGACTATGACGTATGGTTTGGTGAGAGGAGTCGACTTAGACTTGGGGGAAGATGAGCTAACTGATATCTTTGAGTCATCTTCTGAAATCCTTTCGGTCAAAAGGCTAAGACGTTCGGATTTGAATGGAAAATGGGTGGAAAGTGAGTCGATAAGGGTCTGTTTCAAAAGCAATAGCTTGCCTCCTTTTATTTATGCGTATGACTACCGCTTCAAAGTTGAGCCGTATGTGTTTCCAGTGACACAATGTAATGGTTGCTGGCAATTTGGCCACTTCTTAAAATACTGTCCTATTAAGAAAATAATATGTCCGAAATGTGGGAGGAGCCACGATAATTGCTATATTAAAAATTATAAGTGTCTGAATTGTAAGGGCGATCATTTTGTCTTGGATAAGAATTGTCCCTTTTTTGTGAAAGAAAAGGCTATAAGAATCATTATGAGCAAACAACAAGTTACTTATCGCAAAGCCTTACAGATATATTATGAAATTAAAAAACAAAAAGAGAATGTCATGGCGGAACATTATACTAAAAACTCCATTTCTACTCACAACCAATATAGTTGTCTACGGAATAATTACGTATCATACCGAGATAAGCTAGTAATGGGATCGCAGCGGCAAGAGGATGACGATGAGAACATAAAAGAAGATTCAGAAAAAAGTTCGGATGAAATGTCAACTATTCTTCAAGCATCAAAACCGAAACGCAAGAATAGTAAGAAAAAGAGGGAGTTGGATGATTTCAGCAAAACCAATAAGCGAGCAATGGAATCCGTAATAGAGAAGGCGAAGAATGAAGGAGAAGGAAGTGGCGAAATGGATAATGGGTTGACCTACAAATTTGAGTTTAAGAAGCTTTGGTTTAAAATTAAAAATATTGTACTGTCAGAGGGTACTTTTGAAGAAAAGATTAATCCTGTTTTGAAGACGATTTATGGAGAACTTTATAAATTTTTGACCAACATGTTATTAAATGGGAGATTAATTGAGCGTTTAATTAGATTTATAAATGGATAATGTACCACAACATATAAAGCTTAATATATTCCAATGGAATGCTCAAAGTTTTTGCCCCAAATTGATTAGTTTTAGAGATCTGTTAATGCGTGAATGTATTCATATTGCCATTATTAGTGAAACATGGTTTGACGTTGATTCTACGGTAAATATAAGTGGCTACAATGTATATCGAAAGGATAGATACGATTCATACGGAGGAGTGGCAATAATAGTGCACAAATCTATTTGTCGGAGATAGTCAATATCAGACCGTACGTCACTGAACGAGACGTAAGCGCGCCCTCTGGTGGCGTATCCGGTGAAACAACATTTTGGCGCGCTTGGCGGAGTCGTGGCGGTCAGCGTGGCGTCCGCGGAGCTCAGTCATAGCTTAGTCTCGGTTGAGTCTTGGTTCAGTCTTCATTGAGTGTTCGTGGAGTATTCGTTGAGTCTTCGCGTTACTACCTTTCGTTACGTGTAGTGTACCTAGTGTTATTGCCTGGCGTTGTAGATCCAAATGTAAAGTGTCTTGTGAACTTAAATTGTAACGGTTCTTCTAACCTAACAGACAGACATGTGTTGCTGGGGAGTTTTTTCCGCCACTTCTTCTCCCCAGCCAATACACATAGGAAGTGGCGAAGGGCGGGCGTTTTGGGGGCTGTCTTTTGTTCTGACCAATTTGAATAAACGTTTGACTTTTGAGTTCTTTTTGAGTTATCTCTTTGTACAAGTACCCTACCTGATGTCGGACGATAGTGCCATCCTTGATGTTCGCCTCCGACATCAGAAGTGGGATGCAATCCGAATGCCCACATGCGTTTCGAATTCGCCATGCGAAGATAAATTTCTACCCACTAACAAAAAAAAAATGGAACGTCGATTATTTGAAATTGAGTTTTTAGAAGAAGCTTTTTAAGAATTTCAGCGAAGGCACAAGTATGGTAACTACGGTTATGCATCCCAGCTGCCTGCCAGGAGCCTGACGTGTCATCGTGAGGAGTGTTGGTGCTCGTGCATCTCCGTGGCTTCACGTCCGCGAAAGCCTTGCTGTACTGCGCGCCATAGCGATGTGCGCATCGTCATGCTAGTTGATTGGAAACCCGGTGAGACCGATCCAGTTTTGGTTTATTTTTGTGATTAATTGTCGTAAGACACTAATAACCTTGAGAGGCAGTCTGTCTCGTTGATAAGTTGGTAACCTACCTAGTTTTGATTAAAAAGAAAAGAAATTAAGTTTAAAGGGCCATTTTAAGTTCTTGAGTTACTTGATCGCTATGTTTTAAAATCTTTAACAGGTAATAGAACCTACAAGTATGCCCACGATCGCATTAGAAGGATGCCCCAAGTTGAGATTTCAACTGAATTAGATTTAGTTGCTGTTGATTTGGAGGTCGATGACCCATGCGAAGGTACTTCATCGAACTCTAATTAATGCACGCATGATAATTGTATCTGACTGATGATTGCACTGATTTTGTTCGAATTGATTTTATTTCAAGTTAATGCTACTAATTCCATTGCAAAGTTCATTGTTCAGATGCAATTCCTACCTTACCATATCAGTGAGAAGGACTGATATCCCTTGGGTAGATCCTAGGAGTATTCCAGTGAGAAGGACTGGAATGCTTGTGTCAAAGATATCGTCATTGTGACAACTTATCAGTGAGAAGGACTGATCATTTTTTTCATCTTTGACACGCCCAGTGAGAAGGACTGGAGCCTATCGATTCCTGATTGACTTAAGTCTGTCTGGATCATTACATGGTGCATTGATTCGAGATTGTGTGATCTGATTTCGATTGATTTTAAGATTGTGGCATTCTTTCTAAATATTTCGTTTCTGTTTTGATTAAAATTATTTTATCATTCCTAATCGTGTAGTCAGGTAGGCCGAGCTGAAAAGTTACTCCAGTTTTGTTTTGTTTTGTCACCAGGTACAATGTAGAGCCACACGAGGACGTGTGTATGTCAGTTATGGCCGTGTCGGAGATAGTCAATAGTACGGTCACTGAACGAGACGTAAGCGCGCCCTCTGGTGGCGTATCCGGTGAAACAACATTTTGGCGCGCTTGGCGGAGTCGTGGCGGTCAGCGTGGCGTCCGCGGAGCTCAGTCATAGCTTAGTCTCGGTTGAGTCTTGGTTCAGTCTTCATTGAGTATTCGTGGAGTATTCGTTGAGTCTTCGCGTTACTACCTTTCGTTACGTGTAGTGTACCTAGTGTTATTGCCTGGCGTTGTAGATCCAAATGTAAAGTGTCTTGTGAACTTAAATTGTTACGGTTCTTCTAACCTAACAGACAGACATGTGTTGCTGGGGAGTTTGTTCCGCCACTTCTTCTCCCCAGTGACGATAGTGCCATCCTTGATGTTCGCCTCTGACATATTCATTCTTATTTATATTCCTTTAGTACTAGCAATCCGGGCATTGTAATTTTTATGCGTTAAACTTCTTAATTGTAAAGATTTAGAATATGTTGTGTCCATCTATTGTCCATCTTCCGTGCATACGCAATTGAATGACTGGGATACACTTTTCTCAAGTTTCTCCGCGAAAACAATAATTGCTGGTGACTTCAACGGTCACCACACTAACTGGCCGGTCAAAAATGATACCAGAGGTATTCAGATTATGAACTCGGCACTTGACAATGATTTTATTTCTCTTAATAGTGGTGCGGCGACGAGAGTAAGGTTGGTTAACGGTATTTTACAACAGACTTCGCCTAACATTTCATTTGCTTCCTCAGATATGGCTATCAAGTTTATGTGGCAGGTCTATAATGAGAACTTAGGAAGTGACCATCTATTGATGAAACAACTTCAGCCTCTGATCTTTGGCGTCGCATGAGATGGATGAAGGGTTATAGACAAAATAAAATGCATTGTTCTCTTGAAAAGCAAGGTGGGTTGTTACGTTCACTTACTCCGGATTACGTCACAAATGTTATGCCTACATTTGAATCTAGAAATTCAACTTTAGAAGCTGACTTCACCTTTCAAGAACTTAAAGGTTGTCTAAAAAAAAAGGACAGTGCGCCAGGTCAGGACGGCATAACTTACTCAATGATTTATCACTTACCTGTCATAGCTAAACATTTTATCCTTAGATTATATAATAATATTTTTAAATTTGGCATGATTCCTAAACACGGCGAAACATACAGGTAATCCCCATCCCTAAAGTTAATTCTGCTTCTAATGGTGAACTGAAATTAAGACCTATATCTTTACTTTCTTGTCTGTCAAAATTTTTTCATTTATTAATATTTAAACGGTTAGAGTGGTATATTGAAAAAACAAAAGTACTCTCACCGCATACAGTTGGTTTTAGAAAATCACAGTGCTGTTTAGATTCCTTAACTCGCTTAGTTTCATACATTCAAATAGGTTTTTCTAAGAATATGGCAACATTAGCATGTTTTCTAGACATTGAGAGCGCCTACAATAACGTATCGATTGATGTAGCGATGAAAATATTGGACAAACTGCAAATAGAAACTAGAATATGTACATATCTTTGGACCTTTTTGAGTGAAAGGTACCTTAATATTGGATCAGATACTGGCGAAACTATAATCTCCAGGTGGACCAATAAAGGTCTGGCACAAGGGGATCCTTTATCCCCGTTACTTTTCAACTTAATAACACACAAAATATGTAGCCAAACACAAAACGTATTACTGTCGCAGTATGCCGACGATTTTGTTCTGTTTGCTAGTGATAAAGATATTCAAAACTGTGAAATACGTATTCAACAAGCACTTGACTCTGTGATCATTTTGATGGATGAATTAGGTTTAGCTCTGTCTGCAAGTAAATCTTACTTTTGTCTCTTTAGTAAGGGCCAAAGGAGAACTTTTCCCACCCTAAAGGCGAATGGGCAACTGTTGGCAAGATCGGATTGTGTTAAATATCTGGGGATTTGGTTGGATAGGAATAAATGCGATGGGGGAAACACGTAAACGAAACTACTGATAAGTGTTCTAAATTTTTTAACATTTTGAAAGTATTGGCTGGTAGTACTTGGGGTGTACACACTACGCATTTACGAAGGTTGTATATCTCGTTTATAAGAAGTAGACTTGACTACGGTAGTTTCATTTATGATTGTGGCGCCAAGATACATACTAACAAATTCGATAAAATTCAGAATCAAGCTTTGCGTATCACGGGAGGGTTTATTAAAAGTACTCCGATCCATGTAATGGAGTCCGAGTTAAATGTGATGCCCCTATTTTTAAGAAGACAATACTTGGCCTATAAATTTATGTTGAAAAGTATGTCCTGGTCTAATAATGCAACTAACAATGCGGTATCTGATTTGAGCGCGGTCTGTCATAATAACTATTGGTGGAATAAACGAAAACCTTTACTAGTTGAGGCAGCTAATGACATTAAAACATATGATGTGTCCTCATCGGATACGCTCAAGATATTTAGTTTGGATATCTGGATATCGGCCATAGACTTGCAGGAACATATTAAAAGTGATCTTGTATGCGTAGCCGGTAATACAACTTCTTTTGAACCTAATTGTCTAGTAAATAACGTTATAGAAGAACTAAATTCAAAATATAATGGTTGGCATAAATTCTATACGGATGGGTCAAAAAGTGGGGATGGACAGGGGGTTGGGTTTTTCTATCAAAATTCTAAAACTAAAACTGGCTTCAAGATAAATGCTTATGTGTCTATCATGACGCTGGAACTGATTGCAATCTATCAAGCCATGTTATATGCAAAAGAAAGAAGACTAAATAAAATTGTTATTTTTTCTGACAGCAAAAGCGCTTTGCACACGTGGCTCGATGTGCCTCTGGTATCAGAGGTGCATCGATAGCTTACGATATTATTAGTACCATTCATAAATTCAATAAAAATGGCATTGAATTTAGGTTGCAATGAGTTCCAGCTCATATAGGTGTAAAAGGTAACGAGGAGGCCGATAGAATAGCTAAATTGGCAGCAATAGAAGGAAACGTCATTAGTTTTTTGCCAGACTACTCAGATTTGGTCCCTAAATTTAAATTGAAATGTCACGAGTTTTGGAAAAATCATTTTAATAAAAAATCGGAAGTAAAAGGAATTTGGTATAAGACCATTCAGCATGAGCCCCCTCATGAGACTCAGATCGGGACACTACCCAACAGCGAAGTTTGCGTATCTGATGAAAAAAGTCGAATCACCAAATTGTAGTATGTGTAATAAACTTGAGGATGTTCAGCATTTGTTAATGGAATGTTTTAAAAATAAGATTGAGAGAGAGAAACTGGAAAGAGATTACGGCTTAAATAGGTTAGACATTGGCATAATTCAGACGATATTGGCATACCCTAAATCTGATCTAGCAAAACAGCTGTGTAGGCTGGCAATAATCTCAGATCTGTAATGTTTTTTTTTTTTTGTATTAGTTAAGTATTTTTAAGTGCATTTATATTGTTTAAGGTACAATGGGGTTGGCGTATCCTTGTGGATAAAAACCCCCAATTAAAAATAAAGATTATAAAAAAATAATAATAATAATGACGTATCTTGGTTTTTCAATTTTAGATGCAGTTTTGATAGACCATGTATGTTTTGTAGTTTTAGGTAAAGCTGGATATTCGTAGAGATCCCAATTTCTGTAAATCATCTGAAGCGAACGATCTTTTTCTAACAGTTTTAGCAAAGAAATTTTTTCTTTATCTGATATTTTGACATGTGGTACGCGCCATATGATTTTGTTGATGTGAACGTCATCCACTACTTCGCCGGTGCTAAGTTTTACAGCGTTCAAATTAGTGTTACTTCGTAACAGTACCAGTTCGTGTCTACTATTTATGATGACTTTTTTAAAATCTTCAGCGAAACCGAGGATATTGCGAAGTGGGATAGAAGCAGAAAAACTTCCTCCATGATTATTTTTTATTCCATCGATATTCCAACCCCAGGCGTTTTGATTCGCTCTCATTCATTGATATCAACGATTTTATGGTTGTAGTTATACCAGCATTTTTTATTTTATCTATCTCTACTCCATTTAGCTCATACCTAATATCTTGAAATAAGTAAAGTAGAGCATTGTTGGTGAAATGGACAGTAGTAGCTTTGTCTTTCGTATCCTTCTTGCTGACTATAACGGTTCCTTCCAAATATAAAGTGCTAGCTGATGGTAATATGTACAGGTCCTGTTGATTGATAGGTATGCGTATTTCATCATTTCTATTAAAACTTGTTACGTAAGGTTTGTAAGAATGAAATTCAATTCCTTCTATTGTAGTGCCGTAAGTCGGAGTGGATAAAACGTCTAATATATTCATTTTAGTAATCCGATTGCTTTAAGGAATGCCTTATTATCTTTAGTTAATTTTATTTTCTTCTTAGAGCGTGGTCTTGTATGGTGAGTAGCTCGAGTAGAACTGATCCCACCCAAAACAAAAATGTGAAAGACTGCCAAGTTCGATAATATGGGAATGCTTCGCCTATAAAAGAAGTGAGATCTGAATAAGTACCAAGTTCCATACACATACCTCAGTTAAAAATAGTTACTTTTTAATGATGTTACTTGGCAAGTTTTCATACACCTTGTTATAAACCTACTAAACGCAATGAATCAAGTATTCAATTTTCTATTAAAACTTGCCAAGTAACATCATTAAAAAGTAACTATTTTTAAC
The DNA here is from genome assembly GCA_963856015.1 of Helicoverpa assulta. NCBI lineage: Eukaryota > Metazoa > Arthropoda > Insecta > Lepidoptera > Noctuidae > Helicoverpa > Helicoverpa assulta. Next base: position 17,336,265 of record CAWLCW010000001.1, on the reverse strand, counting down.
TGAGGTATGTGTATGGAACTTGGTACTTATTCAGATCTCACTTCTTTTGTAGGCGAAGTATTCCCATATTATCGAACTTGGCAGTCTTTCACATTTTTGTTTTGGGTGGGATTTCATTTATTTTTGTAAGGTTGTTTATTTTATTTTTTTCTTATGATGAAGTTAGTTAAAGAAATGTCTCATTTATACTATCTTTTAGATTTTTTAATATGCACTATGTTTCTTACAAAGAAATGAACTAGATTAACTAAATGGACTAGATTTACCAACTGACTGACATGACATGTTATCATATATTATGTTCGTGGATCAAAGTTACACATTCGTTATTTTCGAAAGTGATTCACACTTGGCCGTTTTCAGATTTTTACTTTACTTTGTCTAAATACAAACCTTTTGTACCATTCGAAGATATATTATATAAATATAGATAAATTTAGTTCGTTTTAGTTCCTTAGGGGTATAAATTTACACCGGGTATAAAACACCTTCATTATTTTGAAACCGACTCACACTTGGCCATTTTCAGATTTTTCCCTTTACCTTGACATAAAGACCTACCTCCATGCCAAATTTCAAGTCAATACGACCATTGGAAGTGGTCTAGGTTTTTGATGAGTGAGTCAGTGAATCAGTCAGTGAGTGTATAGTAAAAATAGCGATTTTCTGACGTCAATATCTCAAGACCTACAATAGGTATATTAATGAAATTTTGTATTTTAGATAAGTGAGGGGGTCTCAACAGATACTAGAAATTTGATATGCGTAAATAAAATAGCTTTTGAGTTACAGGGGGGTCGAATTTGGCCCGAAATGGTTCGTGTAATATAACCCACGGCCGGTGTGTCGCTTTTTTTGCTCGAACTTGGCGGACACACTGCCGTGTGTCTAGATATTTTTAACTTGTTGAGGTACATATTTATTGTATTCAATCATTTTTTCGTTTAAGATGCAAATACAGCTGCACTTCTTCACCACGTAAATTTATTAAGCGACTCCTTATGTCTAATAGCCTAATATGAATACAGCTTATATTATTTTGATTTATCGTAAAGTATATTGCGTTCTTCGGTATTTCTATGATCCTATATCCAGGTGGCACGTTGAGTGCAAATTCGTGAATAATGTGACTTGGTTCACCGTTTATAAACGAGCCGCTTACAATATCACATTCAACCCTGATCACAGTCGTAGGTAAAATGTTGACTGGAAACTGTGATACATGCCATTTATTAATCTGCTTATTAAATCCTAACAGTCTTCTGAAAGAGCCTTCTTTGCTAAAATACATTAGTACAAATTTTGTACAGAAAAAATTAATTGAGGTAAAAAAATCTTTAAAAACAAGCTTTTATTTAAATGCGCTAAAAAGAAAAAAATAAACTTTTACTGTAACTTTACTGTCAAATTATAAGGACATTTCAAATTTAACATATTTGACACAATTTATACGTTTTAAAAGCTTGCCCACCATTTTATATTGAAAAAGGCGTAAAACAGGGTGATCCGCTCTCCCCTAATCTGTTTACCTGTACACTGGAGGAAGTCTTCAGAAAACTCACTGTGCCGTGGACATCTAAAGGCATCGTCATCGGTAGCAAAAGACTGACCAACTTGCATTTTGCTGACGACATCGTTCTTTTTGCGTCTACATCAGCAGAGCTACAACAAATGCTCCAAGATCTGAGCAGGGCAAGCCTGGAGGTTGGACTTAAAATAAACATGACCAAGACACACACAATGACCAACAGCACGAAACGTAGGGTCGAGGTAGATGGGCAAACTCTACACTATGTCGACGAGTACATCTACTTGGGCCAGTTAGTTTCTTTCGATAACAGGCAAGAGAAGGAAATAGATCGCCGACTCGAGAATGCCTGGAAAAGCTACTGGTCCATGAAACAATACATGAAAGGGGACCTTCCCCTTTCACTCAAGCGAAAGTTAGTCGACATGTGTATCTTGCCCGTCCTAACCTACGGTGCGCAAACCTGGTCTCTCGCCGAGTGTCAGAAGTCTAGGCTCAAGGTTTGCCAAAGGGCAATGGAACGTAGCCTTTTAGGCATTAAACGGACCGATCGCATACGGAATACCGTGATACGTTCCAGAACAGGAGTCGCTGATGTAGGCCAAAAGGCGGCGACATTAAAATGGAACTGGGCCGGACACGTCAGCCGAATGCATCCGGAGAGATGGGCCACTATTATCAGCCAGTGGACACCTGAGGATGGACACCGCAGGCGGGGTAGGCCCCGGAAGAGATGGCGTGACGAACTAGACGCCTATCGTCCGGATTAGTGGACACGGTCGAAGGATCGGGAAGAGTGGAAGCGAGATGGGGAGGCCTTTGCCCAGCAGTGGGACACTACAGGCTAGATATATTATAAGTTGACAGTAAAGTTACAGTAAAAGTTTATTTTTTTCTTTTTAGCGTATTTAAATAAAAGCTTGTTTTTAAAGATTTTTTTTACCTCAATTTTTTCAACATTTAATTCTATTCCCAACATTGACAAAACGAATAACAAGTTCTACTACGGTTCCAACGAAGTTATTGAAATACCGGAAAGTACATATGAATTGCAAGATATCAGTGATTATTTAAAATCTGAAATTAAGGATGCAACAATAAAACTACTGTGCAATAATAATACGTTAAAAACTACTATTTTTTACAAGCTTTTATTTAACTTGCAATGTATGTATTTATGTATGTATGTATGTATGTATGTAACTATGTGTGTTCGGGTGAAATTTTACAACTCAATTTTAAGGCACTTGCCCTCAACCGATTGAGTTGAAATTTTGCACACATGTTTAGTTTGGATGACAATGCATGTTAAGCTATGTGACGTCATCCTAAATCTAACATGGCTAAATATACAAGATGGCGGACTAGTTATTTTTAAGGTACCTATACAATATGGGTATCAAATGAAAGGGATTGACAAGTAGAACACATTGCACTTTACGAAATAAAAATCCAAGATGGCGGCCGCTACAAAATGGTGAATAACCTATTTTTTTCAATCCTATCCATATGGATATCCAATGACAGAGCTTGACAAGTAGAATAAAGTGCACTTTACTAAATCAAAATCTAAGATGACCGCCGCTACAGAATTTAGACTTAGGAACTTACCAGGTGATAACTAAAAAGTATAAAATAAATTGAGGTAAAAAAATCTTTAAAAACAAGCTTTTATTTAAATGCGCTAAAAAGAAAAAAATAAACTTTTACTGTAACTTTACTGTCAACTTATAACGACATTTCAAATTTAACATATTTGACACAATTTATACGTTTTAAAAGCTTGTCGCGAGATTTAAGTAAGTACTCGTATTTACTTTCTTAGTAAAATCGCGACAAGCTTTTAAAACATATAAATTGTGTCAAATATGTTAAATTTGAAATGTCGTTATAAGTTGACAGTAAAGTTACAGTAAAAGTTTATTTTTTTCTTTTTAGCGCATTTAAATAAAAGCTTGTTTTTAAAGATTTTTTTACCTCAATTTATTTTATACTTTTTAGTTATCACCTGGTAAGTTCCTAAGTCTAAATTCTGTAGCGGCGGTCATCTTAGATTTTGATTTAGTAAAGTGCACTTTATTCTACTTGTCAAGCTCTGTCATTGGATATCCATATGGATAGGATTGAAAAAAATAGGTTATTCACCATTTTGTAGCGGCCGCCATCTTGGATTTTTATTTCGTAAAGTGCAATGTGTTCTACTTGTCAATCCCTTTCATTTGATACCCATATTGTATAGGTACCTTAAAAATAACTAGTCCGCCATCTTGTATATTTAGCCATGTTAGATTTAGGATGACGTCACATAGCTTAACATGCATTGTCATCCAAACTAAACATGTGTGCAAAATTTCAACTCAATCGGTTGAGGGCAAGTGCCTTAAAATTGAGTTGTAAAATTTCACCCGAACACACATAGTTACATACATACATACATACATACATAAATACATACATTGCAAGTTAAATAAAAGCTTGTAAAAAATAGTAGTTTTTAACGTATTATTATTGCACAGTAGTTTTATTGTTGCATCCTTAATTTCAGATTTTAAATAATCACTGATATCTTGCAATTCATATGTACTTTCCGGTATTTCAATAACTTCGTTGGAACCGTAGTAGAACTTGTTATTCGTTTTGTCAATGTTGGGAATAGAATTAAATGTTGAAAAAATTGAGGTAAAAAAAATCTTTAAAAACAAGCTTTTATTTAAATACGCTAAAAAGAAAAAAATAAACTTTTACTGTAACTTTACTGTCAACTTATAATATATCTAGCCTGTAGTGTCCCACTGCTGGGCAAAGGCCTCCCCATCTCGCTTCCACTCTTCCCGATCCTTCGACCGTGTCCACTAATCCGGACGATAGGCGTCTAGTTCGTCACGCCATCTCTTCCGGGGCCTACCCCGCCTGCGGTGTCCATCCTCAGGTGTCCACTGGCTGATAATAGTGGCCCATCTCTCCGGATGCATTCGGCTGACGTGTCCGGCCCAGTTCCATTTTAATGTCGCCGCCTTTTGGCCTACATCAGCGACTCCTGTTCTGGAACGTATCACGGTATTCCGTATGCGATCGGTCCGTTTAATGCCTAAAAGGCTACGTTCCATTGCCCTTTGGCAAACCTTGAGCCTAGACTTCTGACACTCGGCGAGAGACCAGGTTTGCGCACCGTAGGTTAGGACGGGCAAGATACACATGTCGACTAACTTTCGCTTGAGTGAAAGGGGAAGGTCCCCTTTCATGTATTGTTTCATGGACCAGTAGCTTTTCCAGGCATTCTCGAGTCGGCGATCTATTTCCTTCTCTTGCCTGTTATCGAAAGAAACTAACTGGCCCAAGTAGATGTACTCGTCGACATAGTGTAGAGTTTGCCCATCTACCTCGACCCTACGTTTCGTGCTGTTGGTCATTGTGTGTGTCTTGGTCATGTTTATTTTAAGTCCAACCTCCAGGCTTGCCCTGCTCAGATCTTGGAGCATTTGTTGTAGCTCTGCTGATGTAGACGCAAAAAGAACGATGTCGTCAGCAAAATGCAAGTTGGTCAGTCTTTTGCTACCGATGACGATGCCTTTAGATGTCCACGGCACAGTGAGTTTTCTGAAGACTTCCTCCAGTGTACAGGTAAACAGATTAGGGGAGAGCGGATCACCCTGTTTTACGCCTTTTTCAATATAAAATGGTGGGCCAGGGGAAAGTAGTTTAATCGAAGCTGTGCTGACTCTGTAGACTAACTCCAAAAGCTTTATATAGGTCTCATTTACTTCTTGCGAGCGTAAAGATGTAAAGATCGCTGTGTGTTTGAGACTGTCAAAAGCCTTAGAGTAATCCACAAAAGCCAGGTATAACGGTTTATGGTATTCGTTATATTTTTCTATTATTTGGTTGAGCGTAAACAGATGGTCGGTTGTGGAGAAGGAAGGGCGAAACCCAGCCTGTTCGACTGGCTGATGCTGGTCTAGCTGGCCTCTGATGCGGTTATGTACAATTTTAATAAAGAGTTTTATTAGTTCAACTTATAACGACATTTCAAATTTAACATATTTGACACAATTTATACGTTTTAAAAGCTTGTCGCGAGATTTAAGTATGTACTCGTATTTACTTAGTAAAATCGCGACAAGCTTTTAAAACATATAAATTGTGTCAAATATGTTAAATTTGAAATGTCGTTATAAGTTGACAGTAAAGTTTGGCGGTAAGTCCCCTCTTTGAGGAGTGGCTCGGGAGGAGTCACGGCGCCCTCACGTACCGCATGACGCAGGTCCTCACCGGACACGGTTGTTTCGGGAGGTACCTGCACCGAATCGGTCGTGAGGAGGCGCCCGGGTGTCACCATTGTGCGGACAGCCCCGAGGACACGGTGGACCACACAGTCCAGGTGTGCCCCGCATGGGAAGGGCACCGCCGGGTCCTCGTCGAGGCTTTGGGCGGCGGCGACCTCTCGCGTCCGGCCTTGGTTCAGGCCATGGTCCGGGGCGAGAGGGAATGGGATGCCGTCGCCTCCTTCTGCGAAGCGGTCATGCTCGAGAAGGAGGAGGCGAAACGCCAGAGAGTTCGCACCTCTCATCCCGGCCGCCGCGCTGGACCAGGTAGACACCACGGGCGCCGGGTGTCGCGAGATGACTCCCGGCCACCGTAGGCGTGGGTCTGTGGGCGGTGAGTTCGGGTGGCTCATCGTCCCTCTGTCTTTTTAGACGACAGACCCGTGTCGACGGCGCGCGTTGTTCCACGCGCTCCTCAAAGAGATGTTAGCAACCCCAGCGGGGCCCAGCAGGGCCAAGGCCTGCCGGGGCTGCGGGTTGTTCGAAAGAGATACCGCGGCCCTGGTACATAAAAGGCCTATGACGGAACACGGCGGTTTTTAGTCAGTAAGAGTCTGACACTCCCTCACCGCTGCTAACCCACAGCGGGAGGGGTCATTTGATGATTTTTGACGTCGGAAAAAAAAAAAAAAAAGTTGGCAGTAAAGTTACAGTAAAAGTTTATTTTTTTCTTTTTAGCGCATTTAAATAAAAGCTTGTTTTTAAAGATTTTTTTACCTCAATTTATTTTATACTTTTTAGTTTTCACCTGGTACGTTCCTAAGTCTAAATTCTGTAGCGGCGGTCAACTTAGATTTTGATTTGGTAAAGTACACTTTATTCTACTTGTCAAGCCCTGTCATTGGATACCCATATGGATGGGATTGAAAACAATAGGTTATTCACCATTTTGTAGCGGCCGCCATCTTGGATTTTTATTTCGTAAAGTGCAATGTGTTCTGCTTGTCAATCCCTTTCATTTGATACCCATATTGTATAGGTACCTTAAAAAAACAAGCTTCTATTTAAATGCGCTAAAAAGAAAAAAATAAACTTTTACTGTAACTTTACTGTCAACTTATAACGACATTTCAAATTTAACATATAATTTATACGTTTTAAAAGCTTGTCGCGAGATTTAAGTACTCGTATTTACTTTCTTAGTAAAATCGCGACAAGCTTTTAAAACATAAATTGTGTCAAATATGTTAAATTTGAAACCTATTTTTTTCAATCCCCTCCATATGGGTATCCAATGACAGGGCTTGACAAGTAGAATAAAGTGTACTTTACCAAATCAAAATCTAAGTTGACCGCCGCTACAGAATTTAGACTTAGGAACGTACCAGGTGAAAACTAAAAAGTATAAAATAAATTGAGGTAAAAAAATCTTTAAAAACAAGCTTTTATTTAAATGCGCTAAAAAGAAAAAAATAAACTTTTACTGTAACTTTACTGTCAACTTATAACGACATTTCGAATTTAACATATTTGACATAATTTATATGTTTTAAAAGCTTGTCGCGATTTTACTAAGTAAATACGAGTACATACTTAAATCTCGCGACAAGCTTTTAAAACGTATAAATTGTGTCAAATATGTTAAATTTGAAATGTCGTTATAAGTTGACAGTAAAGTTACAGTAAAAGTTTATTTTTTATTATTACAAGCTTTTATTTAACTTGCAATGTATGTATGTATGTATGTATGTATGTAACTATGTGTGTTCGGGTGGAATTTTACAACTCAATTTTAAGGCACTTGCTCTCAACCGATTGAGCTGAAATTTTGCATACATGTTTAGTTTGGATGACAATGCATGTTAAGCTATGTGACGTCATCCTAAATCCAACATGGCTAAATATACAAGATGGCGGACTAGTTATTTTTAAGGTACCTATACAATATGGGTATCAAATGAAAGGGATTGACGATTAAAACACAGTGCACCTTACGAAATAAAAATCCAAGATGGCCGCCGCTACAAAATGGTGAATAACCTATTTTTTTCAATCCCATCAATATGGGTATCCAATGACAGGGCTAGACAAGTAGAATAAAGTGTACTTTACCAAATCAAAATCTAAGTTGACCGCCGCTACAGAATTTAGACTTAGGAACGTACCAGGTGAAAACTAAAAAGTATAAAATAAATTGAGGTAAAAAAATCTTTAAAAACAAGCTTTTATTTAAATGCGCTAAAAAGAAAAAAATAAACTTTTACTGTAACTTTACTGCCAACTTTTTTTTTTTTTTTTCCGACGTCAAAAATCATCAAATGACCCCTCCCGCTGTGGGTTAGCAGCGGTGAGGGAGTGTCAGACTCTTACTGACTAAAAACCGCCGTGTTCCGTCATAGGCCTTTTATGTACCAGGGCCGCGGTATCTCTTTCGAACAACCCGCAGCCCCGGCAGGCCTTGGCCCTGCTGGGCCCCGCTGGGGTTGCTAACATCTCTTTGAGGAGCGCGTGGAACAACGCGCGCCGTCGACACGGGTCTGTCGTCTAAAAAGACAGAGGGACGATGAGCCACCCGAACTCACCGCCCACAGACCCACGCCTACGGTGGCCGGGAGTCATCTCGCGACACCCGGCGCCCGTGGTGTCTACCTGGTCCAGCGCGGCGGCCGGGATGAGAGGTGCGAACTCTCTGGCGTTTCGCCTCCTCCTTCTCGAGCATGACCGCTTCGCAGAAGGAGGCGACGGCATCCCATTCCCTCTCGCCCCGGACCATGGCCTGAACCAAGGCCGGACGCGAGAGGTCGCCGCCGCCCAAAGCCTCGACGAGGACCCGGCGGTGCCCTTCCCATGCGGGGCACACCTGGACTGTGTGGTCCACCGTGTCCTCGGGGCTGTCCGCACAATGGTGACACCCGGGCGCCTCCTCACGACCGATTCGGTGCAGGTACCTCCCGAAACAACCGTGTCCGGTGAGGACCTGCGTCATGCGGTACGTGAGGGCGCCGTGACTCCTCCCGAGCCACTCCTCAAAGAGGGGACTTACCGCCAAACTTTACTGTCAACTTATAACGACATTTCAAATTTAACATATTTGACACAATTTATATGTTTTAAAAGCTTGTCGCGATTTTACTAAGTAAATACGAGTACATACTTAAATCTCGCGACAAGCTTTTAAAACGTATAAATTGTGTCAAATATGTTAAATTTGAAATGTCGTTATAAGTTGAACTAATAAAACTCTTTATTAAAATTGTACATAACCGCATCAAATAAAAATCCAAGATGGCCGCCGCTACAAAATGGTGAATAACCTATTTTTTTCAATCCCATCAATATGGGTATCCAATGACAGGGCTAGACAAGTAGAATAAAGTGTACTTTACCAAATCAAAATCTAAGTTGACCGCCGCTACAGAATTTAGACTTAGGAACGTACCAGGTGAAAACTAAAAAGTATAAAATAAATTGAAAAATGAAAATCAAAAATCAAAAGTCATTTATTCAAAGTAGGCTGAAAATCAGCACTTTTCGAACGTCAAAACAAAAGACAGCCCCCAAAACGCCCGCCCTTCACCACTTCCTATGTGTTTTTGCTGGGAAGAAGAAGTGGTGGAACAAACTCCCCAGCAACACAATTCTGTCTGTATGGTTTGAAGAACCGTATACAAATATTTAAATATTACTATACAACATTGTACTTATACATAAATTTGTATATAAAATCAATTCAAATAGTTAATCATGTTGACTAGTACACACCTTACCCATACCTATTACTCAAGCAGTTACAAAAAAAAATTATTAAAAAAGAGTGAAAAATATAAAAAATATAATGCCTCCATTCAGTGAAGATAGATATAGTTTAGGGCGTACCCACCGACATGTCAAACAGTTTTTATGAAAAAAATAAAAATAAATAACAACATAAACAATGAAAACGGTGAACTAGGACTACCGTTCAAACCAAAAATCATATACATTAGGTATTTTACGGGTGTACAAATATGTAGTGAGCAAGACGACCTGGTACCACAAGCAGCACCCGTTCACGAGTATAACGCGAGGATCAGCCATCGCCCCCCTCGCACATTTTTGAGGGATTTTTGGGGGAGGCAACCCGACCACCGACGCTACCGCAAGCAATACCGTCAAAGGGAGCATGACGACTTGCAGCTACACGACAAGAAAACAGTTATTACTAATAGATTCGCAGTCGCTAGTAGACCATTTACAAAATTAAGAAACAACTCATCGTAAAAACAGAACGATGATGGTAATTTGTCAGTATACATAAAAATAAAAAAAATTTCACGTATAAAATAATATAAATCACATCAACTTATAATGATAACTTTTGAAGCTGTCCAGTGTTTAACATGAGGACCAACTATTTTTATCGTTCATGTAGTCATTAACTGTATAATAAGCTTTCTTCGACAGAATAGATTTGACCTGCACTTTAAATTTATCAAAAGGCAATTCTAAAAACGACTGAGGAAGTTTATTATAAAATCGAATACCAAGCCCCATAAATGTTCCATGTACCTTGTGAAGCCTGTGAATGGGTACGCACAGTTTATGCTTGTTCCTAGTGTTGATACTGTGGACATCACTTTTCTTGGTGTAGTGATGAATATTCTGCCTAATGTATAATATGTTAGCAAGGATGAATTGCGATGCCACAGTAAGGATACCTATTTCTTTAAAAAGTTCCCTTAAGGAATGCCTGCTACCTAACTTATATATTGCACGAACAGCTCGTTTCTGTAATACGAAAATGTTTTCTATATCTGCAGCTTTGCCCCACAGTAGAATACCGTAGGACATAACGCAATGAAAGTAACTAAAATAGACTAGTCGAGCTGTGTCTACGTCAGTGAATTGTCTTACTTTTCTGACGGCGTAGGCAGCAGAACTAAGCCTACCCGCGAGGCTAGATATATGTGAGCCCCACTGTAGCTTTGCATCAACTGTTATTCCCAGAAACACTGTTGACTTCACAGTTTCAAGAACTTCATTATTTAGGATAATATTAGGTCCTAAGTGTTTTACATTAGGCAAGGTGAACTTAACACATTTGGTTTTTTTAGCATTAAGAACTAAATTATTTGTTGTAAACCAGTGCGTAACTAAGGAGAGTGCATTGTTCACGTCATCAAATTGCTCTCTATTCCTATCAACTTTGAAAATGAGAGAGGTATCGTCTGCAAATAATACTACATCACATATATTTTTCAAATGGAATGGTAAATCATTTATATACACTAAGAATAAGAAAGGACCTAGAATAGAACCCTGCGGAACGCCTAATTGAACTGGTAGGCCTGAAGATTTGACACCGTTGATGTCTACGCACTGCAATCTATGATTTAAATATGATTCTATGACGTTTAAAGCTCCGTTTTGAAGGCCGTAATAACGTAACTTGCGTAAAAGTGTGTCATGTTGAACGCAATCAAAAGCTTTGGAGAGGTCGCAAAAGACTCCAATTGCGTTTTGAGAGTTTTCCCATGCATTAAAAATATGTTTTAAAAGAGCAACACCAGCATCGGTAGTCGAACGACCTCTAGTAAAGCCATATTGTTCGCTATGGAGGAGGCAATTTACATTAAAATAACTGAGCAACTGCTTGAGTATTAACTTTTCAAATATTTTACTAAACGCAGGTAGAATTGAAATTGGTCTAAAATTACCAATATCCGACTTGGTTCCTGATTTAAATAAGGGAACGACTTTACTTTGTTTCATGAGGTCGGGAAATACACCCGCATCAACGCATTTATTGAATGTAACAGCTAGATAGGGAGCAACAATGTCAATGATATTACTTAAAAGTTTAGTGGAAATACCCCAGTAATCACCGGTGTTTTTTGACTTAAGAGTTTTGAAGACATTGATGACGTCATGCGGCGTTACATGCTTAAACTTGAACAAGAAGTCACACTTGGGTACACTACTACGCAAAAGCTTCTCAGCATCAGTCGAAGAAGAATTTAAGGAGCGAGTTGTAGCTATGGGTATATCGGCAAAGAACTCGTTAAAGGCTTTTGGCTTTTATTATAATTGATACAATATTACTACGTATATAATCAAATTGAAACTTCTGATTCACCTGTACACTTTATTATTAATTTGCTTACGTCTAAAGTTTTACATCAAAACAATGTTGTAACTCGATATGTGTGTGCAGGTGTGCGATAAGCGCTGTATATGCTATGACATGAACATTTAATATTGAAAGTTTTAACCTTTATCATTACGCTATTATAAAAACAGAGTATGAGCACAATACAATACTTTTTTTTTTTACATTACATATTCTTTCACAAATGAGAGATATATATGTCACCGTAAGATTACAAACATCGTTAGATTACAATCTATCTCGAGAGATTGTAAACTGTCGAATTATTGTGAACCGTAACATCTGATTGCAATTTAACGTATTATTTTTCGCTATATTATAATCTATCAATGTAAAGCGGTCAAATTGTCAACTGGCGTAGAACGGAATGCATCTTGCGCGCTGATTGGTAGAACGTAATGTGCCCCCGCCGCTCCGGCATTCGCCATTTTGTTTGTTTATTTCGTTTGTTGTCGATTGTGTAAACAACTGTGTTTTCGTGATTATAAATTGATTTCCTGTTGAAAATAACTTATATCTTTAGAATTAGTTATATAAAAGTGTTGAGGAATTGAGGATGTAAAATTTATCTGTGATTAAGCAACGAAAAGCAATTTGAACGATAAACCAACAAATTAGTGTTAGTTTCCGAACATAACCTAAATTACTCGTGTTTTAATATTTGTATATGCGTGGAAACTTACGTATTCTCATTAAATAATATTAGCCATGTCGGATATTGAGCCTGGTCAACAAAATAACTCAGAAAAAAATTATATTGTTAATCCGAACGAATTTTCCATAGAGCTACAAAAATATTACAGTGGGCATAATGAAAATAGTAAAAAATTAGAGTGGACAAATCAAAGAATACAAAATATAATAAATTTGTTAGATGAGTACAGATTGTCCAATTTAAATTGTTTGAGGACAAAATTAAGTACCCTTTTTTATATAAGAGGCTTTTATTTTTTTTTAATATTTGTGTTTGAAGACAAACTACCTAATTGTTTTGTTTTTTTTTTTTTTTTATAAAAGTTTCTTATAATTTTCTAATTTCAATTTGTGTTTGAAGAATAAATATTTCGTTACAATTTGTTCCCTCCATATGTCAGGAATATTAATTACATACTCGTACTAAATATACTTCCCTGCCGATTTCAGCTATGGTGACTGCTTTCAGTTATCATTGAGAGAAGAACTAGGATGATCAGCTCTTCTATGCGCCCTTTGATGGCTGCAGTACCCTATTTTATGTGTAAACGTGCGCGAGCATTGGCTGCACGTTAGGATACCGTCCACGTAGTTATAATGAATGGCTACTGGTGTTTTAGCCTTAAGAGCATCACGCTTCGCATCCAGTGCGGATTTCCTTTGCTCTTCGAAATCTTTGATCGCATTTTTAAGTAGGCCTCTCCATTCAAGGCGGCAAATGGCTTTTGTCTCCCAGTTCTGAGGATCAATGTTGCACCTTTTCATGTGTCTTTTCTGAACATCCTTGAAGCGTAAGAACTGGCCACCTTGTTTCCGTCTGCCGTTCTGGAGTTCAGAAAAGAAGATGCGTTTGGCCACCCTATCATCATCCATGCGTAAAACATGACCGCACCATCTGAGCTGTCGCCGCATCAGGTACGCTTCTATGCCGCAGACATTCGCGCGTCGTAGCACTTCGGTATTTCTAATCCGATCCGACCATTTGATTTTCAGAATGTCTCTTATGCACTTTACATGAAATCGGTCCAGCGCCCGTATATGTTTCCGATAGAGGACCCATGTTTCAGCAGAGTATAAAAGATTTGGGAGGACTATGGCCTTGTAAACGGAGATTTTTGTCGAAAGCTTCAAATCATGTGTGTGTAAGACCTTGGCTCGTAATTTACCGAAAACAGCTGATGCAGCGCCAATGCGATGGTTTATTTCGGTATCAAGGTCACACTTGGATGTAATTGTGCTGCCCAGATATTTGAAGGTATTCACTTGCTTCAGCTCAGTATCGCCAATGTTTACCTTGATAGGTTCTGTAGCTCCTTGAGAGTCGCTTGCCATTACCTCAGTTTTCTTAACACTGATTTTTAGACCGAAACGACAACAGACTTCCTGAAGGTTAGTCATCAGGTTCTGGAGCTCTTGTGCAGAGTAGGTAACAAAACACAGATCATCAGCGTACATGATCTCCGTTATAAGAGCATGAGATACTTTAGTATATGCTTTTAATCTGGCCAGGTTGAAAAGTCCCCCATCAGTCCTGAAACGTATTTTGATTCCAGCAGAAGTTTGTTTGAGTGCTTCACTGACAACGACAGAAAAGTAGAGAGCAAACAGTGTTGGCGCAAGCACACAACCTTGTTTGACCCCACAGGTGACAGGAAAGAACTCTGACTGGTCACCATTATAGGTAACACAGCAGGTCATCTCGTCGTGCAGAAGGCGAATCATTCTCACAAACTTCTCAGGACAACCTAATTTTGCCAGTAAAGTCCAGAGGGCTTCCCTCGGCACGCAGTCAAAAGCTTTTTCTAAGTCCACGAAGCACATACACAAAGGTTGGCCTTGTTCTCGGCTTTTTTCCTGGAGTTGCCTGATGGAAAAAATGGCTTCGCCGGTGCCCCTGTTAGGTCGAAACCCAAACTGAGTTTCTGGCAATATGGCTTCGGAGACTGGTAAAAGCCGGTTGAGAAGAACTCTGGCAAATATCTTCCCAGGGACAGAGAGGAGCGATATACCCCGGTAGGAGTTGCAGTCGGAACGGTCTCCTTTGTTTTTATACAGTGTCTGTATACGGGATATTTTAAATTCAGGTGGTATTGTTTCCTCGTTCCAAATGCGATCAAAAATTTGCCAGATGTAAGTATGAAGTTGCTCCCCTCCGTATTTCAGCAGTTCTCCGGCGATGTTGTCAACGCCAACTGCTTTTTTATTTTTCTGCTCTTTGATGGCTTGAACAACTTCAGCAAAAGTTAGTGGTTCAGCAAGCGACTCATTCAGCGGCAGAGGATGGATACGCCTTATATGCTCAAGATCTGCTGATCGATCTACATTGAGCAGGTGGTTAAAGTGCTCTGCCCAACGATCAAGTATATCCTGCTTAGCAGTGAGCTTTTGGGAACCATCTAGGGATCTTAACGGAGTGCAGTTTTTTATGGAAACGCCAATCAACTTACGCATTTCTTCATAGAAAGCGCCTAGTTGGTGGGTATCTGCAAGCCACTGTATCTTTTTTGCCTTTTCAAGCCACCATCTATCTTTCATCTTCCTCGTTAATTTCCTTAAGGAATCACCACTACTTCGGACTTCTTGACTGGATTTATGATTTCCTTCATTACGCTTTATGAGTACACGATGCTGTTTGAATGCTTCAGTTAGGGCCCTATCATTCTGGTCAAACCAGTCCTCGTTGTTTCGTTTTTTGTATCCTATGGTTTCCGTAGCCACAGTCAGTACGGTGGATGAGATCTGTTTCCATTTTGATATTAAGTCACCTTGCTGGGCATCAAACACATCTAGATAGATAGATAGATAGATATATTCTTTATTATGCACACCAATTAACAATCAACAAGAACAAACAAAAATTTTGAAGTAGGTGACACAATGGGCGGTCTTATCACTAAAAGCGATCTCTTACAGACAACCTTTGGATGGATTGTGAAAAAAAGGAAATAACCATATCGCAGGTAGTTTTGGTGCACTATGTATATATAATATTAATACGTAAAACAATAACAAATAAAATATAATAAATAAGTATATATTTATATATATAATAGATAAATATAACAGAAATATGTGTGAATATATATATATATATGATAATTATATATTTAAAGTTGCCAATTAAACTTGACAATAGTCTGCAACAGTATGGTATTATACCCAATTATAAATTGGAAAGGTAATGTTTTTGTACCAGGTTCTTGAAAACTGCTAAAGATTGAGCTTGCCTTATTGTTACGGGCAACGCATTCCACAACCACACAGCTTGAACAGTAAAAGATTTATCAAAGAAGTTAGTGGAATGCGTTGCCATCTCTAGTCTCAAATTCTCAGATGACCTTAGATATTTTGTATGTGCGTCATAAAGGAACTTAAAACGTTCTTTGAGATAGGACGGGTTTTTTGGATTGAACAAAATGTTGTACAGTAAAGACAGGATATGAGTATTCCGGCGAAGACGTATAGGAAGCCACTTGAGTTTTGAACGGAATTCAGAAATATGATCATATTTGCGCAAGCCAAATATAAATCTAATACAAACATTTTGAAGTCGCTCAAGTTTATCAAGCTGTGCCTCAGTGAGATCAAGATAACTGACATCAGCATAATCAAGGATTGGAAGCAGGAGGGATTGTGCAAGCGCAGTCTTGGTGGCAGTCGGGAGAAAGTTTCGCAATCTCCTCAAGGACCTGACAGATGCAAACACTTTATGGCTAATTTCTTGTAGTTGGGGACCCCACGATAAATTTTTGTCAATGATAATCCCTAGATTTTTAACCTTGTCCCTAATTGAAATGGCAGTGCCACCAAAAGAAATATGAGGAAGTTGCGGCCAGTCAATCCTTTGAACGAATCTAGAGCTACCAACTACAATGGCCTGAGTTTTTGCTGGATTGACCTTGAGACCGTAAGTTTCACTCCACTCGCAAATTGTAGCCAAGTCGGTGTTAATATTAGCGATTGCATCTGCCCAGTCCGAAGTTGCAGCTTGGCTATAAATTTGCAAATCATCAGCATAAAGGTGGTAGGAAGAAATGAGATTTTTGGAAATAGAATTAATAAATATCGCGAAGAGTAAAGGAGATAAAACGCCACCCTGTGGCACGCCAACAGAAGTATAGCACCATGAAGAGTATGCGTCTTCTATGCATATACGTTGACGGCGGCCAAACAGGTAACTACGAAACCAGTCAATCGCCATTGGAGATACGTTCAGAGAGCTAAGTATGCCAAGCAGGACGTCGAAGTCGACGGTATTAAACGCATTACTAAAATCTAGCAAAAAATCTAGCGCATCTGTTAGGCCTTTCTGGTATTTTTCTTGAAGATCTTTACAATCCAGTCGATCTAAGTTGAGAGATATTGGTTTAGCCCTGCAGGGTCTTCGTGGTTCACGAAGGCGGAGTCTCAACTTAGTTACCAAAAGCCTGTGGTCTGTCCAGCAGTGCGCGCCGCGCATAACGCGTGTGATATGCACCTGGGAGATGTCCCTTCGTCGCGTTATTGCGTAATCGAGGAGGTGCCAGTGTTTAGAACGCGGGTGCATCCAGGTGGTTTTGAATTTGTCGCGAAGCCTAAACAGAGTGTTTGTGATGGTGAGGTCGAAATGGGCACAGAGTGTGAGTAGTAATTGTCCATTACTATTCATATTGCCCACACCATTATTTCCAATCACGCCCGGCCACGACTCAGAATCTCTGCCAACCCTCGCGTTGAAATCGCCTAGCAGCAGTATTTGTTCGCTTGAACGTATGCTGGTAAGGCATTGGCAAAGTTCTTCATAAAACTGATCTTTGACACTGTCCTCGTTACTCATTGTTGGTGCGTATACGCTTATCACATTCAGGTAGTTGTCGTTTGGTAGGTGAAGGCGTAATGTGATAATGCGGTCCGAGATGTATTGTGGACATTCTGGCAGCTTTTTACGATGGTGGATTTGATGGCAAACCCTACGCCAGCTAACCTTCGTTCACTTTGGGGTCTTCCTTTCCAGAAGAATGTATAACCACCGCCGATTTCCTCAAGTTCGCCTTGGTCAGCTAAGCGTGTTTCGCTTAAAGCTGCCACGTCTACATTGTATCGAGCAAGTTCACGTGCTACGACAGCAGTTTTACGCTCCGGGCAAAGGTTTCCGTCATTATCGATTAATGTACGCACGTTCCATGCGCCAAATGTCATAAATGATGTTTTTATCTTATTTTTCTTGTTACGTCGACCGCGAGTAATGGGGTGCCTAAGCAGCCGCGGTTGCTACTCCCCCAATTTGACGGGACAAGCATTTTTTTAGGACACCTTTTCTAGCCCCCTCCCCGGCTGAGCGGGGGAAGCAGTGCCTCCCTAAATAGGGCTGCTTCATCACTTAAGGTGCTGCCCAATCCACACTGTTGTCCCAAGTGCAGTGCAGAAACGACCACTCTCCTTAGGCTGCCATACGTGCAGGCTTCAGACAAAGCCGGGTGTGCACCACCACCCAACCTCTCTACTTCAGCCCATCGCCGCAGGTCTTCTATCAGGATCCAGTAACCAGAAGCAGTCAGTTGCGCGTGAAATATTTAAGTGCGTAAGTGTTTGCGCAGACACAGACGCACTCTCTCGTCCTCAACCCTCTATTCCCAGTGGAACGGAGAGCCGCCACGACTGGAGAAGGTTTCGGATGCAGTGAATGGCCGACGAGCACTTTTGACCTCTGTCGTCGCCCTAAGCCTATCACAAGACTTCACTGCCCCGCCGAATCCGCCACTACCGGTTGCCTATCAGCGTTGATGTGCCATCTTCGCCGGGGCAGATTCTACGTATAAAGCGGGAGGTATCCGCTCCGTACTAAATAATAAATACTTGAAGAATTTTTGAAGAGCATTTATTTAACTGACACCTCTATTTCTTTCCTAACTCTACGGGAACTCCATGGGAACAGAACGGCTGGTCGTGATTGGTCGATCTTACAAAAAGACTGACCAATCAGGGAGAGCTTTCGGACAGTTGACAATTTTACAATTTCTCATCGATAGATTATAATATAGCGAAAAATAATGCGTTAAATTGCAATCAGATGTTACGGTTCACAATAATTCGACAGTTTACAATCTCTCGAGATAGATTGTAATCTAACGATGTTTGTAATCTTACGGTGACATATATATGTGCGGACAGCATTCAACATGACGACGCCGACAAGAACAAACACACCAGAACATTGTTAAGGACATAGATACAATCACATACCCATACATTAATACATTATATGATTTGAGTGAACGAAAGTTAATCAGATATCACTGAAGAAAAAAAAAACTGTTTAATATACAACTTTAGAAGATGATGTCACTGTAGGCTGTTGCATGGTTTCTACCTTAATGTTTGGTAAAGTTATTGAACCAGTAATCACTTCCTTTCTGATCATTTTTCTTACACCATTTTCGCACCTTTTAATACATTTTCGTTTCACTGTATAACTGAGCAATATCATTAGCAACACTATGATTATTATCATTACGATTCCAATAATATTCAATTTATTATCTACTTGAGCAACATTAGCAATGTTCTCGGTTACAATAACGTTTTCGTCTGGTTGGAACCCATTTCAGTTTTTAAGAAAAATCAACTATGTGATTGAGAGGGGAAAAAGAAAAATAATATCAATTCTGACAAATAATTTATGAACTACTAGTTTTATATTATACCAATGTTCTAGATAATTTATTGCTCATTTGACAAAACAATAAAATTGTTAACTACCTATAACGTGATGGTTTTTTGCTTACTCGTCCTGTTCGAGTAGTATAACTTTTGCCACAGGGTTTGTCTGTCTGAAATGTTATCTTTTTATCTAGTTTCTCCTTGACTATTTCTTTACTGTTATCTACTGCATCGTGTAACAAATTATCTTCTGCTAGTATATATGCGGGTTTTAGACGATCTATAGAAACGTTAACTCGTCTGTCTGGCAATTGTATATTGAAAACTTTATCAGTTCTACTTATGACGCGATAAGGTCCGTCGTAAGGAGGTTGTAACGGTTTCCGTACTGCGTCATTTCTGATAAATACATAGTCACAGATATACAAATCTTTAAGCACAAAAATTTTATGTGGTGATTTATTTTTTTTAATTGACTGTTTATATCCGTCAATGACATCTTTTAATTTGCTGACATAACTTTCCTTTTAATGCTCAATTTGCTTTTTAATGCTCAATCCTTCTCCGTGTGAGAGGAGGCCTGTGCCCAGCAGTGGGACGATAAAAAGGCTGTAATAGAACAGACAGACATAACTTTCAGCATCATATGAACTCAATTTACAAACGTCATAAAAATCACCAGGTAGTCGAATGCTACTACCATACAACATTTGTGCCGCGGTTACGCCTGTATCTAGCCTAATCGTGGTGCGTAACCTTAACATTACGGTTGCCAATTCGTCTACCCAACTCTTATTATTTAAACGAGCTATTAATGCAGTTTTTAATGATCTGTGCACGCGTTCTACAGCTCCATTACACTGATACGGGGTGGTCCGGGTCTTCTTTATTCCCATTAATATCATTAGTTGTCGAAATAAATTACTCTCAAATTGTCGACCTTGATCACTAGTGAGCTTAACTGGACAACCAAAACGACTAATCCAACCCTCGTATAATGTTTTTGCAACAACTTCCGCAGTGATTTCCTTTATCGGAAATGCCTCGGGCCAACGTGTAAATCTATCTATTATTGTTAAACAATATCTAAATCCATCCGTTGAGGTTGGCAAAGGTCCTACAATGTCTATATGTATGTGTTCGAAACGTTTAGTATCCTGAAACGAACCTAAATCCGATGTAGTATGCTTTTGTATTTTGGCACGCTGACATGAAATACAAGTTTTAGTCCAAGTACCAACGTCAATATTCATATTTGGCCAGAAATATTTAGTACCTACTAATTTTCTACTCGCTCTTATACCTGGATGGCTCAAATTATGTATGGTCTCAAAAACTAAACGACGAAACTTTTCTGGTAGGTATGGACGCACTGTATTAGTAGAAGTCTCGCAAATAATATGTTTGTTCATACCGGGTAGAGTTACACTCTTCAATAACAAGTTGTTATTGTTATTCGACCGCTCCATTAATTTTGCAAGCTGTTCGTCTACTTTCTGCGCATCGGCGAGTTCTGCGTAATCTATGCTCGTGGGACAAGTTATTGTTTCAACTCTAGATAACGTGTCTGCTACAATATTATCATTTCCGCTAATATGCCTAATGTCTGTACTGAATTCGCTAATAAACATGATTTGCCTAGCTCGCCGTGAAGTTTCTCTAGAAGTACCTGATTTCGTAAAAGTAAAGGATAGAGGTTTATGTTCTGTAAAAATAACTAACTGCTGACCTTCTATCATGTTACGAAAGTGAATTATTGCTAAATAAATTGCTAGTAATTCTCTATCATAAGTGCTGTATTTCTTTTGAGCCTCAGTTAATTTTTTTGAAAAGTATCCTAGAGGTTTCCATGTGCTATCAATATTTTGCTGTAGCACTGCGCCTACGCTAGTATTTGACGCATCGGTCATTAATGCCAACGGTGTGCCCGTTGATGGATAAGATAACAAAGCAGCATTTTTGAGATCTTCTTTACACTGCTCAAAATTTTGTTCAGCCTCTGTCGTCCATTTAATTTTACTTTTATCTTTCCGTTTTAAATTACCTAAATACATATTTAAATTTTCTTGATGCTCAGCTGAATGTGGTATATGTGCTCTATAAAAATTCAGCATACCTAAAAATCTTCTGAGTTCCTCAATAGTATCAGGTTTTGGAAAATTAATAATAGCTTTGACCTTGTATTCTAAGGGTCTAATTCCTTCAGTAGAAACCTCGTAACCTAAAAATTCTAATTTTTCTTTTCCAAAACTACATTTTGCGAAGTTTATCGTTATACCAAATTCATTAAAACGTGCGAAAACCTTCTGCAAATGTTCTTTATGTTGGCTTTCATTCTCTGATGCTATGATTACGTCATCAACGTAATTAAATAAAAAATCTAAACCTTGCAAGACTGTATGATGCATAAAACGTTGAAAAGTTTGTGCAGCATTACGTAGTCCGAAGGGCATTCTCAAAAATTCGAATAACCCAAAAGGTGTGATGACCGCAGTTTTTTCAATATCACTTTCAGCTACAGGAACGCAATTATATGCTCTATTTATATCTAACTTTGTAAATATAGTCTTGTTAGCCAAAATGTACGTAAAATCGTGTAGACGGAGAACCGGATAGCGATCGGGTTTAGTAACCGCATTTAAACGTCTATAATCGCCACAAGGTCTAATATTCCCGTCTTTTTTAGGTACGATATGCAAAGGGCTTGCCCAAGCGCTGTTACTCGGCCTACAAATCCCTAATTCTTGCATAACCTTAAATTCACTTTTGGCTTTTACATACCTGTCTGGTGGTAGCTGCCTTGCTTTTGCATATACGGGTGGTCCTGTGGTCTCTATATGGTGACAAACGCCATGCTTAGGAGTAGTTGGTTCAGTGGAATTAGTTATGGTACCTCTTACACTTAAATTAGTTATCTGATCTATTAACCTTCGCCCGTTCAAATCAATTAACAATTTATGATTAGCTAAGAAGTCAGCACCTAATATTGGTTGCTGAACGTCCGCTAATGTAAATAACCAACGGAATGATCGCCTAAGATTTAAGTCTAAATCTAAAAATTGTGTACCATAAGTATTAATCTCGGTTCCATTCGCGGCATACAGTTTATAACATGAATTACCTGCATTACTTTTTTTTAATGACTCTTCGAGGTAACACCGAAACGTTTGCGCCGCTGTCCACTAAAAAATTTAAGCCCGTTTTCCTGTCCTTGACACATAGACGGTGATTAGAGATTCCATGGCCACAGCCTCCCGTCGTCGACTGCACCGACTCTAGTTTTCCGATGGATTCCCTTTGTCATTTTTCTTCCAATTACACGGTTCCTTGCATTTATTGGCCTTGTTTCGATACTTGTAATGGTAATAACATAACCAGTTCTGATCCTTAGGTGACATCTTACGACTTCTTGATCTGGATGACGAACGTGATCGGGATCTAAACTTATTTCGCCAGCGACTTCTAGGTTGTGACGTTTCTAGTTTACTCAATCTTTTTCCTAATTTCTGAATTTCAGCTATAACATTATCGTTTGAAGTTCCCGCCTGAACGCTTGCTATGCTGTTTACAGGTGTCACTGATTCCATTACCTTGTCTGCTATATCTGCCAGCTTCTGCGTATCCTTGGTATCCGCCACAGCTAAAACTCCACGAACCGTCGATGGTAAATGATTTTGCCACAAAACAAGCGTCTTCTTAGTTACTCTACCTTTAGCCAGGTCTTGCATTCTACGTAGGAGTTGGGAAGGCTTTTGATCGCCAAACTCTATGTCTCCGATGAGTTTTTTAACCTGTTTCTCTTCAGATTCTTGGTAGATGAAGATTAGTTCCTTTTTCAAGGTCTCATACTTGTTCTTCTCAGGAGGATTTTCTAAGAGTTCCGTAATCTGATCGATAATTTCCTGATCTAATTTCGAAACTACAACTTGGTATTTCGCCTCGTCGAAAATCTTCTGAGGATGTAAAACTGCTTCTGCTTGTATAAACCATGATCTCGGCGACTTCTTCCAGAATTCTGGTATTCTAGCCGTTACTGAAATGGTTGAAAGGCTATACTCCTCAGTACTTTTTTCTTCTTCCTTCAGCATTGTACACGCAAGTAATTACCACTTTATAAATTACGCACTTCCCACACTATAGATGCTGGATCACGTCGGGGTCACCATTTTAGGTGTTGTGTGCGTGTATGTAGAAGGTGATATGTACGTAGAGAATAAATGATACGATCAATTGAATATTAACACTTGTTTGATTTATTGTTCCAAATTGACACATATATTATACACTTGCGATTGGTATTACTAATAAGCGCTATCTATAGTACGTTGCACGGGAAGGCTACGGGACAACTGGTGTTCGCTGCGCATTACTACATTTACTGCGAAAACATATGCGTCAGCATTGCACCTACACATAAATACTAATATCTTCAAAAGTTCCTCTCCTATCATTCTTAAAACCGAAATAATTTTAGCTTCTAATTTGTCTTCAGACATCAAAATACCCTTCATCTTTAATATTAATTTAGTAAATTCAAATCTATACCGTAACTGTTCATTTTGTTGATTACCCTTTTCTACTTGTTCTTTCTGCGACGTTCCACTCTCTGTCTCCAGCACCTGTTCCGATTCAAATTGAGTTGCTTCCCCTCTCTGCTTGACCTTCAATGATTTCTTCAATTTAACCGTTTCTGTTTCTAGTGCCTTCTCGCCAGACCGTTCTGTTTAATCTGTATTGAATGGCCTTACTTCTCGATTGACTGGCGTCTTTGAGACTACATCACTATAAGTTTCCACTCCTCTTACTGTACTTGTACACAAAGCTGGACTATGGGAAAAGCTCGTAGTCTTTACTCGATCCTCAATCAACGATTGAAGAGCTTTTCGGTAAGGTATTTGTTCCTTACTCATAATTACTCTAATGTGCTTTTCTTTGAGATATAATGGGCAGGCTTTATCTAGAACAAAATGGGGCCCTTTACAGTTTAGGCACTTAAATTCTTTTGTATCGCAGTTTTCGTGACTACCTCCACATTTAGGACATAATTTCTTTTTTGTTGGGCAAAACTTTAATACATGTCCGAACTGCCAACATCCCGAACATTGAGTCACCGGGAACACGTACGTGTCAACTTTGAAGCGACAGTCGTATGCGTATACGTGTGTTGGTAAGGTGTTTCCCTTAAAACACATTGTAGTGTACTGTATTATCACCGATATCTGTCGTCTCGTTGTCGCATAGACGCGGAGAGTGCACACTATACTCTATGGCCAGTTGGCGGGAAACCGGGAGAGTGTGTGGCACGGGAGTAAGACGTTAAGTGGGCAAGCGAGCCGATATCCTAATTATCGGATGGTAATTACAGAGACACAGGTAGGGCGAACACTACATTTGGCGACGAGTGAAAATATTATATTGGCGGCGTGTCTGTAAGTAGCAAACATTATTTCTTTTGAATTGAAAAGAAAGGAAGGGGCAGGTATGGTAAGTTCAGTTTGCGGATTAGAAGTCCCCAACAGCCGAAATCTGAACAAATTGGCCGTCTGTCCAAAGAACGTGCAAGTTAAAGTATCTAAGTAGTAAGGATGCTAGTATGGTATCCAGTCACCGACTCGACTATAAATTATTGTATGAGACTTTAAAGAATTGTCACACCAGTGCTCATGTCTAGGTTTTACTTGGAAAGTTTAATTGTGTGTTCTTTGAAGCATACCTATAAGTAAGTTGTACGTTAGTAATTGTACCTACTGTATATTCATCACTTATGGGTTTTCCAGAAAGCCTGTATCATAATATCACATTGCGTATGAAATTCATGTATTTTTCACCAATTGAACATAGAACATTCATTTGTTTTAAGATTGGTGCGAATCAGTAAATCGTTTTAATGCTGTGATGCTACATGATGGCTATGACTACTGCATACAGCCAAACATCTGTCGTGGGAGTAATTTCCTTTATGAAAGATAAATTACATTGTGTTCCTAGTTCCTATCATAAAGTAAATAGGTAATCTTTGGTTCCCATTGACTATAAAAGTGTGAAAAGTAATAACTGGGAATGCAATTATGACTGAAAGTTTCAAATTAATTTGTAACTTGTAATATAGTGAAATATTTGGTGAACTGAGTGCATAATATTATAAGTTCCTTGAGTTTGTAAGCGACTCCCTACTACAATAATTAAGTAGTTATTTCTACTAAATAATCTGTTTTGAATTGAGTAATTTTAAGTATTTGAAAGTTAATCTGGACGAGTACCTTCTTTAAATCTTGATTAATTTCAGATTTTCTGTGCCGGTGGTTTGGATAATATGAGCTTCCAAACCTAGCTTCCCTCCCAGAGTCTAGTTAACTACTTACTTGCTATATTGTTCTGGTACCAACTTACTTCAAGAGACTTGCTTACAATATAGTGGATATTACAAGAACAAACTGGTGGTTTTGTACCTTTAGTCAACTGTTCTATAAATGACAAACATGTGCTAGGTATTTAGTTAAACAAATAGCACATTGAAGGACCATTGTAAGTTGGACTATGTATGTTGAAGTACTTACCCAGCTATACTGGTATGTATGCACATATGCACAACATTCCAACCTGTCAACGCTTCCAGTGGGTTGCCTATCTAGTTAATGTTAATTATAACGGTTGTTCAGTCACCCTGAACATAATTCTAATCCTTTTAATTTAGTTTGTTTTGCAGTATTAAAGATGTTGTTATGTTACAACAGAGATATCTCAGAAGATGAAGAACAGGAAAACAGTACCAAACAGCAATATTAGATGGAAAATGTGGATCAAAACTTTTGGTATTCAATAGATAGAATCTTTGGTAAACATCCTAACTCATAATCCTAATTTGAGTATTTTAGGTGAATATGAAACTGTTAGACCAAAAGTTTAAGGAACTAAGCAATGGAGCATTTTTTTACTTTAATTAATTCCCATTAAGATTTGTTGGGACAATGCTGCTTTATTTACGACGTACGACGTTTATGACGTTGCCTGCGTAACTGCTACTTTGTTGTCACTCCGCTAATGTATTTTGAAATCAGTGCATAAACTTATAAAAAGTGCTTGTGATAGTATTAACCTGGTAGAAGGTGTCCACTGCTATAAACTTGTGCTAATAATTTTGTGCGATAGTGTAATTTTTAAGAAATAATAGACATAATAATCATACACTTTTTATCCAACCTACCGACAGTTGTTTATATCTGTGCGTGGTGCTAAAACGCGTAAGCGCCGCGCCTTGCACGGCGCTTATGACATTCTTCTCGCGAACTCTGTTGAACGGACGGTGCTGGGGCCTTTATTAGTGTGCTTTTGGTATTGCTTACCACTATTACTGCCAACTTACTTTTGTTCGAAATTGTGGGAGGGTCTTTATTGCTGTGCTGTCTTTAATTACCGGTATCATAAATAAATAAAGGATATGGCTTCATCAATACAATCGTGGGGCTGTTGTACCAGCGATCGTTTGCAATTGGAGGATGACAAAGAATTCATAAATTGTATGAAATGCAAAAGGTCTTTTCATTTCGCCTGTCTGTCTATGCCTGAAATCCCTATTGAGGAGGAGGCTTACTACAAGTGGAATTGTTCGGGTTGCACAATTGCCATTGCTAATGCTTCTAAGACCGCTAAACCGAACAGGAATGTTTCTACTACAAGAGGAAACAAAAGAATGGCATTGAATTCGCCACCTCAGACCGCAGCAATTACGGCTGAAGATGTGCGTACTATAGTGCAAGAGGTGGTCGAATCTGAGTTCACTGCCATGCTCCAAAAACTTAATAGCACCATAATCAGCGTTGTCATCAAGGAATTGGCGCCTATTAAAAATGAGATCGGGGAGTTGACGTCATCGTTAACATTTCACACGAAGGAATTCGAAGAACTTCAAACAGGACATAAGTTACTAGAAAAAACGGTTAAGGACTCATCATCATCATCATCATCAGCCTATCGCAGTCCACTGCTGGACATAGGCCTCTCCAAAAATAGAGGTATTTAGCCTACTGCTATCACGCTGGCCAGACGGGTTGATAGAGGGTTTTTTTTCCGAGTTTTCCTTCTCTCGCACTGGTGTTCGGTGCATTTTCTACTCCATTAGTCGACTTCTACGACACCCACTGGAAGAAGGGGTAGCGACATATGTGTTGTAAGGACTTATCTGATCAAAATTCCAAGTTAAATATGTTAGTGACGGACCTAAGTCACCGGGTCAACTACATGGAGCAACAGACTCGTTCCAACAACCTCGAAATTCAGTGTCTTCCTGAAAACAAACACGAGAACCTATATAATGTCGTGAAGCAGCTTGGAGCTGTTGTGGGATGCAGCCTGAATGACAGCGACATTCATCACTGTACTCGTGTTGCCAAACTGCAAGCCGGTAACAACCGTCCCAGATCCATCGTTGTCCAGCTTGCCTCTCCAAGGACTCGCGATACTCTCCTGGCCTCAGTAATAAATCATAACAAAAACAAGAAGGTTAATTCGGAGAAACTCAATACTGCGGATCTGGGCATTGCTGGCGATAAAACACCGGTATTTGTAGTTGAACATCTTTCGCCGGTTAATAAAATGCTACATGCAGCCACTCGACAAAAAGCTAAGGACAAAGGGTATAAATTTGTCTGGGTGAGAAACAGCAGGATTTTTGTTCGTAAAACCACCGAAGATGAACATATTTTGATAAGGAACCTAGATTCCCTAACTAAGTTAATATAGTTTTCAAAGAGAATCTTATTCGTTTTTAAGTACAAAATGCATGCTCCTGTGAAATTTAAATGTGTCAATTCGATAACTTGAATATATACTATCAGAACTGCAGAGGATTGCGAACAAAAACGAATATGATTTTCCGTAACGTGTGTATAAATGGCTATGACGTTATAATTCTTACTGAAACCTGGCTTAACAGTTCCATACACAGCAATGAGTTATTCGATGACAGATATACGGTCCACAGGAGAGATAGAGAGACCTGCCAACTTGCTGGTAAAGAGGGTGGGGGAGTTCTAATAGCAGCCAAAAAGAAATTTAATCCTAAACGATCAGAACATTTTGAGAGTAGATGTGAGGATGTCTGGGTTACTTTGGATCTTCCTTCTAACGAATGCTTTCGTCGAATAACTTTCTGTGCTGTATACTTGCCACCACCAGTACGCATGTCTCATCTGGATGGTTTTCTGGATAATTGTAACAATGTATTGGAACAACTAAACGATTCGTGTACATGTATTATAGGTGATTTCAATTTGGGCTGCATAGATTGGAAACTTGACAGTAATTTGAATAAAAGTCAAAAACTGAGTAATACTTGTGAAGCTCTGCTGGACTTTACTTATGTTAACAAGCTGAATCAATGTAATAATGTATATAATGTCTCCTCACGCGTACTAGATCTTGTTTTAACTGACTGTCCATTGTGTACTGTAGAAAAAAGTATTGGCACCTTATGTAATATAGATCTGTATCATCCGCCTTTGAACATAAATATTCGTCTTAAAAAAGCAGCCAAACTTCCATATAATATCACATATGAGTTACGCAATTTCCATAAAGCTAACTACGCAAATATAAAAAAATACCTAATGGAACAGGACTGGGAGGAATTATTTGAGGCGAAACATGACGTCAACGATATGTTGCTGGCATTTTATAACATCATCAATGATGCCATCCAAAGATTTATCCCTGTTAAAAAACCCAAAAATAGTAGATACCCCCCATGGTTTAACAAAGCTCTTATTAAAATGTTAAATACCAAAAACAAGATAAGAAAACGATATAATACTTACCATAACCCATTGGACAGGATTGAGCTGAAGATAATTAATAAACGTTGTGATTCACTTGCTATGACTTGCTATAATAATTATTTGAAAAACCTTGAAGAAGCTTTGGCCAATAATCCTAAATCATTTTGGACCTATGTTAAATCTAAGCGGGGTGGATCTGGCTCGTATCCTTTATCTATGACGGATGGTACGGCTGCATCATCAGATGGAACTCAGATATGTGAGTTTTTTGCCTCTTACTTCTCTTCCGTATATAGTCCTACTGAAACCAGGTGCAGAACTTATGACACTACTAGTTTTAATAATATTCAAGATAGTAGCATGGCCTTGCACATTCCATTTATCGACGGTGAAGCGTTAGATAAAAAACTAAAAAGTTTAGACCGCAACAAGGGTGCTGGCCCAGATGGCATTCCACCAGTATTCATATACGAATGTGCGAATGAGCTGGTCATACCTTTGTTGCGTATTTTTAACAGATCTTTATCTACCGAAACCTTCCCGTCAATGTGGAAGGAAGCGAAAGTTATCCCCATCTATAAATCCGACAAAGAGAACTTAGTTTCGAACTACAGACCGATTTCAATTTTATCAACCTTTGGCAAAATCTTTGAGTCTATGATCTGCCCCCATTTTCAAAACCATCTCAAAATTTTCCTAAGTGAGGAGCAACATGGTTTTGTGGAATCCCGATCGACTAATACCAATCTGGTGCTTTTTACTGAGCTATTGACGACAGCAATAGACTCTGGATACCAAGCTAATGTTATATACACGGACTTCAGCAAAGCGTTTGATCGGGTTTCGCATGAAATTCTCATTTCCAAATTAAGAAGGTATGGTGTTTCTGAAACACTACTGTCATGGCTCAAATCATATCTCGAAAATAGAAGTTTTTTCGTAGTTGTTAATGGTTTTCGATCAACCGTTAGAAATATATCTTCGGGCGTGCCACAAGGTTCCCATATGGGGCCGGTACTATTCAACTTTTTTATTAATGACATTCCGAACTGCTTTCGCCACTGTCATATGTTTATGTTTGCCGACGACCTAAAATTCCTCAAAATAGTTAAATCTGAACACGACGCTTCCGAATTACAAAGTGATTTGGACGAACTGGTAACCTGGTGCCAAACAAATCAGATGCTACTAAACCCTGGCAAATGTTACCACATTAAATTTACTAGGAAACATCATCCCATTGCCCGAGATTATTACATTGAAGGAGAAAAACTAAAAGAACTGGACGCTATAAAGGACCTTGGTGTTATTTTTGATCGGAAGCTAACTTTCGCCCCACACATAGATAATATAGTAAAAAAGTCCTCTAAAATTTTAGGTTTTGTTATCAGAAACACGAAACAATTTAGAAACTACAAAACAAAAATAATATTATATAACAGTTTGATTCGAAGCATATTGGAATATTGTAGCGTAGTTTGGCGGCCACACTATGCTACTCACTCATTGCGTATTGAACGTATCCAAAAACGATTCCTAGGGCACTTGGCCTTTGTTAATGGATTATCTAGAAAAATACGCTCATATAAGGATAGGCTAAAGCATTTTAATATGATTTCCCTAGACAAACGCAGACGTCTGAATGACGCAATGTTTGTTTGCAAGGTTTTGGCCCATAAAATTGACTGTCCGCCAATATTGAAAAAAATTGGCTTCCGTGCCCCCTCGAGAATTCCTCGCAGTCCTTTAACACCACTATGTCCTCCGCAGAGAAGAACTGTTCTGGGTGCAAATTCTCCCTACGCGAGGTTTTGCGGGGTTGTTAACAGCTGCAGTGATCGTATCGACCTCCACTTTGATGGATTGGGAAAATTGAAAGCCAGCTTTTACGAGTATCTCCCCGATCACTGAGCTCCTTTCCCTTCCCGTATTGCCTTGCTGGGAAGGATTTGTTATAAAATTATTATCTTCTAGTACCTAGTGTTTAATTTCTTTAATTTATTTTGTTATCTTTTTATATACCTATAAGTATTTAAAATTGTAAGTTACGGCAACGATTTGTGTGCATGCAGTGTTTACCTGTAAGTGGTTGTTACACTTTACTCTTATTTGTTGCTTGTTTCTTTGTTTGTGTCAGTGTAAACAATTGTTGGTAAACCAAAATAAATAAATAAATAAATAATTTACCTAACTGGGGTTTCACATCTGTGACAAAATCTTATAAGAATGAAACATGAAAGGAGTTTCAATATAGATACTTACTCTGGGTACTGTCTAATGATTTAGATTTCATAATTTGGTGATTGCTTGTGCTTCTAAAATATAACCTTCAAGATTCAGGCTTGAGTGGATTTTAATTGGCTACAAATGTTCTTGGCATACCTACTGATTGTTGTTGTTGCTTTGCCACCCACTTGTGAAACCTGGAGATGCCTGCTGACCGAACAGTTTCTTGAAATTTTCAAAGCAGTGGCACCGAGCTGCCTGGGTCCTGTGGCACCTGCATTTTATCTGCGGCGCTTGGTTGTTCACTAAGTAGGTACCTACTTCATAGGTTCTAGGTTTCTATTCGGCGTTGGTGGGCGCATGAATTTGGAATCCTGCGGCCAATCTATAGGTGGACGGACGCTGTAGAGGGGTCGGCGATCGTTTCTACAGGGGGAAATGTGCATCAACGGGAGTGCTGTTTGTGAGTTGCTGTTCACTTTGATGAAAGGAGGAGGAACAGTAGTTGAGAGTCTCTATTGATGGATTATATTCTATGTTAAGGTGTCTGTTTGTGTTTTGTAGTTTCACTGAATGTAACAGCTACAGATTACAAAGCTGATGACACCTGTCAAAGCGCGTTTCGTTGCACGACGTAGTTGTTAACTAAAATCCTAAAATCTGATAAGTTAAACGTAACTATAAAGCAACGGCTTTATAGGTGCCTACGTTACAATCGTAACGTACACATAGCACTAAAGTAAAATTTGTAGAATTGCGCCCCTGGACACTCATTGATGTAGAACGCTCGAAGCTCAGGTATATCAGAATTCTTTTAGAGAGTGTATCTGCAGAAGCATGCAAGTGCCAGCGCTGATCCATACGGTTGAAAACCAGATTACTCGTTGCAATGCTGAGATAAGGAATTAAGCTTTGATATATTCCACTCTCAATTAATAAAAGGAAACTGTTACCAAAATTAGTTGAGTTTGATTCATATTATGTTTTAAGCATTTGCTATTAATTTCATTTGTAATAATTTAAATAATTATGCAATGGGGTGTCAAATTAGATGTGAACGGTGGCTGGTCCAAGCGATCTGTAACTATGTAAACATGATTGCTAGGTAGATTGGTTCCGAGTCTAATAGGAATAAGTACCTACCTTTACTTAACACATTAGTAGTGCACTAAACTGTTGGTGCTCTGTTGTCATCGAGATTGAATGTAATTCCCCTAGTAGTACAATTTTTAGAATAGTTAACGATACAACATGAGTAGGTAAACGAGATATCTTTTCCGTCAGGAGAGCTGCGTTTCGACCGTTTAAGTTTTAAACATTGTATAATAGGTATACTGGCACCTAGACACGTTGAAAAGCAGATTGGAAATACAAAGGTATTTCATTTGTAGACACAATTTACCACTTAGGTACAACCGTATAAATTATTGTGTTATGTTGTTATCAATAAAAAAAACTTCTGAACTATAATTCTACTTTTAGTCATTATGTAGGTATGTGTCTGTACTGGCAGAAATCTGCTAGTTCACGGGCCCACTGCGGAAGTCAACCGGGTACGTACGTTTATGTGATCATAATTACTATGTATTTATGTACATGTTTGAAAAACTAGAGATCGTACGGCAGTACTAAATAGTAGAACTATTATTAACTATTATTAAATAGTAGAACTATTATATTTGTATTCGTAAAGCTTTGCGAGGCACGTTCCACTGTTGCTAACAGTAAGGTCCGTGAGAAATCGTAAAGTTGCGCGAAAGTATTAAATAGTAGAACTATTATATTTATATTCGTAAAGCTTTGCGAGGCACGTTCCACTGTTGCTAACAGTAAGGTCCGTGAGAAATCGTAAAGTTGCGCGAAAGTATTAAATAGTAGAACTATTATATTTATATTCGTAAAGCTTTGCGAGGCACGTTCCACTGTTGCTAACAGTAAGGTCCGTGAGAAATCGTAAGGTTGCGCGAAAGTATTAAATAGTAGAACTATTATATTTATATTCGTAAAGCTTTGCGAGGCACGTTCCACTGTTGCTAACAGTAAGGTCCGTGAGAAATCGTAAGGTTGCGCGAAAGTATTAGATAGTAGAACTATCATATGTACCTATATGCCTGAGAGGCGAGAACTTGTACAGCTTTACGAGGTGCGACCAGCAAGGTTCGCGAGGATTCGTATATGTTGTGTGCAAGTATATACCTATATGCCTGAGAGGCGAGAACTTGTACAGCTTTACGAGGTGCGAACAGCAAGGTTCGCGAGGATTCGTATATGTTGTGTGCAAGTATATACCTATATGCCTGAGAGGCGAGAACTTGTACAGCTTTACGAGGTGCGACCAGCAAGGTTCGCGAGGATTCGTATATGTTGTGTGCAAGTATATACCTATATGCCTGAGAGGCGAGAACTTGTACAGCTTTACGAGGTGCGAACAGCAAGGTTCGCGAGGATTCGTATATGTTGTGTGCAAGTATAAAATGGCAGGGCCTGGCATGGACTTGAAAGTCACATTCCACTGTCGTGGAGTCCTTGAGTAACACTCAAAGGTTTGCTTTAAACGGCGCGCGCGGCGGTAACTTGTTGGTAAGGTTATTGAAAGTGGTAATGGTAAGGTAATGTGTGAGTAAAAGGTAAAGGTAATAATTTCCATAAATCGTCAGTGTAAAACGATTCGACTGTAGTGACATTTCAAAGTTGTCCGGTTGTTTATAAAACACTAGCAAACGCTACGCTAGTAAAATGCACGTAAAAGTCATTAAGTACGGGGCTTTAATCGCAAGTACGAAGCGTCAGGACAAACTTCATTTCATCATTATTGTTTCAACTCTGAAGCTAGAAATAAAATTCTTACATTGGGACAATGCATTCTGAAACTGTTTTTCAAGTAAGTGAAGTAAAATTATTCAGTCAAAGCCCGACAAGGGCAAAGGCACTACTTGGTCATTTGAAGGAAAAGGGAAAGGAGTAGGTAGCTAGAGTAAAATGTGAGGAAACCACTGGGAGTATGAAGATATTTTATTATATTCCATTAATAGGCAGGTACAGTTTGGTTTTATCTATTTTTATATTCATTTTGATTTTGCCGCTAGTGGATCCCAAGTGTTCGTAATTGTTTCGAGCATGAGATACCTACCTGAATATGTCATTACCTAGATATATAAGTAGATGATGTCGATAATACCTAAACTGTTTGAATCGGACCAAGCAAGATGAGTGCTCGTTGGCTGAACGCACAGCAATATTTGAGACTGTTTGATTCCACATGGACTATCAGGCGGGATATCGGTGTCCATCGACTGATCACCAGACTGGTTATTGATGTCGGCAAAGTGACGGAGTTTAATTTGTTTTTACTAAACAAAGGAAGGGATGTAGTGTACTGTATTATCACCGATATCTGTCGTCTCGTTGTCGCATAGACGCGGAGAGTGCACACTATACTCTATGGCCAGTTGGCGGGAAACCGGGAGAGTGTGTGGCACGGGAGTAAGACGTTAAGTGGGCAAGCGAGCCGATATCCTAATTATCGGATGGTAATTACAGAGACACAGGTAGGGCGAACACTACACACATCCTTACAGTTTCACTGTCGACCCATTTACCGTCTGCGTTCAGTCTTTTAAGTCGACTAATAGAAATAATTTCAGTCTCACATTCTAATACATTCTGCAATTCATTTTCACTCATATCTATGTCTACTCCTTTTACAATTCCGTAGCATAATGACAATTCATTCACTTTCTGACACCTAAGACCCATCTCTTTTAATTTTTGACAGCTTAGTAAATTATTGGCCTCTTCTTCCTTGTTAAACTGTAGAAGTACTTTGTTAAAACTTTTATATTTGATTCTGCTGATCCCCTTAATATTCTCCATTCTAAGAAGTTTAGCCAAGGCCATTTGTTTTGGTAAACTTTCCATTCAAGTAATACAAACTTCGTAGGTATTGACATCTTCTATTTGTTTATTCTCATTTTTATTTCGATCTACCCTCTTGTCACGCAGAAATTCGGAGGAATCACTTCGATTAAGTTTCTTGGGTTTTCTTCTCTCAACAGTAATAAAGTCATCTTCTGCACTATTATCCTCTTCTCTCTCTTTTCTTTTCATCACACTACTTTTTCCTTCTTCATGAGAATATTCTTCATCAACATTTACATACCGGCCGAATTGAGAACCTCCTCCTTTTTAACCGACTTCCCAAAAAGGAGGAGGTTCTCAATTCGGCCGGTATGTTTTTTTTTTTTTTTCTATGTATGTACATCGATTACGCCGAGGTTTATAAACCGATTTACGTGATTCTTTTTTTGTTCGACGCGGAATAGTTGCCAATTGGTCCCATATTCATCAGGTCAGGATCTGATGATGGAAACCTTGAGAAATCGAGGGCAACTTTCGAAAGTTGTAGGCATAGATAGGGTTAAACCTTGACACTCATATGTATGCCTGATAGCACTGTTCAACAGTGAAGGTTTGGAGCTGACCTGATGATGGAGACCAAAGAAGATCGAGGGAACTCGACAGCTGAATATGTAAACTACCCCGTGTTTGAGTTTATATTATTCGTATTGACGAGACCTTTGCAAGAGTGAAGGTTTGGAGCTGACCTGATGATGGAGACCAGAGACGGTCGAGGGAGCTCTACAACTGAATATGTAAACTACCTCGTGTTTGTGCTTATATTATTCGTATTGACGAGACCTTTGCAACAGTGAAGGTTTAGAGCTGACCTGATGATGGAGACCAAAAAAAGTCGAGGGAACTCGACAGCTGAATCTGTAAACTACCTCGTGTTTGGGCTTATGTTATTTGTATTGACGAGACCTTTACAACAGTGAAGGTTTGGAGCTGACCTGATGATGGAGACCAGAGACGGTCGAGGGAGCTCTACAACTGAATATGTAAACTACCTCGTGTTTGGGCTTATATTATTCGTATTGACGAGACCTTTGCAACAGTGAAGGTTTGGAGTTGACCTGATGATGGAGACCACAGAAAGTCGAGGGAGCTCTACAACTGAATATGTAAACTACCTCGTGTTTGGGCTTATATTATTCGTATTGACGAGACCTTTGCAACAGTGAAGGTTTGGAGCTGACCTGATGATGGAGACCAGAGAAGGTCAAGGGAGCTCGACAACTGAAAATGAAAACTACTGTTTGGGCTTGTATTATACGTATTAATGAAACCTTTCCAGTTATGTGGATAGTGACCTATTCGTATCACTAAAAAGCTGAAAATAAAAAACTTTTTTACAAAAAAATAAAACCGACTTCCAAAAACACTAAAAAGCAAAAAAAAAACTAATTTTAGGAGCATCGGCCTAGAAGTCGGTGTCTAATGGTAAAATATTTTTTTTGGAAGTCGTTTTTATTTTTTTGTAAAAAAGTTTTTTCTGTCACCAGATTGGCTCAAGGACATCTGAACTTTAGAATACCGTATATATTAAACTATAATTTGGGACAGATTGTCTCATGTCTCTCCACAAAAATAAGAAATAGCGTATACTCATAGGCACACACACATTCTATTTTCTGTGACCAGATTGGCTCAAGGACATCCAAATTTTAATTTAATTAATTCATACAGACGACACTACTTAACATTACACTTTAAGAAATAAGACATAATGGTCATCTGAACTCCGAGCGTTGAAATAGATTATGGTGCTTTTACACTTGCCCCCGACAAAACGGTACATGAGCCATTCGACGCGACGGCGCACAGTGGTCCGGATTTTCAAAAAGGTGGACATAGGATCGAAAATGCATATTTAACTCAACTAAAAGTTGTTTCGTATAGGCAATTTAACACTGATTAATACTTATTACTACAACTTTAAAAAAAAACTGCTCCTTCACGTAAAAAAAAATAGAAATGTATAGGAGAAAATCGATTTTATTTTTTTTCTCCGTAGTATCAAAGTATAGCAACCAAATCTTATATTCTGGCAAGTACCTATTGTTCTTAATACGACAACATATAAATTGCTTGCGTATCCCTGCGGCCTTGACGCCTACGATGCTTCAAAGTTCAAAATTTTAAAGTTGAATTATCTTAACATTATTAACGAGTTTTTCTGAGTTTTTCTATTGAGATTAATACAAAATATCATTTTTAATAAAAAAAGGCCCCCGCGCGCACCAACCATGTTGTTGGTATAAAACAAAAATTAATTTTGTATATTGTCTCTGGTAATGTTTAACATGGCAACACCAAATACTTTTAGTATAAAAGCCGTGAACGGTTATTATTTCGCCCCTTTTTCTTTTCATCTGTGTTAGGAGGCAGACATTATACCTTCCTTGAAGAAATATTAATTACAGGTACGATTTCTGAAATTGTATTTTTCTTTGCGCCCATATCCTATTCCCAATAGGTTATGGGCCCAGCCATACTGCTTGTTTGAAACAGGTATTGTGCTGTTGTTCCAATATTTATCATGGACCACCTTAAAACGAAGAGAAACATCCAGCCATTCAACGGGGAAAAATACAGCGTGTGGAAGTTCCGAATTCGAGCGCTGCTAACCGAGTTAGACGTCATCAGGGTCGTCGATGAGGTACCTGTGATACGGCTCGAGGCTTGGGAGAAGCAAAACCGAACTGCGAAGAGTGTGATCGTCGAGTATTTGGCAGACTCCTTTCTTAGTTTTGCTAAAGAAGAACTGACCGCCAGAGAAATCTTCCAGAACCTCGACGCTTTGTACGAGAGAAAAAGTTTAGCAACGCAGTTGGCGATACGAAAGAAGTTGCTGAGCTTGAAGCTGCAAGGTGACACTCCACTAGTCAAACACTTCACGATTTTCGACGACTTAATGACGGAGTTATTGTCTGCTGGAGCGAAGCTCGAAGAAACTGACAAGGTTTCTCATTTACTTCTTTCCCTCCCAACTTCATACGATGGCGTCATCACGGCAATCGAAACATTATCAGAGGATAATTTAACGTTGAGTTTTGTGAAAACAAGATTGCTGGATCATGAAGTAAAACTTAAAAATGAGGGTAGTGACACCTCGTCAAAAGTACTTCACGCCCGCACCGAATTCAATGGAAGGCGATTCGATACGAGATCAAACCAGCAGAGTTTTAAGGATACGAAGAAGCTTTCCAAGTGCCACCACTGTGGGCGAAAGGGCCACCTCAAGAGGGACTGTTATTACTTCAAGCG
Organism: Helicoverpa assulta; assembly: GCA_963856015.1. Lineage (NCBI taxonomy): Eukaryota > Metazoa > Arthropoda > Insecta > Lepidoptera > Noctuidae > Helicoverpa > Helicoverpa assulta. The sequence continues at coordinate 17,297,829 of CAWLCW010000001.1, read as the reverse complement.
CCGTAACTACCAACATAAATTTGACCGGACGAATCAACCTAACCTACAGCGAAAACCGGCGGACCGGCCCCGAACTATTCAAGCGGTAGAGCTGACTGAGGGGGCATCCAACTCAAGTGAAGCCACCGGTTTTGCATTCATGTCTGGTAATCATGAAACGAACGACGATGTGAGACAAATAACATTCCTATTGGATTCCGGAGCATCCGACCACATCGTTAACAGGGAAGATCTTTTCAGTAATTATACGACTTTACCCACACCGTTTAAGATTTCAATTGCTAAACACGGTGAATTTATTTCAGCCACCAAACGTGGAACACTGGAAGTGATGAGCGACACAGGCATCCAGGGCACTTTGGAGGACGTGTTGTTCTGTCCCGAGGCGCCACACAACCTGCTATCGGTGTCGAGGATGCAACGTGCTGGGCTGACCATCACCTTCGATCAGCGTGGAACGTATATCAGTAAGGACGATAAAATACTGATGCGAGGTAAGGCAATTAATAATTTAATATCGATAGATTTTAAAATTTGTGTCAATCGGTCTATTTCCCAGTTGTGTAATAGTGATAAAAATAATTACGACTTGTGGCATCAAAGATTAGGTCACATTAGTAAACAAAAGTTTTTAGAATTAAGAAATAATTGTATGACTGACGATGGTAACCTAATTGAATCTGTGACACCTGACGCAACACTATGCGAATCATGCATAAATGGGAAACAAAGTCGGTTGCCATTTAACTCGTGCAAGGATAAAAGGCATATTAAACGACCCTTATTTATTGTGCATACTGATGTTTGTGGGCCAATCACTCCTTCTACAATTGATAATAAGAATTATTTTGTGTTATTTGTGGATCAATTTACTCACTACTGTGTTATATACCCGATAGCCTATAAATCTGATGTGTTTTCTGCTTTTAAAGATTTTGTTGCAAAGAGTGAGGCAAAATTCAATTTGAAATTGGTTAACTTGTATTGTGATAATGGTCGGGAGTATTTGTCTAGTGAAATGAAAGAGTATTGTGCGTCTCGAGGAATTTCATACCACTTTACTGTGCCGAGAACTCCGCAACAAAATGGAGTTTCGGAACGCATGGTTCGAACAATAGTAGAAAAAGCCCGCGCAATGGTTAGTGGTGCAAAATTACCTAAATGTTTTTGGGGTGACGCGGTATTAACCGCTGTATATTTGATAAATATAACGCCTACCCGCGCATTGCAACAAAATAAAACTCCCTATGAAATGTGGCATGATAAAAAGCCTGCTATTAAACATTTAAAGGTTTTTGGTGCTACCGTCTATGTGCATAATAAAATCAGAAAAACTAAGTTTGATGAGAAATCATGGAAGGGTGTTCTTTTAGGATATGTACCGAATGGCTATAGGGTATGGAACGCAGAACATGTAAAATATGAAATAGTGAGGGATGTTATAGTGGATGAAATTAATTTTTTGAAATCTAGGCCTCTGTTGAGACTCGAAGGGAATGAAGTGGAACATTTCCAAAATACTGAACTGACATCAAAGTCAGGGTCAATAACGCCTCAAGGTTGTGAGAGTTCGAAACCTGATAGTGTAAAATCAGGTAGTTTAAAATCAGATACATTGAAATCTGATGAGTCTGTTCCCGGTTGGAAGAATCGTAAGTTAAACGATTCAAATGATATGGTTGAGGCAAATGTTGACAATCAAGCAAGTTCGACTAAAACTTGTAGTACTGAAGTAGATACCGAAAATTCTTGTAAATTGAGAAGGAGTGAGAGGCTAAAAGGTCGTATACCAGTATCTTATAACGAAATTGACGAAGTTTTGTTGTGTGCACAGTCAGTCAGCTGCGAATTACCTACTTCATATAATGATATTAAAAATAGGCATGATAGGCTTCAATGGGAAGGTGCAATAAAAGATGAATTAGATTCACTATTTGATAATAATACTTGGACGCTAGTGCCTAAGCCTGATAATAAAAACATAGTTGACAGCAAATGGGTTTTTAATATTAAAAGGGATGAGTTTGGTAATCCATTAAAATATAAGGCACGTCTTGTTGCCAGGGGCTTTAGTCAGGAATACTTGAGTGATTACAATGAAACTTTTGCCCCAGTTGCTCGTATAGCCAGTTTTAGATTTATGATTAGTTTTGCAAATCAATTTAATTTATTAATACATCATATGGATGTTAAAACAGCATTTTTAAATGGAATTTTGAAGGAAGAAATTTATATGAAAGTACCAGATGGTATTGTTAGTAAAGAAGGTTATGTGTGTAAATTAAATAAAGCTTTATACGGGCTTAAACAGGCTGCCAGGTGTTGGTTTGAATTATTTGACCAATGTCTGAAAGAAAAAGGTTTCGTTAACTCATCGGTAGATAGGTGTATTTATATTTTAAATAACGGTGATATTAATAGGAATATATATGTGCTTTTGTATGTCGACGATTTGGTCCTAGCTTGTGCAGATAGGTCACTACTAGACAGTTTTAAGAGTTATTTAAAGAGTAGATTTAAAATGGTTGACTTTAATGAGATTAAACTATTTCTTGGTATTAAAATAACTCGAAGTAATGACACTATAACTTTAGATCAGAGCTCATATATAAAAACCATTTTAGAGAAATTCGGCATGACTGACTGTAATGAAATCGGCACACCTATGGAGAATAAACCTAACTATGACGCTCTTAACATAGATAGTGAATATAATGCACCTTGCCGTAACCTGATTGGTTGTCTAATGTATGTTATGTTGTGTACACGCCCTGATTTGAGTATTAGTGTTAATATATTGAGCAGATACACTAACAAAAATAATAAGGAGTTGTGGCAAAGTCTTAAAAGAGTGCTTAGGTATTTGAAAGGTACTTTAGAATTAAAACTAACGTATGTAAGGTGTAATAATTTTGAACATGTTTTGTGTGGATATGTAGATTCAGACTGGGGTGGTAACGATGTTAATGATAGAAAAAGTACCTCAGGCTACTTATTTAAATTGTTTGAAAGCTGTACAGTAACCTGGAATACAAAAAGACAATTAACTGTGGCGGCTTCTTCAACTGAGGCCGAGTATATGGCATTGTTTGAAGCTGTAAAAGAGGCATTATGGTTGAAGTCTCTAATAATTAGTTTTAAAATTAATATTGTCAGTCCTATACCTATTTTTGAAGACAATAATGGTTGTATCAGTATAGCAAACAATCCCACAAGCCACAAGAGGTCTAAGCACATTGACATTAAGTACCATTTTTCTAGAGAACAAGTACAAAACAATGTTATTAAATTGTTGTATCTCTCCACAGGTGAACAGATAGCCGATGTATTAACCAAGCCACTGCCTGCTGTTGTTTTTAGACAGTTCAGAGATAAGATGGGTTTATGTTAATAATGTTTTTTTTTTGAGTTATTGTTGAATTGTTGTGTTGTATTTTATGTTGAATTTATGCTTATAATGTTTTTGAGTTATTGTTGTATTTTTGTGTTGTATTTTATGTTGAATTCATGTTATTTTATTTTGATATTTATGATTGATTATTTTATGGTCTGATTAGGTTTTACTGGGTTTTCCTAATCCTTGCAACGAATGTTGGACCATGATTTGATGTAATTTTTCCCAGGCAATACTTGGAAGGTTTTAATGTTCTGGTTAGTCGGAAAACTATGATTGTAAATAGTTTGTAAGTAATTAATTTTTGAGGGGGCGTGTTGGTATAAAACAAAAATTAATTTTGTATATTGTCTCTGGTAATGTTTAACATGGCAACACCAAATACTTTTAGTATAAAAGCCGTGAACGGTTATTATTTCGCCCCTTTTTCTTTTCATCTGTGTTAGGAGGCAGACATTATACCTTCCTTGAAGAAATATTAATTACAGGTACGATTTCTGAAATTGTATTTTTCTTTGCGCCCATATCCTATTCCCAATACATGTATTAGGTTCGCCCCCTACTACTTGAGACTTAAATATACTACTGGAGAAATGACAGTATACTTTTGTGTAGTATACAACTTTGCCGAACCCTTCGGGGAATATAAAGCGTGATGTTATGACAAAATAGGCATATTTGTTATATTACAAGAAATATATTACATTTTTATATAACAATCACCATCTTTCGAGCCTTTTTCCAACTATGTTGGGGTCGGTTTCCAGTCTAACCGGATGTAGCAGTGTACCAGTGTTTGTTTTACAAGGAGCGTGACCTCCTCAACCCAGTTACCCGGGCAACACAATACTCCTTGGTAAGACTGGTGTCAGAATTACTGGCTTCTGACTACCCGTAACGACTGCCAAAGATGTTCAATGACAGCCGGGACCTACAGTTTAACGTGCCATCCGAAACACAGTCGTTGGTATCCAAGATATACTTAGAAAGTACATACAAACTTAGAAAAGTTGCATTGGTACTTGCCTGGCCTGGAATCGAATCAACACCCTCAGGCCACCACGACCTAATATTTTTTACGTAACAAGAAATAGATTCAAAAATATATATTTTTTTGCTAACAAACTCAATTCGGACAATAACAAAATCACTAAATCTGACACGTTTACATTAATGGATCATGTTCAGGCTGCAACTCCTGTAGATCCATATTCTCTGTTTCTTCTGTTACTACCTCAGGCAACAACAAAAGCTCTTTAACATCTGGAAAAAATTGAATTGTTTGGAGTTGCTGTATTTTGGGCGAATATTGGATAAATATGGGTCTGATTAATCAAAAAATTATGGAGTAAGTCCTCGTTGGTCTTCATCCTGTTAAATTTCCTTGTATGATATTCACGAACTCTTCGAAATTCTTTATTTCTTGCTTCTCCCGCTTCTTCGGAAAGAATGCCAATTGGTAGGAGGCCAAAGTGATGACAAATGTCTGCACCGTGTATGAGTAGCTTGTGTACACTTGCGGGCATATAAAACCATGGGTATAAATGCACAAAGATCTCAGCTGTTTCTCTGCAATAAGCCCTGAATTTTTCAATATCTATGGCACATCCTGATGAAATCGTTTGAAGAATAACCGCAAAATGCGTTAGTAGGCCTTTGTCAATTTTGGTTATTTCGGCAGATTTCTCATAATCTCTAAAAAACCTTCTGGCTGTGTTTCCGTCGTTTGTCGTTCCAAAGCCTTGCTTCACAAAATCCACAAGTATTCCCATTTGCTGTTTGAATTCTTCTTGTGTCAAATGTTTCTTCGCAGCTTTTAGTTGCTTGTTAGCACCTCGTGCAGTCCACAACTCAAAGTCCATGTTGTAAGATATGTGTAGAATACACTCCATACAACGAATCCACATGAAGAGTAGAAAGTCCATATTTATAAACATCTTCTCGAACAGGTCTTGAAAATACTTCTGACAGCTTGTTCATCTCGGTCGGCTTTGCAAGGCAAATATTGCAGGCAGATGCAGACGAAGTATCCGTTATAATAGTGGCCACTTTTCCGTCGATCATTGTCATATGAAGCTCGTGACTAATCTCTAGCCCTGCCCATTTTGTAGAATCGATGTTTTTTATTTCTTCCTTCAATGCAGCTTCTTCTTGCTTGATGTATTCTGCTGTCTCTTTACAAAACTCGAACTTAATGGGCCTGCAATAATGTGTTGAAGAAGGTGCTGGGTTTTCCCATATGGTGCTATTATTAGAAACTAATTTAAGAGGGACAAGACTTGACATAAAAACCGATGAATCACTGAGGTCTACATTTTCAGTCCTTTGCTTGTAGGTACTTTGTGAGGAAGCTCCATCGAAACCCCATTTGCTGATTAACTTCAATCCTTCAGTTGACGAATCAATCTGGGTACCGGTAATTTGAAGAATCTTCTGGACTGTCAGATCCAATAGGGCTTGAAGCTTCACTCTGGCTCCTCTCTCACTAATTTCTAAATCATGTGGATAGCATTCCTTTTTAGCTTCAAGGAGTTTGTGATACGATGGTAACACTGGAACCTCACAATCTAACAGCACTTTCCTTAAACACAAGTATTTCCATTTTGACAGGTTCAACGATGTATAAAGACCAAGAGCATGATCTTTGTCAAAAGTTTTTTTCCTATTTTTCTTAAACAAATGTGGCTTGAACAATAGGAACACTATCAGGGTTCTTCGTTATATGGTCAATAACACAAGCTAAGTCATTCTTCTGGTCTATCTTAAGTCTTTCGACTAATGCAAAAGTAAGTTCTTCCGGCGAATAGTCCAAAAGAGACTCTGAACGTCTTTTCTTCTGTTTGTTGCTGAGGTCAACAAAAGGCTACCTAATCTGAACTTCTGTAGATGTGCCCACAGTAATACTAGATGTCAACGGAATCACAGCTGCTGTAGTATCGATGTCAACTGAAGTGTTGTCTGACGAAATGGTTTCGATAACTTCATCTTGGCCTTGACAAATCTAGGTTAAATTAACAGTAGTGCAATTTGGCCAACTAATATTTGATTTTAACCACGCAGCATGTCTATTTATGAAAGTCTTCTGATTTCTATAAGCACTTGCCCATCTGCGATTGATATTGCTGATGTAGTTCTTCAAAAAAGTCTTGATTATTTATTATTATTATTCTTTATTGTACACAAAAACATATAAAAACACACACAACACAGAGAAGACATGTACAAAGGCGAGCTTAACCCAGAACTGGGTTCTCTAACAGCAAACCTTAGAGCGATAGAGAGATGCGATAGGGAAGAGAAAATTAAAAAGTGCACAACATTAAACAAAACTAAGATAAAACTACATAACATAAAATATATACCTATAAATAAAACATAAAATATATACCTATAAATAAAATATAAAATATAATAAATAAATAAATACATACATACAAATAAGGTCATGTTGACAGGAAATGTTCTTTAGTTCGTCTCTTGAAGACATCTAACGACTTGCTCTCACGTATACTGTGAGGCAGAGCGTTCCAAAGCCTTACAGCGCGCACAGTGAAGGATCCATCATAACGGCTCGAAGTATGAGGAGGGATACGGAGTAGGAGAGATACAGAGGAGCGACAGGGTTTGCCTCTAGGAACAAGGAACTCAAAACGTTCCCGAAGATAGCTCGGAGCGTTGGGATTATGAAGAAGAGAAAAGAGAAAAGATAGAATATGAGCATCTCGACGCTGCCGAATTGGTAGCCACTTCAGCTGGCTCCGAAATTCTGACACATGGTCGTATTTCCGGAGGCCAAAAATGAAGCGAATACACAAATTCTGCAGACGCTCGAGTTTGTCAAGAAGTTCTTCAGTCGCATCAAGAAAGCAGACATCAGCATAATCTAAAAGAGGGAGAAGAAGCGACTGAGCGAGAGTAATTTTTGTCGGAAAAGGCAGGAACTTCTGGAGACGTTTGAGTGACTGAAACGAGCAAAAAACCCTTCTGCTTACTTCTGCAATGTGTGAACCCCAGGATAAATGACAGTCCATAATTACCCCCAAGTTCTTGACCGCAGAGGAGTATGGGATGGCAACGCTATCATATGAAACCGGTGGTGGAGAAGACAGCTTATTAAGGAAATATCTGTCACCAATAATGAGAGCTTGTGACTTGGCAGGATTGACTAGAAGTCCGAAATCCTTAGCCCATCGACTTATGTTTCTAAGATCATTATTGATGGCATCAATTGCTTTCGGCAGCTCTTCAAGTTTGAAGTGTTGATAAAGCTGCAAGTCATCTGCATAGAGGTGGTAATGCGAAACTAGTGACTTAGTGATGGCGTTTATAAAAACGGAGAAAAGTAATGGAGAGAGAACGCCACCTTGAGGAACACCCGCAGCGAGTTCCCGCCACTCAGAGGAAGCCTCGTCAACGCGAACCGACTGTGAGCGACCTCGAAGATAAGAGTTGAACCACCCAACAGCAGAAGGAGATACATTTAGAGAGGATAGGATACCTAAGAGGATGTCGAAATCAACTGAGTTAAACGCACTGCTAAAATCCAGCAAAACCAGTACAGTTAAAAGCCCCTTTTCCATAGCCAGCCGGATATCATCAGTAATTTTGATGAGAGCCGATACTGTACTATGGCCAGGGCGAAAACCAGACTGGTATGGACTTAGCAGGCTGTTAAAGGAGAGATAACGAGAAAGTTGATTGTTGACAACACTCTCAAGGACTTTGGATAGAATTGGAAGTATGGATATAGGACGATACTGAGACACTGAGGATGGATTGGGGACTTTGGGCAAGGGCAACACATGAGCTTTCTTCCAAGCCGATGGAAAGGAGCTAGTGAAGAGGGAATAATTGACTAGGTGGAGAATGACAGGAATGATGATATTAAGGATAGGAAGTAGCATTTGTAGGTGAAGGCCGTCAACCCCGACAGCTTTTGTGGAGATGGATAGAATGGCACGTTTGATGTCTCCCTCCGTAGCCGGGTGGAATGAAAACGAAGTACATTAAGGCAAAGAAAGGTTTGAGAGATACTGAATAGTAGACGATTTAACGTTGTCGTCCAGCGTTACTGGTGACTTCGAGAAATGGTCATTGATTGTGTTGAGGTTTATTTCGGGAGCGCTATCATTAGCGACCTTCCCGATACCAAAAGACTTAAGAAATTGCCATACTTGTGCTGTGTTGAAGTTTTTAATGGAGTTGTGAATATGGCGTCTCTTTGCATCTCTGCACAGACGACTGCAGCGATTACGCCATTGCTTGTAAAAAGACCAGTTCTCCTCAGTTGGATCCCTTCTGAAGCTTCGCTTAGCCTTATCCCGTCTTGACATTTCCTGTTTTATACTGTCAGATAGCCACGGGGCTGGAAGGTGTTTGACTCTGACTTTTTTAACAGGTGCATGTTTATCGTAGAGTTCCAACACTAACTTGTTAAATACAGATACCATGGAATCCACATCAGTGCAGTCGTAAACAGGAGACCAGTCAATTCTGCCCGCATCCTCCATCAAACGATCCATATCAATGTTCTTGAAACTGCGAAGGAAAAGAAACTTGGATTTACGCTTAGGAGGACGAATCTTATAAGATAGAAACAAAAGGTCATGATATGAGAAAGAGGCAGGAAGTTGACCATGAGTGGCTACTTTGCTAGGGTCTGATACTATTATAAGATCTAGAAGAGAGGGATTACAGTGAGGGGCGTGATGAGTAGCATTAAGCTGAAGAATGTTCATATTGACAGAAGAGACAAGAGATCGAAGTTTACGGCTGCGCACATCATCCTTAATTAAACAGGTGTTGAAGTCTCCGAGGATAATAGTGTGGTCATAACAGGGAGTGAAAGATTCAAGTTTCGACTCAAAAGAAGAAAAGTAGTCGAAAGTGCACGAAGGATTATAATATACACCTAAAAGTATTTTGGCACCATTAAAATTAATTTCGATAAAGAGATGTTCAGCAAATTTAGAGTAATCGCTCGGAGACTTGTCCACAATGTGATAGGAGATATCACCACGTAGATAAATGGCGACCCCTCCGCCTCCCTTGCCAGTTCTGTCATTACGGACAAGTTTGTAGCCGGGCAAGGAATATTGGGTGGAGGGAAGTGCTGGTTTGAGGAAAGTTTCAGAAACAAGGATAGCTTGAACAAGGTTTGAGTCAAAAGAGGACAGGAGATCAGCATGATGAGCGGGAACACTTTGAGCATTTATGTGGACCACATTGAAAAATTTACTGTAGGGAGAGAAAGTAGTAAACAGTTGATCACGCAGATGCACTGAATCGTCACTGAACGCACTGGCAAAGCTCTCGTCAGATGCACAAGAAGACGAACAAGAAACAAAACTGTCATCAAAATTGTCGAACATGACAAATAATTATTGACAAAAAAAAAATATATATATATATATAAAATAAAAATAAAAAATAGAATAAAATTAAAATAACAGTTACTTACTATTCAAAACATCCTCGATGCACTCGCTAGTTAGTATAACAATACATGGATGAAAAGGTTCGTATCTAAATATAGTTTCCGAACGAATTCAGGCATAGAGGTAATCTGTGGAAGATGTTGTCATAAAAACTAAACAAAAATGTTAGGCATTGATGTTAGGCATTGATGTTAGGTGACCGACAATACAAACCAAAAAAAAAAAAAATATATTATTTTGCAAGCTTTTTCGGTTTCTTCCCTGATGGAGACTTGTTGGACAATGGACTTTCCCGTGTGCCCACTGTCAACTCGCTAGCAGAAACAGCCGACGTCGGAAACTGCCTTGTCAATTGCTGCAGTTCAGCTGGGGATTCTATTTTTCGCCGTGACTTGTCTGGCAGCAGTATCACCACCTTGCCTTCAGACGTCCAGCACTGCCTCACCCCAAAATGCTTGCGGGCGGCAAGGAACGCATCATGTCGGGGTTTGGTCAGAAACTCCGTGAAAACCAGTCCAGAGCCCTTCAACATGGTCTTGCTTCGCCACACTTCACTGCGTAGACTGAGGCTATGGAATCTGATGAGTAGAGGACGTGGCTTACCCGTCACAGTGCCCAGACGATGACATGAGGCTATATCCACCGCAGAAATGTTGGTCATCTTCAATTTCTCTGTAAGAACTATGACAGCCTGAGACACATACTCTTCATCCTTCTTTTCCGGAAGACCATGTAGAAGGAGAACTTGCCTGCGTGAGGCCATCTCATGCCTGTCCAGACCCAGCGTCAACAACTCCATCTGCAGTTTGAGGGCACTCATAGTCTTCCATACCAGACACTTGAAGTCAGTGTAATCCCGGGACAGGCTGGCAATGGATTTATGTGGGGCTTCATTGTTGCTCACACTCTTCAGCTCCTCTTCATATGCTGCCATCCGTGATGTAAATGTGTTGGACAGTTCTTCCATACTGCCAGCAAGTTTTGTGTAGAGGTCCATTGTTATATATTATGTTGAAAGTGTAATTATAGTGATACACCTGAGAGTTTTATATAAGTGAGTGCATCTATGGATAATGCCACTATTTAGTGCATATGCACAGTGAAATAAACAATATTTGTATTTTTAAACAAAATAAAACTCAGGAGCAATTATAAAAGTTGTGCTCTTTTCAACTACCCTCAGAAGAAATTATTTCTAAATCTTCTGAACATGTTTCAACTGGGATATGTAGAATTATAGTTTCAAGAAGATTTTTCAAGTCTCCAGCAACACGAAGGAACATAAAAATGTCCAAGTTTGTAACAAATGCAGCCATAACGAAACTCACTAAACTTCACTTCAACTCACACAGCACGGATAATTAGGTATGTTGCTTCCTCAAGGAGTTGAGAAACAATTACCTTTAATTGTTTCATGCACAGGTATTTATAACAAACACACGCGCGCAAGTAGTGATGGACAAAATTAGAACCGCAGCCAATCAGCGTCGTCGATATCTCAGGTGGTGGGGGTAAATTACTATTTTATCACAGGAGTCGTTTTAGTCAGTTACAAATAGGCAACGAATCAGCACGTGTCTTTAATTACATAACTAAAGTTGACGACTTTTATTTCTATTTTTTTAATATAATAAAATAAAAAAATACTTGCCAAATGCTTGAATGCGGACCGTTTTAATTCTTATATAATAAAAAAAAAAACTTTTTTACAAAAAAAAAAAAAAAAAATATTTTATTTTTTTGTAAAAAAGTTTTTGTCATAACATCACGCTTTATATTCCCCGAAGGGTTCGGCAAAGTTGTATACTACACAAAAGTATGCTGTCATTTCGCCAGTAGTATATTTAAGTCTCAAGTAGTAGGGGGCGAACCTAATACATGGTTGGTGCGCGCGGGGGCCTTTTTTTATTAAAAATGATATTTTGTATTAATTTCAATAGAAAAACTCGTTAATAATCCTAACTAATATTATGAATGTGAAAGTAACTCTGTCTGTCTGTCTTTCTGTCTGTCTGTCTGTCTTTCTGTCTGTCTGTCTGTCTTTTCTTCACGCCTATACTACTGAACCGATTTGTGTGAAATTTGGTACAGACATAGTTTGGAACTTGAGAAAGGACATAGGATAGTTTTTATTACAAAAAAATATAACTAACTAATATTATAAATGTGAAAGTAACTCTGTCTGCCTGTCTTTCTGTCTGTCTTTTCTTCACGCCTATACTACTGAACTGATTTGTGTGAAATTTGGTACAGACATAGTTTGGAACTTGAGAAAGGACATAGGATAGTTTTTATTACAAAAAAATATAAAAATAAAAATAAAATTTATTTCGGACATATAGCGCCATCTATTGGTCAAACCAAAAATCACTATTCCACGCGAACGAAGTCGCGGGCAAAAGCTAGTGTTAATATAATTCAACTTTAAAATTTTGAACTTTGAAGCATCGTAGGCGTCAAGGCCGCAGGGATACGCAAGCAATTTATATGTTGTCGTATTAAGAACAATAGGTACTTACCAGAATATAAGATTTGGTTGCTATACTTTGATACTGAACGGAGAAAAAAAATAAAATCGATTTTCTCCCATACATTTTTATTTTCGATATTTTTTTTTTACGTGAAGGAGCAGTTTTTTTTGAAAAGTTGTAGTAATAAGTATTAATCAGTGTTAAATTGCCTATACGAAACAACTTTTAGTTGAGTTAAATATGCATTTTCGATCCTATGTCCACCTTTTTGAAAATCCGGACCACTGTGTGCCGGGGGGAATGCTATTGAGTGAAATGCACGATAATTCATCGCAAAACGAGTACGTAAAAAAAGACGAAGAGTGCTTCAGAAAAAAGCGTTTTCTGAAAAAACTACTGTATAAATCAATTTGAAATAAATTTTATAGAACTCTTTAGTAATTGAGCTATGTCGGAACGGACTTCGTTTTGGAGATTTTACATGTGTTATGGGACTTTTTAACACTCAAAGTTGCGTTAAAATTGTCTAGAAAAACGGAAGTTTGTTGGCTCATAACTTTTTACTGGATTTTTTTTATTTTTTTTTAAATCCGTACAGACAAACTTAATAACAATATAAAACGATATCAAGTTTAATTTTGAATGTATTGTGTCACAATGTGGAGTAAAAGCACCCCGAACTTTGTATGGAAAAAATATCGACTAGTGTAACCTTATGGTATATCGCCGCGTTGGGCTTGTGAGGGCAACATCGTATCGGTTCGCCTCCGTATTTTTTTCGATAAAATGTAGTTTAAAGACTGTGTTGACGTTTGTTACCTATAGTTCTGTGAAGTTTATTAAGTACTGGTACTTTACGAAGTGTTATAACGTTAAACTGTGCAGTGTACTTAAAGTTACAAGCAAAACAATTTCAAAATATTCTTTTAAACGGCTAAACAACTGACGCCTACGCGAGCTGGCTACGTCTCGGCCACTATTGCTATCTCTGCCGTACACAAACTCGCTCGTTCTTGCGCGCACTAGCGGTCAGCTACCGCTGTTATCTCTGTTGCACACATACTCGCTCTTTCTCGCATGCACCTGTAGCTTCGCTGCCAACCTGCTGTGTTATATAATAATTAAAGGGTGCTAATTAAACAGGCTTCTTTTTAATATCATTATTCGCCTCCAAAAATGTATGTTGCCTTTTAAATTGCTAAGTCAGCCACAATTAACGAGCATCTAAATAATACTATCTTAGCCACTCGTTATCTTCTAAGTAAACCACTCTAAATACAACTCAGCATGATGGTTATTTTTTAGCATCTAAATTTGTAGCATGCATTCTAACAGTAAACTTCTAAAATACTATTAAATGACATCATAAAATATATTTATTTAGCTTCTAATCTTTTAACTCAGTACGTTTAAAATGTAAGCATGCAACATGCAGCAAGCATGACTTCTGTCACGGCTCCGGCGCTGCAGGGCTCCGGCGGTCCCATGCGAGTTTATCGTCGCAGATGGTTTTCACGCTCACCATCGCAGCTTCAGCCTCAGCCACGTCGGCGAGCGTTAAAACTACCTGCGCCTCAGCTCGCAGGCCGCCTCGCCCCTCCGCACCTACGCGGTTTTGAAATGCACTCTAGGGGTAGGGCAGACAAGACTACGTGGAGTCGGCTTTGCAGCGATTCGTTTTCGTCACTAACTTCAATTTTTAATACAATGTTTTTTAATTGAAGGTTTTAAATGGCAATATGCTAAAAACGAGGCCGAGTTAGTAAATTAGATGACAATATATAAATAAGAAGAACAAGTCACAATAATTGATGACCTTTACTTGAAGCGTTCTATATAATATTTAGTTGGCGTTGCAAAAAAGACGAATTAGTTTATTAGAGGCTATGTCATTTCCCCGTTGCTTAGTTATAAAATTTGAAGTTTAATCATATGTCCAATAAATAATTTTGTGGCTTTTTTACAACGCCATCTACTAGAAAGCTTCAATAAAAGATCATCAATTATTGTAACTTGTCCTTCTTATTTATACATTGTCATCTAATTTACTAACTCGGCCTCATTTTTACAAACTTGATTTTTTTTTGATGGTAGAATTAAATTTGGATTCATTTTAATTAGCATATTGCCATTTATAACCTTCAATTTAAAAACTTTGTATTAAAAATTTAAGTTAGTGACGAAGACGAATCGCTGCAAAACCGACTCCACGTAGTTTTGTCTGCCCTACCCCTAGAGTGCAATTCAAAACCGCGTAGGCGCGGAGAGGCGAGGCGGCCTGCGGTGGTGAGCGTGAAAACCATCTGCGACGCTAAGCTCGCATGGGACCGCCGGAGCCACGCAGCGCCGGAGCCGTGACAGATGCCATGCTTGCTGCATGTTGCATACTTGCTTCCATGCTGGGTCAATTAATATGGGATGTGTTATATTTTAAACAAAAAACTCAGTACGAGTTAAAAAATTAGAAGCTAAATAAATATGGCTTATGTTTAACTGACCACCAGATATAGTAACAAATAACAGACAAAATAGTAAATGATCATCAAAATGAAACTCGCATTTTAATGTAAAATTACAACCAAAGTTTTAACACTTTGCTATCCTATTTAAGTAAAATTACTCCAAATAAATCATGAGTAAGCCAAAAATAGTAAATGATCACCAAAATTAAACCAACATTTTAAAGTAAAATTATAACCAAAGTTTCAACACTTTGCTATCCTATTTAAGTAAAATTACTCCAAGTAAATCATAAGTAAGCCAAAAATAGTAAATGATCACCAAAATTAAATTCTGCTATCCTATTCTAGCAAAATGAGTCCAAATAAATCATTTTTATCCTAAAATTGATATACATATATGTTAGCAGACATGCAGCATGGAAGCAAACATGCAACATGCAGCAAGCATGACTTCTGTCACGGCTCCGGCGCTGCGGGGCTCCGGCGGTCCCATGCGAGCTTATCGTCGCAGATGGTTTTCACGCTCACCACCGCAGCCGCGGCGGCGAGCTTTAAAACTACCTGCGCCTCAGCTCACAGGCCGCCTCGCCCCTCCGCGCCTACGCGGTTTTGAATTGCACTCTAGGGGTAGGGCAAACAAGACAACCTACGTGGAGTCTATATACACATAACTTAATATGGCATCATAATACTTTATTTAATAATAAGCCTACATTTTATGACAATCACAGTGATTTATTTTGGAAAAATAATACATTATTTTGGTCGTCAAGATTTGGTGATCATTTACTAAATTTGGTGGTCGAATACAATTTAAAGTGGAGTCGTGACTAAAATAGCTGGTAGTATTATATTTTTAGACTTTATTTTTCTGGTGTTAAGTAGATATTTTTGGTTACAAAACTAAGGGTATCAAAACATTTTATGGTGGTCAAAAGATTTATTCCCAATAAATATATTCTGATGTCATCTAATAGTATTTAAGAAGTTTACTGTTAGAATGCATGCTACAAATTTAGATGCAAAAAAATAACCATCATGGTGAGTTGTATTTAGGGTGGAAGATAACTCGTGGCTAAGATAGTATTATTTAGATGCTCGACGCTTTATTAATTGTGGCTGACTTAGTAATTTAGAAGGCAACATACATTTTTGGGGGCGAATAATGATATTAAAAATTGAGGTAAAAAAATCTTTAAAAACAAGCTTTTATTTAAATGCGCTAAAAAGAAAAAAATAAACTTTTACTGTAACTTTACTGTTAACTTATAACGACATTTCAAAAACATATTTGACACAATTTATATGTTTTAAAAGCTTGTCGCGATTTTACTAAGAAAGTAAATACGAGTACTTAAATCTCGCGACAAGCTTTTAAAACATATAAATTGTGTCAAATATGTTTTTGAAATGTCGTTATACCTAAGTTAACAGTAAAGTTACAGTAAAAGTTTATTCTTTTCTTTTTAGCGCATTTAAATAAAAGCTTGTTTTTAAAGATTTTTTTACCTCAATTTATTTTATACTTTTGAGTTTTCACCTGGTAAGTTTCTAAGTCTAAATTATGTAGCGGCGGTCATCTTAGATTTTTATTTGGTAAAGTGCACTTTATTCTACTTTTCAAGCCCTGTCATTGGATACCCATATGGATGGGATTGAAAAAAATAGGTTATTCACCATTTTGTAGCGGCGGCCATCTTGGATTTTTATTTCGTAAAGTGCAATGTGTTCTGCTTGTCAATCCCTTTCATTTGATACCCATATTGTATAGGTACCTTAAAAATAACTAGTCCGCCATCTTGTATATTTAGCCATGTTGGATTTAGGATGACGTCACATAGCTTAACATGCATTGTCATCCAAACTAAACATGTATGCAAAATTTCAGCTCAATCGGTTGAGGGCAAGTGCCTTAAAATTGAGTTGTAAAATTCCACCCGAACACACATAGTTACATACATACATATGTCGGAGATGGTCAATAGTACGGACACTAAACGAGACGCAAGCGCGCCATCTGGTGGCATTTCCGGTGAAACAACATTTTGGCGCGCTTGGCAGAGTCGTGGTGGTCAGCGTGGCGTCGGCGGAGCTCAGTCTGCGTTGAGTCGTCGTGTTGCAAACATCTCGAAACTGCTCTACGTCACGTCTAGTGTACCTTAGTGTTATTGCCTAGTGTTGTAGTACCGTTGTAGATGCATATTGTAAAGTGTGTAAAGTGTCTTTTGAAATTAAAGTGTAAAGGTTCTTCTAACCTAACAGACAGACATGTGTTGCTGGGGAGTTTGTTCCGCCACTTCTTCTCCCCAGCCAAAACACATAGGAAGTGGCGAAGGGCGGGCGTTTTGGGGGCTGTCTTTTATTCTGACTAATTTTAATAAACGTTTTTGAGTTGAGAGTTCTTTTGAGTTATCTCTTTGTGCAATTACCCTAGCTGGTGTCGGACAATAGTGCCATCCTGATGTTCGCCCATCCGACACATACATACATACATACATACATTGCAAGTTAAATAAAAGCTTGTAAAAAGAAGCCTGTTTAAATAGCACCCAAATAAAATTACATTAAAAAGAATGATTTATGAAATCCACCACATGCTAGCTAGCACTCACCCTACGTAACTTGTCTAACTCAAGCATTGAATAAATTTGATGTCAAAAAAAAATTATAGCCTCCAATTATTTATAATAGTACATGAGGGAGTGCCCACCTTCATGTGATGTTCTATTGCAACCCTATGTAATATACAACATGGGTAAGTAATGAATCTAGTAAATTGGACCGCTCAGTCAGGAAAAAGAAAAAGAAGTATATGAAAAGAATTTACAAAATCATATAATACTACTTATATAGTCAGTAAGACGACCTGGCACCACAAGCAGCACCCGTTCACGAGCATAACGCGAGGATCAGCCATCGCCCCCCTCGCACATTTTTGAGGGAGGGAGGCAACCCGACCGCCGACGCTACCGCAAGCAGTGCCGTCTAAGGGAGCATGACGTACTCACTGCTACACAACTCAATATCAAGATCAATTATCGCTAAGTAGTCTCAGTCCTTATTTAATGTAATCCAAAGCAAAAAAGAAAAAAAAAATGGTATTTAAATATAAGATTAAAAAAAATAATAATAATAATAAATACAGTAAATGTATCCTGTCAATAATGTAAAACCAGGTAATGTCAATAATGAAATTGTAAAAAAAAATAAAAATAATAATTGATTGTAATATTTAGATGTCATATAAAAAAATAACAATAATAATATAGCTGTCTTGCGTTCTTCATGGCGACCAACTATTTTTATCATTCATATAATCGTTGATGGTATAATATGCCTTTTGTATAAGAACAGCAGTTCTAGTAAGGCCAGAGGAAGTTTATTATAAAAACGAATACCTAAACCCAAAAATGAGTCATGCACTTTATGAAGCCGGTGATAGGGTACACACAGTTTATGGTTATTTCTAGTATTAAAGCTATGGACTTCACTTTTTTTGGTATATAAGTGTAAGTTCTGTCTAATATACAGTATGTTGGCAAAGATGAACTGTGATGCCACAGTGAGAATACCAATTTCTTTAAACAACTCTCTGAGGGAAGTTCTGGTACCCAACTTGTATATTGCACGAATAGCACGTTTTTGTATAATAAATATATTCTCTATATCAGCGGCTTTGCCCCACAATAGAATACCGTAGTTCATGACGCTGTGAAAATAGCTGAAGTACACTAATCGAGCAGTGTCGACGTCAGTGAACTGTCTAACTTTTCTGACGGCATAGGCAGCAGAACTAAGCCTTCCCGCGAGGCTAGAAATATGTGAACCTCACTGAACACGGTAGATGCAACGGTTTGAAGAACCTCGCTATTTAGGATAACATACCTAGGTTAGGACCTAGGTTTTTTACATTAGGCAAAGTGAACTTAATGCATTTCGTTTTTTTAGCATTTAGTACTAAATTGTTTGTTGTAAACCAGTGCGTAACTGTTGAAAGTGCACTGTTTACGTCGTCAAATTGCTCTCTATTTCTGTCAACTTTGAAGATGAGAGATGTATCATCTGCAAATAATACAACATCGCAGATATTATTGAGGTGGTAAGGTAAATCATTAATTTACACTAAGAATAAGAAGGGACCTAATATAGAGCCTTGTGGCACGCCTAGCTGAACTGGAAGGCCGGATGATTTAGAACCATTTACATCTACACATTGCAATCTATGTTGCAAATACGATTTTATTACGTTTAGAGCTTCATTTTGGACTCCGTAACAGCGTCATTTGCGAAAAAGTGTATCGTGATGGACGCAATCAAAAGCTTTGGAAAGGTCACAAAAGACCCCAATAGCATTTTGAGAATTTTCCCACGCATTATAAATGTGTTTTAAAAGTGCAACACCAGCATCTGTGGTTGAACGACCTTTTGTAAAGCCATATTGTTCTGAATGAAGGAGGCTATTTACATTGAAATATCGTAGCAGCTGCTTGAGTATCAACTTTTCAAAAATTTTTTTTTTACCCGACCGAAACCGGTGTCATGAATACAGGTACTTTTTCGGTAATAACCTTTTTTCGTTTACCGGTAACTTTAAAGGTTACCTTTATTTTATTATTAATATTACAAGCTTTTATTTAACTTGCAATGTATGTATGCATGTATGTATGTATGTATGTATGTTATACTTCCCTGCCGATTTCGGCTATGGTGACTGCTTTCAGTTATCATCGAGAGAAGAACTAGGATGATCAGCTCTTCTATGCGCCCTTTGATGGCTGCAGTACCCTATTTTATGTGTAAACGTGCGCGAGCATTGGCTGCACGTTAGGATACCGTCCACGTAGTTATAATGAATGACTACTGGTGTTTTAGCCTTAAGAGCATCACGCTTCGCATCCAGTGCGGATTTCCTTTGCTCTTCGAAATCTTTGATCGCATTTTTAAGTAGGCCTCTCCATTCAGGGCGGCAAATGGCTTTTGTCTCCCAGTTCTGAGGATCAATGTTGCACCTTTTCATGTGTCTTTTCTGAACATCCTTGAAGCGTAAGAACTGGCCACCTTGTTTCCGTCTGCCGTTCTGGAGTTCAGAAAAGAAGATGCGTTTGGCCACCCTATCATCATCCATGCGTAAAACATGACCGCACCATCTGAGCTGTCGCCGCATCAGGTACGCTTCTATGCCGCAGACATTCGCGCGTCGTAGCACTTCGGTATTTCTAATCCGATCCGATCATTTGATTTTCAGAATGTCTCTTATGCACTTTAGATGAAATCGGTCCAGCGCCCGTATATGTTTCCGATAGAGGACCCATGTTTCAGCAGAGTATAAAAGATTTGGGAGGACTATGGCCTTGTAAACGGAGATTTTTGTCGAAAACTTCAAATCATGTGTGTGTAAGACCTTGGCTCGTAATTTACCGAAAACAGCTGATGCAGCGCCAATGCGATGGTTTATTTCGGTATCAAGGTCAAGGTATGTATGTATGTATGTATGTAACTATGTGTGTTCGGGTGGAATTTTACAACTCAATTTTAAGGCACTTGCACTCAACTGATTGAGCTGAAATTTTGCATACATGTTTAGTTTGGATGACAATGCATGTTAAGCTATGTGACGTCATCCTAAATCCAACATGGCTAAATATACAAGATGGCGGACTAATTATTTTTAAGGTACCTATAGAGGTACAATATGAGTATCAAATGAAAAGGATTGACAAGTAGAACACATTGCACTTTACGAAATAAAAATCCAAGATGGCTTTTTTTTTTTTTTTTTTTTTAGCGACGTAAAATCATCAAATGACCCCTCCCGCTGTGGGTTAGCAGCGGTGAGGGAGTGTCAGACTCTTACTGACTAAAATCGTCGTGTTCCGTCATAGGCCTTTTATGTACCAGGGCCGCGGTATCTCTTTCGAACAACCCGCAGCCCCGGCAGGCCTTGGCCCTGCTGGGCCCCGCTGGGGTTGCTGACATCTCTTTGAGGAGCGCGTGGAACAACGCGCGCCGTCGACACGGGTCTGTCGTCTAGAAAGACAGAGGGACGATGAGCCACCCGAACTCACCGCCCACAGACCCACGCCTACGGTGGCCGGGAGTCATCTCGCGACACCCGGCGCCCATGGTGTCTACCTGGTCCAGCGCGGCGGCCGGGATGAGAGGTGCGAACTCTCTGGCGTTCCGCCTCCTCCTTCTCGAGCATGACCGCTTCGCAGAAGGAGGCGACGGCATCCCATTCCCTCTCGCCCCGGACCATGGCCTGAACCAAGGCCGGACGCGAGAGGTCGCCGCCGCCCAAAGCCTCGACGAGGACCCGGCGGTGCCCCTCCCATGCGGGGCACACCTGGACTGTGTGGTCCACCGTGTCCTCGGGGCTGTCCGCACAATGGTGACACCCGGGCGCCTCCTCACGACCGATGCGGTGCAGGTACCTCCCGAAACAACCGTGTCCGGTGAGGACCTGCGTCATGCGGTACGTGAGGGCGCCGTGACTCCTCCCAAGCCACTCCTCAAAGAGGGGACTTACCGCCACGATGGTGGCGTGCCCTGCACTGGGTTGCGACAGTCGCTCCCTCCAGGCCACCATGAGATCGCGCCGGAGCTCCGCCCGCTGCGCGACAACTTGCCGCGGCAACGGGGTTTCTCCCCGGCGCTGAGCCTCCTCGCGCCAGTCGTACAGGCGCAAGAAGACCCTCGCCTCCAGATCCCACGGTGGCAGTCCAGCAAGTAGGCCAGCTGCTTCGCGGGAGATCGTGCGGTACCCCCGGATTAGCCTGATGGCTATCACCCTTTGGGGCACGTTCAGGTATTGTACAGCCCGCGGCCGTACCGAACGTGCCCATACCGGGGCCCCGTAAAGGGCCATGGACCGCATGACCCCCGCGTAGAGTCTGCGGCAGGGGGCGTTTGGGCCGCCCAGGTTGGGCAGGAGCCGCTTGAATGCAGCACCTGCCTTCTCCAGTTTGGGGCCCAAACGTCGGAAATGCTCGACGAAGTTCCACCGGCCGTCGAGGACGAGTCCCAGGTACTTCATCGCCCTCTCGACGCCGATGGTAACCCCCCCCACCGTGACTTGGGAGCCTGAAGGTGGCGCGTTCCGAAGCCCATGAAAGCACATGGCCTCGGATTTGTGCAAGGCCACCTCCAGTCCCAGCAGCTGGATCCTCTCGATGACTATCGCAACCCCGCGCGTCATTAAGTCGGCCGCCTCCTGGTGCGACCTCCCTTGTGCCAGAACCAGCGTGTCGTCAGCGTAGCAGACCACGCTGACGCCGCTAGGGAGGTCGGCGCGCAGCACCCAGTCGTAGCCGATGTTCCACAAGAGCGGCCCCAGTACCGACCCCTGCGGAACACCGCACGACATCTCTCGCCGGTTCCATTCCCCGTTGTGACCAGGGTAAATGATGGACCTATCCGACAGATAGGCCTCGACCACGCGACGAAGGTAGGTCGGCACCCGGTGATACCGGAGTGCCTCCCTGATGCAACTCCAGGGAAGGGTGTTGAAGGCGTTGGCGATGTCAAGAGACACCGCCAAGACGACCCCCCCCCGGGACACAGCATCCCCCGTCGTGAGAGCTCTCACGCGCATGATGGCGTCCACCGTTGAGCGCCCCTTGCGGAAACCGAACTGGTGGTCCGCAAGGTCCGGCCCTATCCCCCCAAGGTGCGCGACGAGGCGGTGTGCGACAACTCGCTCAAAGAGCTTGCCCACCTCGTCGAGCAACACGATGGGCCGGTATGCGGACGGAGAGTCCGCAGGGCGCCCCGGCTTCCGAATGAGGACCAGTTTCCCCGTCTTCCAACGAAGTGGGAACTGGCCCCTCTCCAAACATGCGCTGAGAAGCCCCCTAAGTCGAGGCCCGAGAGCCTCAAGGGCCAGGACCCAGGTCTTGCCAGGCAGGCCGTCAGGCCCTGGGGCGGTGTTTTTGGCTTTCAGCCTAGCCACCGCCACTCTCAGGTCCACCCCAGTCACCTCGGGGACATCGTCGTCGTCGGAAGTGTGGTCCGTAGTTGACACCGCGGGTTGCAGAGCCATGGGCGGGGGAGAGTGTTCCCCGCGCGAAGGGAACAGAGCGCTCACCACCTCCTCCACCAGCTGAGGCCGGAGACTCTGGGTCAGCGGGGGGGCCCATGGGCGGAGCTTGCCCCGCACCATTTTGTACGGGCGCCCCCACGGGTCCCTGTCCAGAGACCCCAGCAGCTCCGCATTGGCCACCTCCTTGGCCTGGACGATGGCCAATTGGAGGGCGGTCTTCGCAGCTCTGTAACCCTCGTACAGCTCTGCTTCCCTGGCTTCTGCATCCGGAGGGCGGATGCGCAGCCTGCGGTGTCTGGTGTACAGGTGCCTCGCAGCGACGCACGCCTCTCGAAGGGCCGCGATCTCGCAAGACCACCAGTACACCTGGCGTCGGGCGCGTCCTGGCGGGACTCGGGGCATGGCCACGTCACAAATCTCGGACATGGTCTCCCGGAACCACTCCGCCTCGTCGTTGATGTCGGCGGGCCTGTCCGGTGATGACACCCAGGCCTGCACGACTGAGGCTTCCAGGAGAAGCTCCCGGTCAAGGTGCCTCAGCGCCCAACGTGGACCACTCGGGGTCTGCAGGACCGGCGCGCTAGGGTTCTGGGCGGAGACGTCAAACCGGATGTACCGGTGATCGGAGTAGGTCTCCACCCCCTCCTCCACGCGCCAGTCAAAGACACGCGGCAGCAGAGCGGGGCTGGCGAACGAGATATCCACCACTGACTCGCCCCGCATCCGTACACACGTGGGGACAGAACCCCGATTGAGGACGACCAGGCCTGCTTCCAGCGCCCAGTCCTCCACCATCCTACCCCGTGCATCTGTGCGTCGGGAACCCCAGGCCAAGTTCTTGGCGTTGAAGTCCCCTAACACTATCACGGGGAGGGAATAACTTCCGACGACGACGGACAACTCCAGAAGGGAGTTGTGGAACTCGGCGAGAGTTCGGCTCGGGGAGAAGTACACCCCCACGACGACTATCTCCCCGAACCGTGCCGCGACGCAACCCCTTCCACTCTTCACCCCTTCGAGGGAAGGAGTACCAGCGGCGGCCGACGATATGATGGTCACTGAGCCGCTAAGGTCCTTAACCCAGTCATCCCTGGGAAGGACAAAGTACGGCTCAGCGACCACGGCGATGTTGATCGAACACTGCGCCATGCTTTGGAGCAACAGATCCTGGGCACGGGCGCAGTGGTTGATGTTCGCCTGGAGGAAGCGTAATGGAGCCAGACTAGCACTCCATCACGTCTTCCTCCTCTTGGGACCCAGAGACGGGCGCTGCGGCAGCAGCAGCGGCGACGGCGCCAACAGCGGCGGCAGCATTGGAGGCGGCGGAGGCTGCAGGAGCTGCGATGGTGGCCACTGCGGAGGTGGTGGCGGTGGCGGCGACAGACGGCCGGCCCTTGCCCTTACCCTTGGTCTTGGCGGGTGGGGCACAGGATTTGCTCCCTGCCCGGTGTTCGGCCGGCTTGCCAGCAGCCGCGCATGCAGTGCAGTGCGGCGCGGCGCTACAAGCCACGGCCTTGTGTCCGGGCTGACCGCAGCGGAAGCAGAGGGCGCTGCGGTCGACCTCTGAGGTGCAGCGAACACCCACATGATGCCCGACGTGGCATCGGAAGCACCTCAGGGGTCTAGGGTCCAGCAACTTGACCTGTGCCGACACCCAACCAACCAGTAGCCTACGGCCGTCCACTAATCCAAGATGGCTGCCGCTACAAAATGGTAAAAAACCTTTTTTTTTTCAATCCCATCCATATGGGTATCCAATGACAGGGCTTGACAAGTAGAATAAAGTGCACTTTACCAAATCAAAATCTAAGATGACCGCCGCTACAGAATTTAGACTTAGGAACTTACCAGGTGAAAACTAAAAAGTATAAAATAAATTGAGGTAAAAAAATCTTTAAAAACAAGCTTTTATTTAAATGCGCTAAAAAGAAAAAAATAAACTTTTACTGTAACTTTACTGTCAACTTATAACGACATTTCAAATTTAACATAATAATAATAATAATAAGCCCCCTGAAACCTAACCGCACGTCCCGATCGAACACCAGATCACGTGGGGGGCGGGCAACGCAAAAATAATATTACTGGGCGGCTAACGTGGCAATAGTAACCCATCAACAAAATGGAGACTAGAGCAAAAAGAAAATTACGTATAGGATCGCTGCCCGGGGGCGATCGCCGGGGCGCGCCTGGAGCCGATGCTGGGCGCTCCAGCATACGAACCATCGGTGGTAGTGAGTTGAGTCAGCGGGCTCCTACCGGGTCACCCGAACAAGGTTACAGCAGACCATCTTCTTCCGTATCACTATTTCCTTCACTCCCTTCTCCTTCTTCTTGTTTGAACTTTAATACTGATTCTTCTTCTGATTCCCCACTTAGTTCTATAACTTCTGCAGCCGTGGTGTTGTGCAGGAGGCAGCAGCCGACAATCCTGTACCCACAACTGGCCAAGCTCGCGCGCGACTGAGATGGACAAGAGAAATAAATGAGTTCATCTGGCGCACTTACCTTCAAGTTACCGATTTAGACACTAAAATCCGCGGTTACTTAGACCCATTATATGTTAAATTCACACAAAAAATTCCCGAGATACCAATATCAAAACAACGTTTAGGAGATCAGAAACGCGCAATTTTACGAAATAAATTACTTCCTGAAACCACGTTACAGTCTATAAAAAATGAGGTACGAATTAGTCTACAAAATATCAGTGACACTACACTAGCACTTACACAACCTTTCGTAGCTGAATCACAACAACCCATTAACACAACTGGTCGTTTAAGATGGACTGACGATATAAATGAGGCAATAATAACAGAATATTTTAAAATAACACATTTAGAAACCAATAGAACAGCTTACAGAAAACAACTGCACACAATCATAACACAACGATTCTCCTGTATCGCACATGTCTCTGAACAGCGTATTGCTGATCAGCGTAGAGTAATTATAAATAATAGGCTTATCTCTGATGATAGATTAGTAGAAATAAAACGACAAGTTAGGGATTTCCTCAACATTCAGCCCACACAAGATACATATCACGACACAATAACGAGCAACCCAACTATAAATACACAACCTATCAACATAAGCATTAGTAATGGCTTAAATCAAACAGATATCCCAATAACAATTGATAGTGCACTCCCACAGTTAGATACAGTAGCCGAAGAAACGATAAGTATAACTATGTTTGTAGATGAATCCTTAGACACCAAAATAGAAAAACTCTTTGAAGAAACCTACAACAAATATTTATTATCAGACCCCACAAATAGACCGTTTATACCCAAACAGAAAACATCACGGAAATTTGCACACATAATTAAAGTACGCATCTAAAGAAGGCAACTTTCTGAAAACCCATACACTTATCTATTGCGCTGCCTATACCGCAGCAATTTGTAATGGAACAAAACTTAGAGAGCAAACAACATCTACACAAACACCTTCACAAACATCTCCACAACAGCGCAACATAGTAGTAGACCGAAGACCAAAGTGGCTGAAAAGATTAGATATAAAAATAGAAAAAATACGCAAAGACTTAGGAAGAATGACGCAATATATCAACCGAAATAGGCACACGAGACTGATTATACACATTGATAGAATTAAACATAAATACAGAACACACTCTAGCTACGAAGAACCTAACATAACAAACGAACAATTCATGGATAGTTTAAAACAGAGACTCTCCGCCGTAACAAGTAGGCGCCGCAGATATTTCAACTGCACTAAACGAAAAGATCAAAATACACAATTTACAAACAACGAAAGACAGTTTTACAGAACTCTAACCACAGACACGACAAATACACAAAATAGACAACAAACAGAAGATAGACCCAATCCTAATCCCGAACAGCTACACGCCTATTGGTCAAACATCTGGTCAAATACATCAGAACACAATCAAACCGCTTCATGGATACAAGACGATAAAAGTAATTTAGAAAATATAACAGATATGGAATTTACCGCTATTCCATTAGAGGTTTTCGCTAACGTCATTAATAAAGCGCATAACTGGAAAAATCCTGGTACTGATCACATTCACAACTATTACTATAAGAAATTAACTTCCCTACACCCTTTCATCTACAATCACATCAACGATTTTATTAAACATCCACAAAACATCCCAGAAATTATAACACAAGGCCTAACCTACATGCTTCCTAAAGACACCGACTACACAAACCCAGCCAAATACAGACCCATAACTTGCCTACAAACTATTTATAAATTAACTACTGGTTGCATTGCAGAAATTATATATAAACACACCGTACAGAACAATATTCTAGCGGAAGAACAAAAAGGGTGTCGTAAACATAGCCAGGGGTGTAAAGAGCAATTAACAATAGACGCCATAGCCATGAAGCATAATGTTAATTTAAAAAACCGGCCAAGTGCGAGTCGGGCTCGCACACCGAGGGTTCCGTACAAATCCCGTATAAATAAAAAGTGACTCTCGCGAAAACCGTTCAGTTTAGAACAATCATAGTTATGGTAATTTCGTGACAGTCAAAATAGTTAATATTTTTTATTTTATAATATAACTGAAATATTAGGCGAGTACTAGGGTGTCCCTTAAAATTCAACTTCAATATATTTTTACGCATACCTTCTAAAAAGTTTCGTATGGACTTAATATAGTCTAGAAATAAATATTAGCCCGATTTATAAACGATAACCAGTGCCGACTTGAGTTTTTAACTTGTCCATACAAGTTGCGCGGGAGCAGCGCGGCGACCTGTTATTGCGAGTTTCAATTGTCATTTCATAAGTGATTTCTAACATTTTTAGTGCGTTGTTGTTTATTTTGTGAAAATGTCTGTAGAATTACGAAGTGATAAACAAAATATTTTCCTTATCGGACTGCCAAGCCACCAGATAAATGGTGCAAAATTACCATCTAATCGACAAGTTCTCACCGTTTTATTTTACAATATTCGTGAAGTCAAGCTGACTGTTAGTGAAAGTGCGAATCTTGTTATAAGAAAGTGCATTATATTTTGGGAAAAAGCCAGAATTCCTACGAAGGCAATCCCTAACTGCGTGAAGAAACTTGTTGATTTATATCATGTTTGGAGGGAGCTGCAAAAAAACTGTAAGAAAACTCAGTTGACTTTCAAGAATCATGAAAATAATTTTGTAAAAGACCTTGATAACTTATTTGATATTGCACATGCAGATGCCTTTGACAGAATGAAGATAGAGGAAGACAAAGATTTCTTAAGGAAACAGAGAGAGCCAGGTCGACCGGGATGCTTAGGTGGAATCGACAAAAAATTGCCGGAGAAAGAAGAACGAGTTAGGGAAAGACGATTGGAAGAACAGGAAAGAAAGGTAAAACAAAGAGAGTTATTGGCTGTTGCATCTACTTCTACGATAGATAACTTGGAATGTCTTGAGAATTCGGATGAGGAACAGATTTCGAACTCTGAACTTAGTACTCAGATTCCTTGCCCTGAAAAAAGTTTTAAAAGAGGTGCAAAAAGTTTAATAACTCCTAAACTGGTAGCAGCTTTAGATCGATGCCAATTAAGCATAAGGGACTCAGTTTACATTCTCCATGCGGTTGTAGAAGCGCTTGGTCTGAACAGCGATGATTTCCCTATAAACAAATCCTCGATTCAGCGAGTTCGTACTCAAGCGAGAAAATCCAGGGCAGAAGGCAATAAAAACTGACTTCCAGAATAATTTGCCTGACGTAGTCACAGTTCATTGGGATGGAAAACTATTACCTGGATTGAAAAAACGTTATCTATAATTGTATTACTTCGTGTAGTGCTAGTGTTTATTAACGGAAACAAGTTTATGGATGAAAAATATGTGGAAAATAAATTCTGGGGATTCATTCTAAAATCGATATTGATGTCTCCCACAACAATCAGACGGGAACATGAATTATACCTATTGAAGTTGCTGCCGTAAATTACTGTATTTATGCACTCTATTGCAACATTAATTTGACATTATAGTGACCTATATACAGTTATCACTCTGACATTAAAGATTTCAAAATGCAAGCATCCACAATGGCCGTTTGCAGCGTCTAGGTTATTTAAATAATATCTTGCACAAGATCCGTCTCTAACGGCATCCTTAAGATTGCGACGTACATACGCGATAGATCCCCAACCTGGATTTGCATTAGACATGGCTGGACCATAATTATTAAAAAAATATTTTATGTAATGTAACCAAAAATAATATTTTAATATTGATATGAATTTCATCTTTAATACTTATCTCTACGCGTTCATGTGAAAAAGGGTAGGTAGTAAGTTTATAATTATTAGAAAATAATATTTTAATATTTTATGTAACTTCAAATTTATCATTTTCGCAATTTTTCCTTTATCTATACTATATAAAGTTGCTTCGTGCCGAATTTCAAGATTCTGAGTTCACGGGAAGTACCTTGTAGGTTTTGATTCTCTAGCGTGTGACGGAAATTCGTCTAAGGTGTCAGTATAAGTGATAGCCATCAGGCTAATCCGGGGGTACCGCACGATCTCCCGCGAAGCAGCTGGCCTACTTGCTGGACTGCCACCGTGGGATCTGGAGGCGAGGGTCTTCTTGCGCCTGTACGACTGGCGCGAGGAGGCTCAGCGCCGGGGGGAAACTCCGCTACCGCGGCAAGTTGTCGCGCAGCGGGCGGAGCTCCGGCGCGATCTCATGGTGGCCTGGAGGGAGCGACTATCGCAACCCAGTGCAGGGCACGCCACCATCGTGGCGGTAAGTCCCCTCTTTGAGGAGTGGCTCGGGAGGAGTCACGGCGCCCTCACGTACCGCATGACGCAGGTCCTCACCGGACACGGTTGTTTCGGGAGGTACCTGCACCGCATCGGTCGTGAGGAGGCGCCCGGGTGTCACCACTGTGCGGACAGCCCCGAGGACACGGTGGACCACACAGTCCAGGTGTGCCCCGCATGGGAGGGGCACCGCCGGGTCCTCGTCGAGGCTTTGGGCGGCGGCGACCTCTCGCGTCCGGCCCTGGTTCAGGCCATGGTCCGGGGCGAGAGGGAATGGGATGCCGTCGCCTCCTTCTGCGAAGCGGTCATGCTCGAGAAGGAGGAGGCGGAACGCCAGAGAGTTCGCACCTCTCATCCCGGCCGCCGCGCTGGACCAGGTAGACACCATGGGCGCCGGGTGTCGCGAGATGACTCCCGGCCACCGTAGGCGTGGGTCTGTGGGCGGTGAGTTCGGGTGGCTCATCGTCCCTCTGTCTTTCTAGACGACAGACCCGTGTCGACGGCGCGCGTTGTTCCACGCGCTCCTCAAAGAGATGTCAGCAACCCCAGCGGGGCCCAGCAGGGCCAAGGCCTGCCGGGGCTGCGGGTTGTTCGAAAGAGATACCGCGGCCCTGGTACATAACAGGCCTATGACGGAACACGACGATTTTAGTCAGTAAGAGTCTGACACTCCCTCACCGCTGCTAACCCACAGCGGGAGGGGTCATTTGATGATTTTACGTCGCTAAAAAAAAAAAAAAAAAAAGGTGTCAGTATAAACTGCTGTATCTTTTGATCGCGATAACTTAGAAGTTTACTGCTTAAAGGGACAATAGACCTAGGTATTTGGTATAAATTTTAATTTGATACCTTTATTCGTTCGTGAGAAATAAGGTAGTAAGTTTCATTTTATTAAAATATTTTTATTATATTATATAACTAAAAAAATGAGATTTTCGCAATTTTTCCTATACTTGCATTATATGACAATGCTTCATGCCAAATTTCAAGATTCTGAGTGTACGGGAAGTATCCTGTAGGTTTTGATTCCTTTGCGAGTGTCGAAAATTTGTTGAAAATATCGACATAATCGGCTGTATCTTTTGATTGGCTTGGCTTAGAAGTTTGATATTTTCACAGCTTAAAGGGACAATAGACCTGAGTATTTCTTGTGAATTTCAGCTTGCTACGTCCACGCGTTCTTGAGATAAAGGGTCTTGACAGACAGACAGACAGACAGATAGACAGACAGACAGACGGACAACAAATTGATCCTATAAGGGTTCCGTTTTCTCCTTTTGAGGTACGGAACCCTCGCCGACCTCCCTAGCGGCGTCAGCGTGGTCTGCTACGCTGACGACACGCTGGTTCTGGCACAAGGGAGGTCGCACCAGGAGGCGGCCGACATAATGACGCGCGGGGTTGCGACAGTCATCGAGAGGATCCAGCTGCTGGGCCTGGAGGTGGCCTTGCACAAATCCGAGGCCATGTGCTTTCATGGGCTTCGGAACGCGCCACCTTCAGGCTCCCAAGTCACGGTGGGGGGGGTTACCATCGGCGTCGAGATGGCGATGAAACCTGGGACTCGTCCTCGACGGCCGGTGGAACTTCGTCGAGCACTTCCGACGTTTGGGCCCCAAACTGGAGAAGGCAGGTGCTGCATTCAAGCGGCTCCTGCCCAACCTGGGAGG
This sequence comes from Helicoverpa assulta, assembly GCA_963856015.1. Taxonomy (NCBI): domain Eukaryota; kingdom Metazoa; phylum Arthropoda; class Insecta; order Lepidoptera; family Noctuidae; genus Helicoverpa; species Helicoverpa assulta. Next base: position 17,266,578 of record CAWLCW010000001.1, on the reverse strand, counting down.
CCCAAACGCCCCCTGCCGTAAACTCTACGCGGGGGTCATGCGGTCCATGGCCCTTTACGGGGCCCCGGTATGGGCACGTTCGGTACGGCCGCGGGCTGTACACTACCTGAACGTGCCCCAAAGGGTGATAGCCATTAGGCTAATCCGGGGGTACCGCACGATCTCCCGCGAAGCAGCTGGCCTACTTGCTGGACTGCCACCGTGGGATCTGGAGGCGAGGGTCTTCTTGCGCCTGTACGACTGGCGCGAGGAGGCTCAGCGCCGGGGAGAAACCCCGTTGCCGCGGCAAGTTGTCGCGCAGCGGGCGGAGCTCCGGCGCGATCTCATGGTGGCCTGGAGGGAGCGACTGTCGCAACCCAGTGCAGGGCACGCCACCATCGTGGCGGTAAGTCCCCTCTTTGAGGAGTGGCTCGGGAGGAGTCACGGCGCCCTCACGTACCGCATGACGCAGGTCCTCACCGGACACGGTTGTTTCGGGAGGTACCTGCACCGCATCGGTCGTGAGGAGGCGCCCGGGTGTCACCATTGTGCAGACAGCCCCGAGGACACGGTGGACCACACAGTCCAGGTGTGCCCCGCATGGGAAGGGCACCGCCGGGTCCTCGTCGAGGCTTTGGGCGGCGGCGACCTCTCGCGTCCGGCCCTGGTTCAGGCCATGGTCCGGGGCGAGAGGAAATGGGATGCCGTCGCCTCCTTCTGCGAAGCGGTCATGCTCGAGAAGGAGGAGGCGGAACGCCAGAGAGTTCGCACCTCTCATCCCGGCCGCCGCGCTGGACCAGGTAGACACCATGGGCGCCGGGTGTCGCGAGATGACTCCCGACCACCGTAGGCGTGGGTCTGTGGGCGGTGAGTTCGGGTGGCTCATCGTCCCTCTGTCTGCTTAGACGACAGACCCGTGTCGACGGCGCGCGTTGTTCCACGCGCTCCTCAAAGAGATGTCAGCAACCCCAGCGGGGCCCAGCAGGGTCAAGGCCTGCCGGGGCTGCGGGTTGTTCGAAAGAGATACCGCGGCCCTGGTACATAAAAGGCCTATGACGGAACACGACGGTTTTAGTCAGTAAGAATCTGACACTCCCTTACCGCTGCTAACCCACAGCGGGAGGGGTCATTTGATGATTTTTAACGTCGGAAAAAAAAAAAAAAAAAAAAAAAGGTGTCAGTATAAACTGCTGTATTTTTTGATCGCGATAACTTAGAAGTTTGATTTTTTCATTGCTTAAAGGGACAATAGACCTAGGTATTTGGTATAAATTTCAATATGATACCTTTATTCGTTCGTGAGAAATAAGGTAGTAAGTTTCATTTTATTAAAATATTTTTATCCTAACTAATATTATAAATGTGAAAGTAACTCTGTCTGTCTGTCTATCTTTCTGTCTGTCTGTCTGTCTGTCTGTCTTTTCTTCACGCCTAAACTACTGAACCGATTTGTGTGAAATTTGGTACAGACATAGTTTGGGACTTGAGAAAGGACATAGGATAGTTTTTATTACAAAGAAATAAAAAAATAAAATTTATTCCGGACATATAGCGCCATCTATTGGTCAAACCAAAAATCTGCCGGAAGTCACTATTCCACGCGAACGAAGTCGCGGGCAAAAGCTAGTTATATTATATAACTAAAAAAAATGTGATTTTCGCAATTTTTCCTATATTTGCATTATATGACAATGCTTCATGCCAAATTTCAAGATTCTGAGTTTACGGGAAGTATCCTGTAGGTTTTGACTCCTTTGCGAGTGTCGAAAATTTGTTGAAAATATCGACATAATCGGCTGTATCTTTTGATTGGCTTGGCTTAGAAGTTTGATATTTTCACAGCTTAGGGTGCCGTACCTTTTTTTTTAGTCCCAGGTCCCAGGTTTCATCGCCCTCTCGACGCCGATGGTAACCCCCCCCACCGTGACTTGGGAGCCTGAAGGTGGCGCGTTCCGAAGCCCATGAAAGCACATGGCCTCGGATTTGTGCAAGGCCACCTCCAGGCCCAGCAGCTGGATCCTCTCGATGACTGTCGCAACCCCGCGCGTCATTATGTCGGCCGCCTCCTGGTGCGACCTCCCTTGTGCCAGAACCAGCGTGTCGTCAGCGTAGCAGACCACGCTGACGCCGCTAGGGAGGTCGGCGCGCAGCACCCAGTCGTAGCCGATGTTCCACAAGAGCGGCCCCAGTACCGACCCCTGCGGAACACCGCACGACATTTCTCGCCGGTTCCATTCCCCGTTGTGACCAGGGTAAATGATGGACCTATCCGACAGATAGGCCTCGACCACGCGACGAAGGTAGGTCGGCACCCGGTGATACCGGAGTGCCTCCCTAATGCAACTCCAGGGAAGGGTGTTGAAGGCGTTGGCGATGTCAAGAGACACCGCCAAGACGACCCCCCCCCCGGGACACAGCATCCCCCGTCGTGAGAGCTCTCACGCGCATGATGGCGTCCACCGTTGAGCGCCCCTTGCGGAAACCGAACTGGTGGTCCGCAAGGTCCGGCCCTATCCCCCCAAGGTGCGCGACGAGGCGGTGTGCGACAACTCGCTCAAAGACCTTGCCCACCTCGTCGAGCAACACGATAGGCCGGTATGCGGACGGAGAGTCCGCAGGGCGCCCCGGCTTCCGTATGAGGACCAGTTTCCCTGTCTTCCAACAAAGTGGGAACTGGCCCCTCTCCAAACATGCGCTGAGAAGCCCCCTAAGTCGAGGCCCGAGAGCCTCAAGGGCCAGGACCCAGGCCTTGCCAGGCAGGCCATCAGGCCCTTTTTTTTTTTTTTTTTTTTTTTTTTTATCGACGTAAAATCATCAAATGACCCCTCCCGCTGTGGGTTAGCAGCGGTGAGGGAGTGTCAGACTCTTACTGACTAAAATCGTCGTGTTCCGTCATAGGCCTTTTATGTACCAGGGCCGCGGTATCTCTTTCGAACAACCCGCAGCCCCGGCAGGCCTTGGCCCTGCTGGGCCCCGCTGGGGTTGCTGACATCTCTTTGAGGAGCGCGTGGAACAACGCGCGCCGTCGACACGGGTCTGTCGTCTAGAAAGACAGAGGGACGATGAGCCACCCGAACTCACCGCCCACAGACCCACGCCTACGGTGGCCGGGAGTCATCTCGCGACACCCGGCGCCCATGGTGTCTACCTGGTCCAGCGCGGCGGCCGGGATGAGAGGTGCGAACTCTCTGGCGTTCCGCCTCCTCCTTCTCGAGCATGACCGCTTCGCAGAAGGAGGCGACGGCATCCCATTCCCTCTCGCCCCGGACCATGGCCTGAACCAAGGCCGGACGCGAGAGGTCGCCGCCGCCCAAAGCCTCGACGAGGACCCGGCGGTGCCCCTCCCATGCGGGGCACACCTGGACTGTGTGGTCCACCGTGTCCTCGGGGCTGTCCGCACAATGGTGACACCCGGGCGCCTCCTCACGACCGATGCGGTGCAGGTACCTCCCGAAACAACCGTGTCCGGTGAGGACCTGCGTCATGCGGTACGTGAGGGCGCCGTGACTCCTCCCGAGCCACTCCTCAAAGAGGGGACTTACCGCCACGATGGTGGCGTGCCCTGCACTGGGTTGCGACAGTCGCTCCCTCCAGGCCACCATGAGATCGCGCCGGAGCTCCGCCCGCTGCGCGACAACTTGCCGCGGCAACGGGGTTTCTCCCCGGCGCTGAGCCTCCTCGCGCCAGTCGTACAGGCGCAAGAAGACCCTCGCCTCCAGATCCCACGGTGGCAGTAGGCCATCAGGCCCTGGGGCGGTGTTTTTGGCTTTCAGCCTAGCCACCGCCACTCTCAGGTCCACCCCAGTCACCTCGGGGACATCGTCGTCGTCTGAAGTGTGGTCCGTACTTGACACCGCGGGTTGCAGAGACATGGGCGGGGGAGAGTGTTCCCCGCGCGAAGGGAACAGAGCGCTCACCACCTCCTCCACCAGCTGAGGCCGAATGCTCTGGGTCAGCGGGGGGCCCATGGGCGGAGCTTGCCCCGCACCATTTTGTACGGGCGCCCCCACGGGTCCCTGTCCAGAGACCCCAGCAACTCCGCATTGGCCACCTCCTTGGCCTGGATGATGGCCAATTGGAGGGCGGTCTTCGCAGCTCTATATCCCTCGTACAGCTCTGCTTCCCTGGCTTCTGCATCCGGAGGGCGGATGCGCAGCCTGCGGTGTCTGGTGTACAGGTGCCTCGCAGCGACGCACGCCTCTCGAAGGGCGGCGATCTCGCAAGACCACCAGTACACCTGGCGTCGGGCGCGTCCTGGCGGGGCTCGGGGCATGGCCACGTCACAGATCTCGGACATGGTCTCCCGGAACCACTCCGCCTCGTCGTTGATGTCGGCGGGCCTGTCCGGTGATGACACCCAGGCCTGCACGACTGAGGCTTCCAGGAGAAGCTCCCGGTCAAGGTGCCTCAGCGCCCATTATACTGACACCTTAGACGAATTTCCGTCACACGCTAGAGAATCAAAACCTACAAGGTACTTCTCGTGAACTCAGAATCTTGAAATTCGGCACGAAGCAACGTTATATAGTATAGATAAAGGAAAAATTGCGAAAATGATAAATTTGAAGTAACATAAAATATTAAAATATTATTTTTAACCCCCGACGCAAAAACGACGGGGTGTTATAAGTTTGACACGTCTGTGTGTGTGTGTGTGTGTGTGTATGTGTGTGTGTGTGTGTATGTGTGTGTGTGTGTGTGTGTATGTGGCATCGTAGCTCCCAAACGGATGATCCGATTGTAATGCGGTTTTTTTTGTTTGAAAGGAATGTCATTCGGGAGTGTTCTTAGCTATGTTTGGTGGAAATCGGTTCAGGTCTTCAAGGTCATCAGCTCGTTTGTTAGGTGTGATAGGAATGTTACACGCTCAGTTTACTTGCAAGCATATGTGGGATCTGAAATTTGAAATACTAATGTCTTTTGGAACCACTGAGCTGGTCTGCTGTTAGGGCACGAACGCAGGTAGGAGACGTAACCCTGAACTGCCTTTTAGTAAACCTATCGAGTTTGGGCTCGTTGAATTTGTCTTGACGAGTTCTCTTCATGTTTCTGATTGACGAGAACCTGATGCTGGAAATGGGATGTGGTGGATGAAACCCTGGAATGCCGGAATGAAACGGATAAACCGATTTATATTTTTGCTGAAAATCTAGAATGTCCAAAGGTTAATCTTTATTGTTTCTCAATCTGTGCAATTCTCCCAGAGCCAGTTTGTCATGAGGATTGTTAAACAGCTTTCTTTGGCCGAGATCGCATGTAGCGACCCCATCTTAAAATAAAAGAAATGAAATGAAAGAAGAAAAAATTAAGGAGCTCCTTTAAAAAGCATGAAATAAAATTAAATTGTAAATTAAAAAAAACCCCCGACCCAAAAAAAGTACGAAATAATTATGACAAAAGGTTAAAAACGCTTAACCCTATAAAAAGCAAAAAATAACTTTTCACACTACGTAAACTAAATTTTGACGTGTCGGGGGACCGCTTTTTACCTTCAAAAATACTTACATAAATCAAATGATACCTACCTAATTACAACACTCGTATAAAAAAAAAAACACGTGTCTAAAGTAATGAATTAGAGCGGTCCCCCGACACGACAAAATTTAGTTAACGTAGTGTGAAAAGTTATTTTTTGCTTTTTATGACTCAGCATCTCGACATATTTCAAGAACAGTTTTGGCCGAAAGGTGTCGTGTTCCGGCGATTCCGCGGGAGGCTACGCGACACCACGCAGTGCAACACGAGCCCGCCTACTCGTGCCAACACCTAGACATTCTGTTGATTATTGTTATTTTATATGTATTAGTTTATAAGTATTGTGATATACAATTATGTATGTATTGTATTTTTTATGGGCCCTAGTTGCCTGACGCAAACAAATAAATAAAATAAAAAATAAAATAAAAAAATAAATAATGTGCAATCATTGCGCAAACATTTTTCAGATGTCATAGTAGATCCTATTATTCATTCCTCACATGCGGCATTGTTTGTTGAAACCTGGGGATGTCGTAGAGACACTTTTGAACTTGATGGTTTTAATGAGGTGTGTAAATTAGATGGTCCAGCCATGTCTAATGCAAATCCAGGTTGGGGATCTATCGCGTATGTACGTCGCAATCTTAAGGATGCCGTTAGAGACGGATCTTGTGAAAGATATTATTTAAATAACCTAGACGCTGCAAACGGCCATTGTGGATGCTTGCATTTTGAAATCTTTAATGTCAGAGTGATAACTGTATATAGGTCACTATAATGTCAAATTAATGTTGCAATAGAGTGCATAAATACAGTAATATACGGCAGCAACTTTAATAGGTATAATTCATGTTCCCGTCTGAATGTTGTGGGAGACATCAATATCGATTTTAGAATGAATCCCCAGAATTTATTTTCCACATATTTTTCATCCATAAACTTGTTTCCGTTAATAAACACTAGCACTACACGAAGTAATACAATTATAGATAACGTTTTTTCGAACTTTAATGTTCAATGTGATACAATTCACACCTTTTTCAGTCACCATTTACAGATTTGGTTCAAATTTAAGACATAATTAGTTATTTTCAATCAGATTTCTGAATGATGACTATAAAATGTTGTAAATAAATAACTTTAAAAGAACTTTTACAAGGTACTCGCCTACTATTTTAGTTATATTATAAAACAAAAAATATTAACTATTTTGACTGTCACGAAATTACCATAACTATGATTGTTCTAAACTGAACGGTTTTCGCGAGAGTCACTTTTTATTTATACGGGATTTGTACGGAACCCTCGGTGTGCGGTCCCGACTCGCACTTGGCCGGTTTTTTATTTTATAATATAACTAAAATAGTAGGCCAGTACCTTGTAAAAGTTCTTTTATTCAAGTTATTTATTTACAACATTTTATAGTCATCATTCAGAAATCTGTTTGAAAATAACTAATTATGTCTTAAAGGTCATTGGGCAATGGGCATATCTGACCCGCTTTGCAAAAAGTGGCGGACACGAATGAAAGAAGTTTTAAATTATGGGGAAACAGTGAAGTTTTGGAGCTGATTTGATTATGGAGACCAAAGAGAATCGAGGGAACTCCTGAACAGTATGCTGCAACTACCACGTGTTTGGGCTTATTTTATTCGTATTGACGAGGACTTTGGATAGGTTTGCGGGATCTATTATAAAGATAAGATATAGTTCAGGGAACTCCTTTACTATTTATATCAATTACCTTGTGTTAGAGCTTATTTTATAGGAGGTGATGCGAATTCCCTTCTAACTTGGGTTATAGCAGCCATTGCGGGAATGAGATTTTTTTCTTATTGAGTGGTTTAATCATTTCACAAGCCCTAATTTTAGGTTTTTTTCCACTCGCCAAATCCAGTCGCCAGTCGTATTGAGGTTTAGAGAGAATTGAGGTTTGGGAAGTTGTTTTTTTTTTGTTGTAAAAAGTCTTAATTTTTAACTTTCCAGTGAAAATTACTTGTCAATACGAATAATATAAGCCCAAACATGACGTAGCTAAAACATACCGTTGAGGAGTTCCCTCGACTTTATCTCGTCTCCACCAGCAGGTCAGCTCTAAACCATCACTGTTTGACAGTGTAATCAGACATAAATCTGAGAATCAAGTTTTAAACCTATGCGTGCCTACAATTTCAGAAAGTTGCCCTCGATTTCTTAAGGTTTCTATCATCAGATCCTGACCTGACCTGACCTGACTATGGGCATAAACGGCGAGTATACTCTTTTACTATAAAGAAATAATTACTCGAATCCATCCCATTTGGTCGTTTAAATTCACCATTGAAGTGGTGAAAATTTTTGATGTTTAAACCTGATTTTCTCTAGATTCCCATGGCTCAAGTTGATGGGACTAACGCCATAGTAAATCAGAGCCTTATATCATTATACTATGCCATATTTCGTTCGTGGGTATAGTTTCCATACTAAGGTGCCCAATGACCTTTGAATGATTGAAAATTTTTCACATTTTAGAGGCAATTAGATTTAAGAAGTTGTCTGGTGCAAGCGAGGTGGTCCTCATCGGAGACGTGAATCAGCTACCATATCTGGACAGGGATAACCTTTTCCCATTAAAGTATACCCGTCCATATCTGGTGGCTGGCATCACACAGGAGCTGCTCTGCACCCACCGAAACCCGATGGATGTGGCCTTCGCACTCAGCGAGATATACTCAGGTATATACTCCTCTAAAACGTCGCTGTCTCATGTTCATTCCCTGAGCTTGAAGGGTTTTACGGGAGCGCAAATACCGACCACCGCCCAAAACACCCTATTCTTGGTTCATACGCAAGAAGAGAAATCTTCTCTTATTAGCCAGGGATACGGGTCCGGTGAAGGGTCGTGTACCTTAACAATTCACGAGGCTCAGGGACTGACATACGACAGCGTCGTTATCATAAACACTAAGTCCAGGAGGCTCCAAATTCATGACAGCGTCTCCCACGCGGTAGTGGCAGTGTCGAGACATACGGCTAGCTGCGTCTACTACACAGATGACGCCGACGATGCCACCGGCCGCTTCATTACGCGAGCGATGGATGCGCCAATAAAAACGGTCGTCGAATACAACCTCAAGACGGCCATGCAACATCGAGACTCCACTGTCATGTTAGCCCTACTAAGTCCCTAGTCGCTAGCGGGAAATGAGACCAATCCACAATCCGTTCCTGTCCCATAATCGTGTTAAACTAAGTTGCCGAAGTACATGTGTATAGTGTAATAAAAAATTCTATATTATATATTATAAATATTTAAAATAAATTCATAAATACGCGGTGGACGCACATAGTCTTAAGACTAGAAGTAGACATAAGTTTGTGAGGCCAAGACGACGAAAATTATAATTAAGTTAAAAAAATGTAATTAAAAGCGCGGACGGTTTAATAATAATAAAAAAAAGAAGTGTTTGATATGAATTTCAACTTTAATATATCTACGCGTTCATGTGAAAAAGGGTAGGAAATAAGTTTATAATTATTAAAAAAATATTTTATGTCATGTAAGCAAAAATAATATTTTAATATTTTATGTTACTTCAAATTTATCATTTTTGCAATTTTTCCTTTATCTGTACGTCGATTCTATAAAATTCGAACAACAACTCGCATCTCACTTCACTTTTCACTTCACTATTCACTCTCACTTGACATTCGGTTCAAAACGTTCTAAATGTCATCTCATACTTTATCTGTCAAAATCTCGAATTTAATTTAGTTCAACTCGCAAACACGCTCGAAAGTGTAGCGCTAGTGTAGTAACTCACGGCGGATTCAGATGTGAAGCTTAGAGTGAAGCTTATAGAATCACACTGCTGTACTATATAACGTTGCTTCGTCTCGAATTTCAAGATTCTGAGTTCACGGGAAGTGCCTTGTAGGTTTTGATTCCCTAGCGTGTGACGGAAATTCCACTAAGGTGTCGATATAAACTGCTGTATCTTTTGATCGCGTTAATTTAGAAGTTTGATTTTTTCACTGCTTAAAGGGACAATAGATCTAGGTATTTGGTATAAATTTCAATTTGATACCTTTATTCGTTCGTGAGAAATAAGGTAGTAAGTTTCATTTTATTAAAATATTTTTATTATAATATACAACTAAAAAAATGTAATTTTCGTAATTTTTCCTACATTTGCATTATATGACAATGCTTCATGCCAAATTTCAAGTTTCTGAGTTTACGGGAAGTATCCGTTAGGTTTTGATTCCTTTGCGAGTGTCGAAAATTGGTTGAAAATATCGACATAATCGGCTCTATCTTTTGATTGGCTTGGCTTAGAAGTTTGATATTTTCCCAGCTTAAAGGGACAATAGACTTGAGTATTTCATGTGAATTTTAGCTTGATACGTCCACGCGTTCTTGAGATAAAGGGTCTTGACAGACAGACAGACAGACAGACAGACGGACAACAAAGTGATCCTATAAGGGTTCCGTTTTTTCCTTTTGAGGTACGGAACCCTAAAAACACACAAAAAATAAAATAATTACTAAATACAAACATAGACTCAACATGCTAATAAAATCTCAACTGACGTCGCGTAATTTGATTAAATCCATAAATTCATTTGCTATTCCCCTATTAACCTACTCTTTCGGCATTATAAATTGGTCCAAAACTGATCTCACTAAACTACAACGCTCTATAAATACTTCCCTAACATCGAATAGAAAGCACCATCCACGATCCTGTGTCCAAAGACTCACGTTGCCGCGAGAAGAAGGGGGCCACGGTCTTATAGACATAGAAAACTTACATAACAAGCAAATAACTAGCCTAAGAAAGTTTTTCATACAGAAAGCCCTTCAATCACCTCTTCATAAAATAATCACACAAACCGATAAAAAATTAACTCCACTTAATTTACACAGCACTGACCCACAAACCAATGAACATATCACCAGCAAAACAGACAAAATAGCAGCTTGGGAGCGTAAGTCCCTTCACGGAAGACATCGCCTCGACTTGCAGCAACCTCATGTCGATATGAAAGCATCGAACGCGTGGCTGCAGCGAGGTGAACTCTTCCCTGAGACGGAGGGATTTATGATCGCCATTCAAGACCAGGTTATTGACACAGCCAACTACCAGAAGTACATAATCCGCCGACCCAACTACAACGACTCCTGCAGGCGATGTCATGGCGCGTCCGAGACCATCCAGCACCATCACGGGTGCGTGTAGAGCCATAGCCCAAACTGACTACAAACACCGCCATGACCAAGTAGCTGCAATAATCCATCAATCACTAGCGATCCAAACAAAGCTTATTACAGATAAAGTACCCTACTACAAATACAAACCACAAGCAGTATTAGAAAACGATAAATTCAAATTGTACTGGGATAGGACTATAATCACTGATAAAACCATTTATAACAATAGACCAGACATAACTATGGTAGATAAACAAAATAAATTTGTGTACATAATAGACATAGCTATATGCAACACCCATAATCTCACTACCACACACACCGAGAAAATAGCGAAGTACACAGATTTATCCATAGAACTCAAAACACAGTGGAATATTACACACACCAAAACTATCCCCATCATACTATCCAGCACAGGAGTCATACCAAAAACGTTACACAACAGCCTTAGTTCATTAAAAATCAGTCCATCTACCTATCTTCTACTCCAAAAGGCAGTTATTCTAAATACATGCAGATTAACACGCAAATTTTTAAATTCTTAATTTTGTTCAAGCCACCTACCTAAATGCACTTGGCTTCGGCCCGTGCAATCTCAAACCACACTTAGATGTGAGATATTTTAATAATAACTAGAAATAATAATAATAATAAAGCTTTATTTATTCCTTGCATAGTAAATAAGAAAATAAAAACGATAGTACACGATAACAATTAGATTACAATTAATGCTCTAAATAAATTTCCTTACTAATTATAAATTAGTTTCCCAATTGTATACATTAAATTTATATTTATTTTAGTTTGTCGGCAACCTACATGATTAATGCATGGACCCCGTTCGGGTAAAAGCCTCCCCCAAGGAATGCCATCCTTCTCTGTCTTTCCAGTACGCACACTCTTTCGGAGATTCCAGTAAATTTTATTATATTATCTTTGTGTTTCTTTTTTACTAAAAAACCTACTCCATAAAGTCCCTTTGTTTGGCCAATGTAGTAGAAAATGTATTCATCGTCTTCGATTGTGTTTGCTCCTAGGCGGCGAATTTCGCTCAATCCTATTATATCATGTTTGATATCTCTTAGTGCAGCTTTAAGTTCGATATATTTTTGATCCGAAGATAATGATCTTACGTTGAGTGTGCAAATATAGATTTTTTGTTTTAATAAGTGTTCTTGGGGGGTTTTGGTCGAACTCTCCCGCGGTGACCGGCCGTATTGGGAGATTAGGGGTTGGAAGAGGGTCCGAAATTGATTGCTATGCTGTGTTGTGGCCTCATGTCGTCGGTTGGCGTTGGGTTGACTCCTTCTCAGGGAGAACTAGTTTGGGCTTTTGTATTATATAGTTCTTCATATCCCCTTTATTTTTCTTAGGTGGTTTTTTACTAGTATGTTGAGTATAATTGTTATTGTCGGTGTGGAGCGCCTCCGGGGATTCTGATAGGTTTCTTTTATTTGATTGTTTCTGTTGTTCTGGTTTTTTGTTGTTCAGTATTATAATTTTATTATATTTTATAAAAGCGGTGTTACCTGCCTCTTTTTCTTTTTGCAGTTGTACTTGTAGCTCTTTACGCTTAATTAAAACTTCTATTGGGTAGTCTTCTTTTAGGTAATAAGAAGTATTTTGAAGGTTATGTTTATTTCTTTGTATTTTTAATTTGAAACCTAAAGTGTTAAACGTTATTACTATCGGTCGAACATTCACCCCCTTTTTCCCCAACCTTCTGACAGCCTCTATGTTGTGAATGTCGCATGAAATTTCGATGTACGTATTTACTATATTCATTACCAATTTTTCCAATTCTTCGTACGACTTTTCTGTCTCTTCTACGTCGATTTCTGCGTCGACACTGTCTTTCCAGGTTGATAATTTTATTTGCTTGATCATCAATTTTTTTCTCCAAAATCTCATTTTTCAGTTCTAGATTATGGAATTTCTCGTTGAGGATGTTGACTATTGTATCCTTAATATCTTCTTTCATCTCTAGCATATCTTGTTTTTTAAGGCAGGTACCAAATGTTACACTAACGTACCAGAGGTAACTATAGGTAATACTCCGTTAGCCCGAATAACAAAAGTTAAGTACCTGGGTCATTGGGTGACTGATGATCTTAATGATGACTTAGATATGGAAAGGGAGCGCAGGGCGTTGGCTGTGCGAGCTAATATGTTGATCCGCAGATTTGCACGTTGTTCCAAACATGTTAAAATAACTCTTTTCAGAGCATACTGTCAATCATTTTACACGTGCAGTCTGTGGGTCAGATACACGCAAAGGGCATACAACGCCCTGCGTATCCAGTACAATAACGCATTTAGGATGCTTATGGGCCTACCGCGTTTTTGTAGTGCCTCTAGGATGTTTGCCGAGGCTAGGGTCGATGGCTTTCATGCGATTGTCCGCAAGCGATGCGCTTCAATTCTGGGGAGAGTACGCGATAGCTCGAACAGCATCCTGAATGCTTTGTGCGATAAATGGGACAGCCCTATGCTAGCCCATTGGATACGTATACATTGTAATAATTTAAGTTATTTTTACTAACACTAGGTTAAGTATTCTTTTACTAACATTTTATGGATCTTGTATTTTGGTCTGAAATAAATGTTTTATATATATATATATATATCTTGTTTTTGCTGCTTAATATCTTGCTGCATGCTAATTAACATATTTTTTAATTCCTCCATGTTTACAATTCGCTTGGTACCGTACTAGCGGTGCCCCCTTTTGATACTCTTCGAGACTATGTTGAGAAGTAGTATCGATTATTAAATCTGATACTACTAGCGACCTCCTTCGCCAATGGCCGGAACTATGTGCTTAGGTTGTATTGGTCTAACTTGACAGGTATTGGTTTAACTTATCAGGTATTGCTACTCGCCACTAGATGGCGTTAGTGTACGATGACTTCGTAGTTTTTATTATATTTTTAGTTGGTTTCTTTTTAAGTTATATTTTGTAGAAATGTTTACTTAAATCACTGTGCAGAGTTTTTCAAGTCCTTGGTATATTATTTCACAACCACTAGTAGATTTTACGATGTCCAAGTTGCTTAAATTTCCTTATTTTAGCTTTTTAACCACGAAAAGTCACTGAGTACGTAAAGTTCACGCAAGCACTGTTTTTTGCACTATTTATTAGACTATTCTTGGTGTTTTCACTTAATTCGTAGCTATGCACATTAACGTCCTATTTGAATAGTATTTTGACTGTAACTTCCCGTTTTTAGGGTTCCGTACCTCAAAAGGAAAAAACGGAACCCTTATAGGATCACTTTGTTGTCCGTCTGTCTGTCTGTCTGTCTGTCTAGACCCTTTATCTCAAGAACGTGTGGACGTATCAAGCTGAATTCACAAGAAATACTCAGGTCTATTGTCCCTTTAAGCTGTGAAAATATCAAACTTCTACGCCAAGCCAATCAAAAGATACAGCCGATTATGTCGATATTTTCAACAAATTTTCGACACTCGCAAAGGAATCAAAACCTACAGGATACTTCCCGTAAACTCAGAATCTTGAAATTTGGCATGAAGCATTGTCATATAATGCAAATATAGGAAAAATTGCGAAAATCACATTTTTTTAGTTATATAATATAATAAAAATATTTTAATCAAATGAAACTTACTACCTTATTTCTCACGAACGAATAAAGGTATCAAATTGAAATTTATACCAAATACCTAGGTCTATTGTCACTTTAAGCAGTGAAAAAATCAAACTTCTAAGTTATCGCGATCAAAAAATACAGCAGTTTATACTGACACCTTAGAGGAATTTCCGTCACACGCTAGAGAATCAAAACCTACAAGGTACTTCCCGTGAACTCAGAATCTTGAAATTCGGCACGAAGCAACATTATATAGTATAGATAAAGGAAAAATTGCGAAAATGATAAATTTGAAGTTACATAAAATATTAAAATATTATTTTTGCTTCCATCCATCCATCCATCACAGCCCCTAGGTTGTCCGTCTTCGGACGTAGGCCTCCTCCAAATCTTTCCATTTCTGCCTACTTCTTGCCACTTTCATCCAATTTGGTCCGGCTATTTTGGATATGTCATCGACCCATCTCATAGGGGGACGTCCTCTGCCGCGACGATTCTCCCACGGTCGCCATTACATTAGCCTCCTGGTCCACTTGAACTGCTCCATTCTGGCAATGTGTCCTGCCCATCTCCACTTCTGTTGCTCTATTGCCACAACAACGTCTCTAACACGGGTCTTTTCTCGGATCCATTCGTTCCTCTTCTGATCCCTCAACGATATGCCGAGCATTGCACGCTCCATCGCTCTTTGGGCTACACGCAGCTTTTCGGCCGATTTCTGTGTTAAAGTCGCTGTCTCCATCCCGTAGGTAAATACTGGCAGGACACATTGATCAAAGACTCTAGTCTTAAGGTGTTGCGGAATTTTCTTTGAGCGGAGTATTGCTTTGTTCGCACCGAAGGCAGACCATGCTTGTGCAATTCTTCTGTCGATCTCTGCTGTTTGGCTTTCTTATAGCCAAGAGATATTTTATGGCCCAAGTACACATAATCATCAACAACCTCCACAGGCATGTCACATCTACGAGAGTCAGGTATGTTCGTCATGGTCTTCGTCTTTCCGACATTCATTTTCAATCCTATGCGTGATGATTCTCTACGCAGATCTTCTAACATTTTAAGCATATCATCAACGCTGTCGGATATCAGGACTATGTCATCAGCGAACCTTAAGTTACTCAACCTTTCTCCGTCTATGTTGATACCTTTATCACTCCAGTCTAGTTCCTTAAAAACATTTTCTAGTGCAGCGGTAAATAATTTCGGAGATAAAGTATCGCCCTGCCGTACGCCACGTCCTAATGGAAATGTTTTCGTTAACTTGTGGAGCCTGATACAGGATGTGCCATGAGTCTGCATATATTTGATTACGCGTATATATCTCTCATCAATTCTGCAGTCATCAAGAGCCTTTTCCACCGCCCAAAATTCCACAGAGTCAAACGCCTTCTCGTAGTCTACGAAAGTTAAAATTACTTTTTTCTGATACTCGTGACATTTTTCGAGGAGCGTTTTCAGCGTTTGCAAATGGTCATTTGTCCCGTATCCCGTACGAAACCCAGCTTGTTCTCGTGGTTGATAGTTATCAAGTTTCCTGGACAGCCGGTTAGCAATAACTCTTGTAAACAGCTTGTAAATATGCGACAAGAGGCTGATGGGTCTATAGTTGTCCAATTTACGAATATCACCTTTTTTGTGAAGTAGTGTAATTATAGCGTTATTCCAGTCCTGCGGTATTCGGCCTTCCATTAAGCATTTAGTAAACAAAACAGCTAGAGCCTGCCAAAGCTTGTCAGTGCTGAGTTTGAGCATTTCCGGCAGAACACTGTCCTGACCAGGTGCTTTTCTGTTCTTGATTAGACTCAGCGCATGTCTGACCTCAATCGTCGCAATATCCGGAATATCCTCTGATCCTACATTACAAATAGGTGGACGGGGTGGCCTATGTTGTGGAGTTTTGTGTGGGTCCAGTACTTTACTTTCATACAAGCATGCATAGAATGATCTCGCTACTTCAAGCAATTCCTCTCTATTAGTTACTAGTACATTCTGCTGGTCATAGAGCTGAAATATTTCTTTCCTGCCTGTACTTAATTTAGTCTGCAGTACTTTCTTACTTGAATTTAGCTCCAAGGCTTTAATTATAAGATGTTCATTATAGTTTTGTAGGTCCAGCTTAATGTTTTCTCGTATCTCTCTCTGTAGGTCTCGATATGACATGTCATCACTTTTATTCCCTTCTCGTAATAGCCGCCGTTTTTCCATTAGGTCTAGTGTTTGCTGGCTTAACTTCTGTGAACTGAAGTTGACGTTGGCTGGGATTATTGCCTCTAGTGCTGATGTCAAGCTATATTTAATATGCTCGTTCATGGAATCTATGTCCATGTTCCCCAGTTCAGAGAGATCAGGAAGTGCTTCGTCTACTACCTCTTGATACTTTAAAGCATTCGTTCTAAGGATTTCGACAGTAGCATCTCGTGGTGTTGCGGACTTTGTGACTAAATTTCTCCTTTCTTTGCTGATGTTAATTTCTATTTCCGCACGCACTAACCGATGATCACTTCCAGTTGCAAACTTGTTTAGCACTGTCACATCCCTTACTATATCCTTCCTGTTGCTAAGGATGTAATCGTATTCGCTTTTGTGAATTCCATCTGGATGCTTCCAAGTCCATTTTCGTTGCGGCTTCTTGTCAAAGAACGTATTCATGCCATACAATTTTGATTGTTGTAGGTATTGGACTAAAGTTACACCTCTGTCATTCCTAGAACCCAAGCCGAATTTTCCGATACACGTCTCGTGGTCCGATTCTATCGCGCCTATACATATATATATATTTTTGCTTACATAACATAAAATATTTTTCTAATAATTATAAACTTACTACCTACCCTTTTTCACATGAACGCGTAGAGATAAGTATTAAAGATGAAATTCATATCAATATTAAAATATTATTTTTGCTTACATAACATAAAATATTTTTTTAATAATTATAAACTTACTACCTACCCTGTTTCACATTAACGCGTAGAGATAAGTATTAAAGTTGAAATTCATATCAAACACTTCTTAAATCTAATTGCCTCTAAACTGTGAAAAATTCTAAATCAACGCAAAAATTCAAAACGCTGAGGTAGGTACCTACCTAAGTTCAAATTGTATTTCATAATGTGCAATCTCCTACCGTGTGCGTCCTACCTGTCATGACTTACGGAGCCGAAGCGTGGACACTGTCGGTACGGCTGGTTCACAAGTTTAAAGTCGCTCAGCGGGCTATGGAAAGGGCTATGCTCGGCATTTCTCTGAGGGATCGCATCAGAAATGAGGTAATCCGTCAGAGAACCAAGGTCATCGACATAGCCCACCGAATCAGCAAGCTGAAGTGGCAGTGGGCTGGCCATATTAGCCGAAGAACCGATAACCGTTGGGGTAAACGAGTTCTAGAGTGGAGACCACGCCTCGGCAAACGTAGTGTAGGACGTCCTCAGGCACGGTGGAGTGATGGCTTGCGCAAGACGGCTGGCAGGAGCTGGATGCGAGAAGCCGAAAATCGATCTCAGTGGCGTGCACTTGCAGAGGCCTATGTCCAGCAGTGGACTGCGATAGGCTGATGATGATGATGATGAATCATTGCGCAAACATTTTTCAGATGTCATAGTAGATCCTATTATGATGCTAGGACAGTTTGCTGGATACATACATGGCACCAAGAATTAGTCTTCATAATGCACAGTTTGGGTTCAGGCCTAGACTATCAACAGAAATTGCCATTATGTGTCTTAAGCGAACTGTCCGGTACTATACGGATAGAAGTACTGCTGTAAACGCGTGCTTTCTAGATCTCTCCAAGGCTTTTGACCTTGTGTCCTATGACCTTTTATGGGAGAAGATGAGAAATGAGAAATGAGAGTGAAGTGAAAACTGAAGTTACTTATCTGCTAAAGTTTTGGTATGAAAATCAAATAAATAATGTTAGATGGGCAGGGACACTCTCAGATGAATATAAATTGAAATGTGGAGTGAGGCAGGGCGGAATCACTTCCCCACGCCTATTTAACTTGTACATTAACAAGTTGATCGTTGAGCTCGGCAGCACTGGCCTCGGCTGTCATGTTGATGGTGTTGCAGTCAACAACATCAGCTATGCGGACGACATGGTCCTGCTGAGCCCGTCGATCAGTGCGTTGAGACGACTTTTGAAGATATGTGAGAGTTACACGGTGGCTCATGGGCTAAGGTACAATGTTAGTAAGAATGAGTTTCTTGTTTTTAAAGTTGGCACCAAATGTGACGTAAATGTGCCTCATGTTTTATTGGGAAATACCCCCCTAAAACGTGTTACAAAATTTAAGTACCTGGGCCACTGGGTCACCGATGACCTATGTGATGACCTGGATATAGAGAGGGAGCGCAGCGTTGTCTGTCCGTGGTAATATGTTGGCCCGCAGATTTGCACGGTGTTCTCATAACGTCAAAATGACCCTCTTTCGAGCCTACTATCAGTCATTCTACACCTGCAGTCTGTGGGTTAAGTATACGCAGAGGGCATACAACGCTCTGCGCATCCAGTACAACAATGCATTCAGAATGCTTGTTGGGCTGCCGCGGTTCTGCAGCGCGTCGGGTATGTTTGCCGATGCGAGAGTCGATGATTTCGACGCAATTATACGTAAGCGTTGCGCCTCTCTAAGGCATAGAATAAGCGGCAGCTCCCACAGCATACTCAGAGCATTGAGCGATCGGTGGGACTGTCCAATGTTAGGCCGATGGGTGAGACTGCACACACAGGTCGGAGTTGGATGAGTGTTGTATTTAAAAATATTTATGTGTAGTTGTTTTTGTTTCTCTATGTGTACCTACTAACAATAGTTTAATAAGTTTTAATGTATTTACTAACACTATGGACCTCGGTCTGCAAATAAATGATTAATAATTATTCATTCCTCACATGCAGCATTGTTTGTTGAAACCTGGGGATGTCGTTGAGACACTTTTGAACTTGATGGTTTTAATGAGGTGTGTAAATTAGATGGTCCAGCCATGTCTAATGCAAATCCAGGTTGGGGATCTATCGCGTATGTACGTCGCAATCTTAAGGATGCCGTTAGAGACGGATCTTATGAAAGATATTATTTAAATAACCTAGACGCTGCAAACGGCCATTGTGGATGCTTGCATTTTGAAATCTTTAATGTCAGAGTGATAACTGTATATAAGTCACTATAATGTCAAATTAATGTTGCAATAGAGTGCATAAATACAGTAATATACGGTAGCAACTTCAATAGGTATAATTCATGTTCCCGTCTGATTGTTGTGGGAGACATCAATATCGATTTTAGAATGAATCCCCAGAATTTATTTTCCACATATTTTTCATCCATAAACTTGTTTCCGTTAATAAACACTAGCACTACACGAAGTAATACAATTATAGATAACGTTTTTTCGAACTTTAATGTTCAATGTGATACAATTCACACCTTTTTCAGTCACCATTTACAGATTTGGTTCAAATTTAAGACATAATTAGTTATTTCCAGTCAGATTTCTGAATGATGACTATAAAATGTTGTAAATAAATAACTTTAACCTTTTCACCGCCACGCCATATCGGTATTCCTATGCCCTGTACGCCAAGCCCGAAAATTTCAGCTTTCAAGGTGTATCAATAAAATACATAAAAGTAATGATTTCATAGGTTTATTTTGTATTTTTCTGCGACCTGTTTTTTGTCGAGTATAGCCGTCGTTGGCGCACAGGGCACGCTTGCTCATGTCGGCTATAGCCGACATTGGCGTTCAAAAGGTTAATAGAACTTTTACAAGGTACTCGCCTACTATTTTAGTTATATTATAAAATAAAAAATATTAACTATTTTGACTGTCACGAAATTACCATAACTATGATTGTTCTAAACTGAACGGTTTTCGCGAGAGTCACTTTTTATTTATACGGGATTTGTACGGAACCCTCGGTGTGCGAGCCCGACTCGCACTTGGCCGGTTTTATTAATATTCATGACTTTCTCTTAAATTGTTGTTATCTTTTTTTTTTGTACTACTTATTTATTTTCTCCCTTTAACCCGATGGTTGACTGGAAGAGAATGCCTTGAGAATGCCTTATTAAACTATTGTTAGTAGGTACACATAGAGAAACAAAAACAACTACACATAAATATTTTTAAATACAACACTCATCCAACTCCGACCTGTGTGTGCAGTCTCACCCATCGGCCTAACATTGGACAGTCCCACCGATCGCTCAATGCTCTGAGTATGCTGTGGGAGCTGCCGCTTATTCTATGCCTTAGAGAGGCGCAACGCTTACGTATAATTGCGTCGAAATCATCGACTCTCGCATCGGCAAACATACCCGACGCGCTGCAGAACCGCGGCAGCCCAACAAGCATTCTGAATGCATTGTTGTACTGGATACGCAGAGCGTTGTATGCCCTCTGCGTATACTTAACCCACAGACTGCAGGTGTAGAATGACTGATAGTAGGCTCGAAAGAGGGTCATTTTGACGTTATGAGAACACCGTGCAAATCTGCGGGCCAACATATTACCACGGACAGACAACGCTGCGCTCCCTCTCTATATCCAGGTCATCACATAGGTCATCGGTGACCCAGTGGCCCAGGTACTTAAATTTTGTAACACGTTTTAGGGGGGTATTTCCCAATAAAACATGAGGCACATTTACGTCACATTTGGTGCCAACTTTAAAAACAAGAAACTCACTCTTACTAACATTGTACCTTAGCCCATGAGCCACCGTGTAACTCTCACATATCTTCAAAAGTCATCTCAACGCACTGATCGACGGGCTCAGCAGCACCATGTCGTCCGCATAGCTGATGTTGTTGACTGCAACACCATCAACATGACAGCCGAGGCTAGTGCTGCCGAGCTCAACGATCAGCTTGTTAATGTACAAGTTAAATAGGCGTGGGGAAGTGATTCCGCCCTGCCTCACTCCACATTTCAATTTATATTCATCTGAGAGTGTCCCTGCCCATCTAACATTATTTATTTGATTTTCATACCAAAACTTTTAAGTAACTTCAGTTTTCACTTCACTCTCATTTCTCATTTCTCATCTTCTCCCATAAAAGGTCATAGGACACAAGGTCAAAAGCCTTGGAGAGATCTAGAAAGCACGCGTTTACAGCAGTACTTCTATCCGTATAGTACCGGACAGTTCGCTTAAGACACATAATGGCACTTTCTGTTGATAGTCTAGGCCTGAACCCAAACTGTGCATCATGAAGACAAATTCTTGGTTCCATGTATGTATCCAGCAAACTGTCCTAGCATCATAATAGGATCTACTATGACATCTAAAAAATGTTTGCGCAATGATTCATCATCATCATCATCAGCCTATCGCAGTCCACTGCTGGACATAGGCCTCTGCAAGTGCACGCCACTGAGATCGATTTTCGGCTTCTCGCATCCAGCTCCTGCCAGCCGTCTTGCGCAAGCCATCACTCCACCGTGCCTGAGGACGTCCTACACTACGTTTGCCGAGGCGTGGTCTCCACTCTAGAACTCGTTTACCCCAACGGTTATCGGTTCTTCGGCTAATATGGCCAGCCCACTGCCACTTCAGCTTGCTGATTCGGTGGGCTATGTCGATGACCTTGGTTCTCTGACGGATTACCTCATTTCTGATGCGATCCCTCAGAGAAATGCCGAGCATAGCCCTTTCCATAGCCCGCTGAGCGACTTTAAACTTGTGAACCAGCCGTACCGACAGTGTCCACGTTTCGGCTCCGTAAGTCATGACAGGTAGGACGCACATGGTAGGAGATTGCACATTATGAAATACAATTTGAACTTAGGTAGGTACCTACCTCAGCGTTTTGAATTTTTGCGTTGATTTAGAATTTTTCACAGTTTAGAGGCAATTAGATTTAAGAAGTGTTTGATATGAATTTCAACTTTAATACTTATCTCTACGCGTTAATGTGAAACAGGGTAGGTAGTAAGTTTATAATTATTAAAAAAATATTTTATGTTATGTGTAATCTTCAACTGAAATTTTACGAGAACAAAACTTAACTTGGGGTACTTAGCGGGAAAAGCAATGCAAATAAAACAATTAGGTTAGGATACTCACTTTGGTGTTATTTCGGTTATTTTACAATGATCACACTTTAAACTAGCAGCACTATATATTTCACCAGTATAACAAAGTACAGTAATCAGGAGAGTTCTTGTGTGCTCGACGAACGAAAATGGAATCCCCCAACTGTCACGGTGCGCGCTATTTAAAAACGCCGTTAGACGAAAGTGGCGCCACCGTGACCGTTTGCAGTCCATTTTAGTTGCCAGTGGAAAAAATAGTTTATTATTTTACGACTTATATTAAAAATATATTACCTAATGGATTTAATTACAAAAATCGTTCACAGTCGGCCATCCGTAAATAAGTACGTCCTCGTACGCATGAAAACAATACAAGCTTATTAAATATAAATGTTACAATTTTAAACTTAACATCAAAATACAAAATCAACTTACAATTATCTTTAATCTACCTTTTCTGTAAATCTATATCATTATCTGCTTTTACATGTTCTACAACAATGGTTATTTTAACGTTATCTGAAAAGTAAGACATGTAAGTATATAAATGTCCTGCCTCTATAAGCTAATAACAGGTCCCTAAAACGTCCTGTCTCTACACGTTAGCAACAGGCCCCTGTAATGTCCTGCCTCTAAGCTAACAACAGATCCCTTAAACATCCTGTCTCTACACGTTAGCAACAGGCCCCTGTAATGTCCTGCCTCTAAGCTAACAACAGGTCCCTAAAACGTCCTGTCTCTACACGTTAGCAACAGGCCCCTGTAATGTCCTGCCTCTAAGCTAACAACAGGCCCCTAAAGCGTCCTGTCTCTGAACCACACAATTTATTTAATAAGTAAATAAAGTCAATACAGTGACAATCATGCTAATTCAATTTGCGATACTTAATGAAGAATCAATATCTTATAATGACAAATTTTACAATAAATTATTCATTATCGCTACATTCACTACTAGTAACAATATCCTCTTCATGAGGTCTATTAAAATAAGGCCATGGTTTCATTTTATCAATTGCTACAACCGAAGAGAATCGTCTACCATTTTTTCGTGTAAGAGGTGTATCTTCCACCTGGAAACGGTCGTAGTCTAATACAGCAGTGATCCTATAAGGGCCTTGGTATCGAGGCACGAGCTTTTTACTTTGACCCGTGGCTGGTGTTTGGCGTTCAATTCGTACCAGATCCCCTTCTCTATATTCGATGGGCTGGCAGCGTTTTTTATCATAGGCCTCCTTCTGTCTTTGTTGGGTTAGTTCAACATGAGAATTTATCTCCTGCCTAATTTCAGACCTACTTGAATTTAAGTCAACGGACGCTTCTTCGTCTAACTCCGTTAATACTCTACTTTCGCTACTACCTGTGGGTCTAATACCAAACAACGCCTCTGAAGGAGTGCGGTTTATACCCTTGTTAATAGTATTGTTTAGGCCCCATTGCACATCGGGCAGGTGGTCGTCCCATTTATTATCTTGGGTGCCAACAGATTTAGCAGTCAATGCATCGACTATCACTTTATTGTATCGTTCCACCTGCCCGTTGGCTCTGGGAGTGGCGACTGCGTTAAGTACGTGTTTTATGCCTTTATCAGTCACAAATTTCTTAAAAGTAGAACTAGTGAACGAAGTCCCCCTATCCGAAATTAGTCTTCTAGGTACGCCAAATATACCAAAATATTCCTTTAAGACTCTAACGGATATGTGCGATTTTGTGTTACGAACAGGTTTCAGATAAATGTATCGCGAGAAGGCGTCGATTATTACTAGAATATGCATATTCCCTCTACTACTGCGTACAAACGGCCCCACATGGTCTATATGTATTGTGTCAAAGGGTTTATCAATTTTCTCGATTGGGTGTAAGAATCCTGGCTGCTTACCTCCTGATGCTTTAGCGTACGCACACTCTAAACAAGAATTGACGTATTTCTTTATAAACGTTCGCATTTTGGGAAACCAGTACGTGGATTTGACCTTTTCAAGAGTTTTATCAACAGAGAAGTGACCTATATCGTCGTGGTTTTGTTTGACGATTTGCCAACGTACTCCTTTTGGTACCATCCACCTATCACCCTCCGCCGTAATCCTAAATAATTTTTCACCCTTTAATTTATAATTGTTTTTGATGTCTACGATGTTATCCGTATCCGGGTCCCTAAGAATGCCAATAATTCTTTGAATTTCAGAATCAGCGCTTTGCACGGTCTCTATCCAGCCCGTTTCAGAAACGTTGGAGACATTAACAATACTTGGCGATGATTCTGAGACGGGATTTCGACTAAGCGCGTCTACATGTGCCATTGCCGTACCAGCCTTATACTCAATGCTGAAATTGAATTCCTGCATTTGCTCCCACCAACGAGCGACCCGTGGGACCATGTCTCTCTTTTGGAATGTAGCTCGTAACGAATTACAATCAGTTATAATTTTGAAATTAAGACCAATTAGGTAAACCCGAAACTTTTGGAGGGCAGATACGACTGCAAGCGTTTCTAAATCGTACGAGGAGTAATTTGGTTCCTCGGGGGTCGTTTGTCTGCTAAAATATGCCACAGGTCGAAGTTCATGATTTTTGCCCCGTTGTAACAAAATTCCTCCAAGTCCGATTTTACAAGTGTCAGTGTGGAGTTCAGTATCTGCCTCAGGGTCATAGAGGGCTAAAGTAGGTTTTTCAACCAATTTTCGTTGCAAGGACCTAAACGATGCCTCTTGTTCTGGACCCCAAACCCAAGGAACATCCTTTTTAAGGAGGTGTGTCAAGGGTTTAGCAACAATGGAAAACCCCGGCACAAATCGCCGAAAGAAGCTAGCTAAACCTAAAAACTGACGCACATTATGCTGATTCTTTGGTACGGGGAACTTCTCAACCGCCTCGACTTTCCTAGACCCTGGTCTGATACCATCATTAGACACCTCGAATCCTAGATAATCAACATTATGCCCAAAGAAGAGACATTTAGAGAGTTTGAGGGTTAGACCGGCATCAGAGAAAAGTTTTAAAATAGATTCTAATCTTATCATACCCTCTGAGAAGTGTTTAGCAGGGATTATGACGTCATCTAAATAAGCTAATGCTTCTTTGTGTCGAGCAGAGCCTAACACCTGATTCATAATTCGCTGAAAGGTTGCGGGGGCATTGACAAGACTAAAAGGCATCCGGTTAAATTCAAAGTGCCCATCAGGAGTGACGAAAGCAGTCTTATGTTTATCTTCCTCACGTATGGACACCTGATAGTAACCTGACGCTAAGTCGAGGGTAGTATAAAATTGATGACCAGCAAGAACATCCAACTGATCATCTATTAAGGGCATGGGATAATGTTCTTTAACTGTGCGTTTGTTAAGTGCTCGATAATCAATGCACAGACGATACTCCCCCGTCTTTTTCCGGACCAATACAATAGGACTAGCGTAGGCAGATGTGGAGGGTCGAATTATGTCATTCTCTAACAGTTCGCCTATCATTTCTCTAACCACTTCTTTCTCCCTGACGGCTAACCTGTAGGGTCTGTATACTACCGGTTCGTTATCATTTAGTGTTATAGTCATTTCTCCTGCAGATGTGGTACCCAGTTCAGTCATATTAAAAGCAAAACATTGTCTATATTTATTTAAGAGTGACAATAGGGAGGCTTGTTCATCTTGAGTGATGCCTTTACCAATCTTGACATTATCAGCAACAATAGGTGATACCTGTAGATCAAGCTCAACAGTAGATACTTGAGCCACTTTTACGGATAGATCTTTCTTAGCAATGTAACCTCGTGCAATTAAAGCACCCCTTTTAAACCCGACCATTTTATCAACCGATACATTCGTCAATATCTGACCAGTCCCATCTTTTGCTAAATTAAATAGACCTGGGTACACTGAAAATCTAATATCAGACTGAAGTCGTAATCCGCCCTCCACATATACCTCACCTTCGAAAACAGGATCGCTATAGACCTCTACTAACGAGGTACCAAACACTGATAGGTCGTCTTTGCAGAACAACCTTATTTTGCGATTTATTACTAAATCATCTGTAGTACGTAACATAATTAGAGTATCGCTAGTTTTAAAAACAGTAATGTGACGTTGCTCTGTGAACGTCTGACCTATCATCACTGGGACCTGCATAGCATTGTCAGGGACTATAAGTAATTCAACCTCAGCCTCAACTTCATCAACCATGACAACCGCCAAAACCTCGGAGATGAGGCAAGTTATTAGTGTCATATGTATCTCCTATTCGTTTGAAGTCTGATACCCTAATAGAACAACACTCACTACCAAAGTCTATAAATGCGTCAAATGAAATGCCATCGACACTCACGATTTTCAGATATTTATCACCCGCATCGTTGTGGTCTGATATATCTACCTTATTAACCTTTTTATTATTATCCGGTGGGGGTAACAGTTTTGCGAAGCACTGCTCTGCATCATGACCTACCCTGGAGCATTTGCTGCATTTTTTATAGGTAACGGACAACGAGCTAATATATGACCCTCTTGTTTGCAATTATAGCAACGTTGTCCTTTGTTTCCGGGTTTAATTGAAGCTTCGGAAGTTCTAATATAATTTTGGCCTTTATGTACATTTTTACGATCCGAGGTGGGTTTTATATTTCTAGAATTCCTAAAATAGGCCAAAAGTTTGTCTGGGTCATCATATTGCACAGCTTCTGCCCCTAGCCTAACCGATCGGTCATCTATTCCGTGTAGTAGACAGTCGACAGCTTTCCTTCCTACTATACCGCACCTATTTATCATGGCCAATTTGTCATAAAAGTAGGTTTCGAGACATTCGCCGAAACGAGCCCGCTTAGCCAGCATATCACAGAGAGTTTGCCCATAGTTTTCATCTGACGGGAACGCAGATTGTAATTTGGTTTGCCACTCTTCCCATGAGAATAGAACAGACGACTGACCCTCATTCATACCAACGCTGCGCAACCCCGCGTAACTTAGGAAGAGCAAAATGTATTAGTTGTTTTTCAGTCCAGCCATAAATAGTGGCGCATTCATTTACTTTATGCAACCACATGGTCATCGTCTGTTCCTTTCGACATGGATCAAATTCAGGTACAGTATTATGTATATTACCTAACTTATCTAGAGAATTAGTATGACCTACAGACTTAAGAGCGTTCAAAAAGAGCGTAAGACTATCTTGACTAGGTTTTAATGGTTCAGACTCACATGCGCCTTCTGCACGAACTGGATTCTTGATTCGCATTGTAGACTTCGCTCGGCCGTTGCTAATGCGACTGCTCGATCTGTGGTGGCGCGGCGCGCTGACATTACGACTGCGCGATCTGTGGTGACTCGGCGCGCCGCTCAAGCGACTGCGCGACCTGTGGTGGCGCGGCGCGCTATCCACGCGACTGTGTGACCTGTGGTGGCGCGGTGCGCTGTCCAGGCGACTGCGCGACCTGTGGTGGCGCGGTGCGCTGTCCAGGCGACTGCGCGACCTGTGGTGGCGCGGTGCGCTGTCCAGGCGACTGCGCGATCTGTGGTGGCGCGGTGCGCTGTCCAGGCGACTGCGCGATCTGTGGTGGTGCGGTGCGCTGTCCACACGACTGCGCAACCCGTTATGGTGCGGTGCACTGTCAACGCGACTGCGTGTCCGGGAACGGCGCGGCCCATTGTTGTCACGACTATGCGACTCGCTGTGGCGCGACGTATTGACAACGTGACTGCGCGGCCCCTGCGACGATTGGCGCCTATCCCGAGTGTAGGACCGACGCGCTGATTCGGTTGGGCACGCGGGATCGTAAATCGTAGTTGGCTTATCCATTTTCTATAATGATAAAGGGTATTACTCGCACAGAGAACTGTTCAGTGTATAAATAACAGAGCTTTACTGGAAGGTAGGCAGTAAAAATGGTGATAGAAAAGTAAATTTATATTGAAAACTACTTGTAAAACCTGTTCCAACAACAGGGCTGTTTAAATAAGTTTGTCGTTTTTCTTTTGTTATATTCTGTCCTAGGGTTATGGTTAGTGTTCATGCACTTCCAGAGAGTAGCCCTGGCCAAGTGCGTGTAATAGTGTTGCACTGCCAGAGAGTAGCCCTGGCCAAATGCGTGTAGGAGTGATGCACTGCCAGAGAGTAGCCCTGGCCAAATGCGTGTAGCAGTAATGCGCTGCCAGAGAGTAGCCCTGGCCAAATGCGTGTAGGAGTAATGCGCTGCCAGAGAGTAGCCCTGGCCAAATGCGTGTATAGCTAGGTGATAGGTAAAAGAAAAACGACAATCTCGGCACTAGCATAAATTCATCAATGTTTCAATTTTCATTGCCATCACTATACCCGCTTAGATTTATTCGAAACATCTTGAGCTATATTATATAGCACAGTAAAAAATGCGACTACTTACTTTTGTATGACTAGGAATCAAGAAGCAAAGAAAACAAAAAACACAAAAAAAATAAAAGGAGAAAAAAAAATGTGGGCGGGATAAACGAGCAGTATTTTGTTTTAAACTCGTCTTAAAAACCAGAAGCAGGTTTGTTTAACGAGGAAATTACAAGAAATAGTTTTAACATGAAAATCAACTAAGATTAGTCAAGAACGCGGCAAAATCTTATTATGTCAAACTATATCATGTCTTGACACAATGACGTTCGAAAAAAGAATCTTCCAAGCATAGATGCACGGCTGAATGGCGAGGTGTCTATGGTCGCTCGTTTCTACTGCCCTCTATGTAACTACTGGCAGCTAACACGGCCTCTCCTGACACCCTGACGTCCTCGGCAGGATCTAGGTGAGCCTGGTTGAGTCTCGGAACACCTGCACATTCAATAAGCGAGTTGGATCTGGCTCAATTTCGTCATATTGAAATCTCGATTGGTTATCGTGGTCGTCATTGTTTTTCTGAACACATGACACTTTCAGAATAAAAATTATTGGAGGTTTCACAAACCTCAAACAAAGTACTGATCCATTTAAACAAAGAAAAATAAATAACATCAACTTTAAATCAAATAACAGGTACAAAATTAATAACAGAACACTGGTATACCACCCAGCGACTCGAAAATAAATAACATCAACTTTAAATCAAACATCAGGTACAAAATTAATAACAGAACACTGGTATACCACCCAGCGACTGGAAAATAAATAACATCAACTTTAAATCAAATATCAGGTACAAAATAAATAACAGAACACTGGTATACCACCCAGCGACTGGAAAATAAATAACATCAACTTTAAATCAAATATCAGGTACAAAATTAATAACAGAACACTGGTATACCACCCAGTATAAGTATGTCGAGTGTAAGGCTGAAACATATTAGTTGTACACATATACACACACAAGATACAAAGAAATCATGTAAATTATTAACCTGGTTTCGAGTGTAAGGCTGAAACATATTAGTTGTAAGAAGAAATCATGGAAGAAGATGTTATCAAGAACAAATATTCGAACTATAGGGAAGACATAGTCAAGTCAAGTCGTAGTCAAGCCAGGGGCTCAGTCTATACGGAAGCCATAAGTCAGAGGCTCAGACTATACGGAAGCCATAAGCCACAGGCTCAGACTATTCGGAAGCCATAAGCCACAGGCTCAGACTATTCGGAAGCCATAAGCCAGGGGCTCAGACCATACGGAAGTCATAAGTCAGGGGCTCAGATCATACGGAAGTCATAAGCCAGAGGCTCAGACTATACGGAAGTCCTAAGCCAGGGGCTCAGACCATACGGAAGTCATAAGCCAGGGGCTCAGACCATACGGAAGTCATAAGCCAGGGACTCAGACCATACGGAAGTCATAAGCCAGGGGCTCAGACTATACGGAAGTCATAAGCCATGGGCTCAGACCATACAGAAGCCATAAGCCAGAGGCTCAGACTATTCGGAAGGCATAAGCCAACAGAACCAGCAGGAGCACCAGCACAGCAGCGCTCGTGCCGCAATCAGCAGCACCGGCACAGCAACGCTTGTGCCGCGACCAGGAGCACCGGCAGAGCAGCGCTCGTGCCGCAATCAGCAGCACCAGCATAGAAGCGCTTGGGCCACGACATGGCCGTTACACATTCTCGTGTATAAGTCTGCGAACAAGCACTTACGACATACATTTCGTTCGGCCACTTCTGACCATCAAAATCTTTCATCAAAATCTGGAAAGCTTTTCGCTCTCAAAGAAATAAATTCAAGGGATAAGTTTGAAACTATGTCTCAGAAATATCATTATTACTAATCATGTATCAGCAACGCTGAAAACACAACTACCATTACGGTTTGATAAGTTACGTGTAGTTAACTTCACTTCAGCTTTTGCTACACAGAATACTTATAGGTGACAATACCAATGGTTGGTACATTATTACACATTTTTCCACTTAATATAGCTAAGAGCATAATTACTTCCGATGTGTAAACAAAACAATAAAACAGATCACCTGACCTCAAAGCATGATATGCCAGGTCTACTATCCACTGGCTATCATTACCGGAATATGCCAAACGAGATACTGGCCGTCAGCACTCCGTACAGCATGCAAAGCTTGTGCAGCAGCACAGCATCCGAGGAGCATGAAGTGTCACACCACTCTTACTATGTCAAATGACACAGCACCTGGAGCGCTTACACCATCACCTCACACGGCTTAGGCTTATCCTCAATACCTGTAGTCAAAAGACAAGCAAGCAGGCATCTGGCTAAGGTAACCAAACATTCAATAGACAGACTCTCAAGCATTGTCATGTTACAGATTTGAACATTAGTTAACATCAAAAATTAATGTACCCAAATTACATAATCAGTAAAAGAAAATAAAAACTAAAGTCTAAAAACAGACTTTCAATTTGTAAATTGTAAAATGGCACCAAAAATCTAGAGCCTGATGCACAATTTTAACTATTCCATTTCAATGAAAACAAATTGAGTAAGTCAAAATCAAATCAGTGTGCATTTATATCACAAAAGCAGTAAACTTATATTTCTGTGTGGGTACTTGTTGAAACTCTCATGAGCAGAAACATTAGAAATAAATATTATTGGGCTCATTTACATAGTAAGCCTGTTACTTATCCGATTTCATGGGACAAAAAGATTTCAAATGCAATCAAAAGATGCACATTATTGTTCCAGCTTGTATAACACCTTGTTCAAGCTTTAAAACATTTATCTAACCTTTTGTATAAAAAGAAAACAACCCATTGGTCATTAGCGATGGCACCTGAGAATCTAACTCAAGTTTTCATAAACTTTCAGTATGTCTTTAACCAATAAACCACCAAGATGGATTACAAGACATGTATTACATAAAGGCTAAATAAAATCGGATTGATCTCACCATTTACATACAGGTAGGTACATTACAGGATTCTTCCCATAACATCTCGAGCATAGTAGGAGCAAGGCATGTTGTTCACGGACACTACTACAATACATAGGAAGAAACTCATTCCGAACACACGAGAGCAGCATCAGCGTACTAACCTCGAGCAATTCTCGAGCTGCCTGCATAGCATCTTGAATATACCGTTGCGTAGATTGCAACGCACTGCAATCCATTATAAAATTAAAATAGAACGGCAAAAACTTTGGTAATGGCGGATATCCTTACACCGCGTCGTACTTAATAAAAGTGCCAATGAATCTAAACTGAAATCAAAAACTTTATAGTGGGAGTGAGACTATCCCACTTCTGATCTTAAAAACCAGAAGCAGGTTTGTTTAACGAGGAAATTACAAGAAATAGTTTTAACATGAAAATCAACTAAGATTAGTCAAGAACGCGGCAAAATCTTATTATGTCAAACTATATCATGTCTTGACACAATGACGTTCGAAAAAAGAATCTTCCAAGCATAGATGCACGGCTGAATGGCGAGGTGTCTATGGTCGCTCGTTTCTACTGCCCTCTATGTAACTACTGGCAGCTAACACTCGTTTATCCCACTTCTGAGATGTAATCTTCAACTGAAATTTTACGAGAACAAAACTTAACTTGGGGTACTTAGCGGGAAAAGCAATGCAAATAAAACAATTAGGTTAGGATACTCACTTTGGTGTTATTTCGGTTATTTTACAATGATCACACGTTAAACTAGCAGCACTATATATTTCACCAGTATAACAAAGTACAGTAATCAGGAGAGTTCTTGTGTGCTCGACGAACGAAAATGGAATCCCCCAACTGTTACGGTGCGCGCTATTTAAAAACGCCGTTAGACGAAAGTGGCGCCACCGTGACCGTTTGCAGTCCATTTTAGTTGCCAGTGGAAAAAATAGTTTATTATTTTACGACTTATATTAAAAATATATTACCTAATGGATTTAATTACAAAAATCGTTCACATATGTAAGCAAAAATAATATTTTAATATTGATATGAATTTCATCTTTAATACTTATCTCTACGCGTTCATGTGAAAAAGGGTAGGTAGTAAGTTTATAATTATTAGAAAAATATTTTATGTTATGTAAGCAAAAATAATATTTTAATATTTTATGTAACTTCAAATTTATCATTTTCGCAATTTTTCCTTTATCTATACTATATAATGTTGCTTCGTGCCGAATTTCAAGATTCTGAGTTCACGGGAAGTACCTTGTAGGTTTTGATTCTCTAGCGTGTGACGGAAATTCGTCTAAGGTGTCAGTATAAACTGCTGTATTTTTTGATCGCGATAACTTAGAAGTTTGATTTTTTCACTGCTTAAAGGGACAATAGACCTAGGTATTTGGTATAAATTTCAATTTGATACCTTTATTCGTTCGTGAGAAATAAGGTAGTAAGTTTCATTTGATTAAAATATTTTTATTATATTATATAACTAAAAAAATGTGATTTTCGCAATTTTTCCTATATTTGCATTATATGACAATGCTTCATGCCAAATTTCAAGATTCTGAGTTTACGGGAAGTATCCTGTAGGTTTTGATTCCTTTGCGAGTGTCGAAAATTTGTTGAAAATATCGACATAATCGGCTGTATCTTTTGATTGGCTTGGCTTAGAAGTTTGATATTTTCACAGCTTAAAGGGACAATAGACCTGAGTATTTCTTGTGAATTTCAGCTTGATACGTCCACACGTTCTTGAGATAAAGGGTCTTGACAGACAGACAGACAGACGGACAACAAAGTGATCCTATAAGGATTCCGTTTTTTCCTTTTGAGGTACGGAACCCTAAAAAATGTGATTTTCGCAATTTTTCCTATATTTGTATTATATGACAATGCTTCATGCCAAATTTCAAGATTCTGAGTTTACGGGAAGTATCCTGTAGGTTTTGATTCCTTTGCGAGTGTCGAAAATTTGTTGAAAATATCGACATAATCGGCTGTATCTTTTGATTGGCTTGGCTTAGAAGTTTGATATTTTCACAGCTTTGGGATTGCTGACATCTCTTTGAGGAGCGCGTGGAACAACGCGCGCCGTCGACACGGGTCTGTCGTCTTAGTAGACAGAGGGACGATGAGCCACCCGAACTCACCGCCCACAGACCCACGCCTACGGTGGCCGGGAGTCATCTCGCGACACCCGGCGCCCATGGTGTCTACCTGGTCCAGCGCGGCGGACTAAGAAAGTAAATACGAGTACATACTTAAATCTCGCGACAAGCTTTTAAAACGTATAAATTGTGTCAAATATGTTAAATTTGAAATGTCGTTATAAGTTGACAGTAAAGTTAGAGTAAAAGTTTATTTTTTTCTTTTTAGCGCATTTAAATAAAAGCTTGTTTTTAAAGATTTTTTTACCTCAATTTTATCTATACCTACAGGATATTTTATTTTCATTATGTATTTTTTTTTATTAGCAGCGTTTTACCTGAAATAAAACGCATATTAAATACTTACCTTATTTGAAGCTTACTAGTTTTAGAGATAGGCACCTACGTGTTTTCCGCTTTTATCTCCGTCCTTTTCTACCCCATATGTTGCATCTCTCTCGCACACCGACCAGTTTCACTCCCCACCAGGCAGGAGGCGACGAGTATTCTCGGCGGCCATAGTTCGCCATTGAGTCGAAAACACCAGGCAGAAATTAAAATGTAAGCTTCAAATAAGGTAAGTATTTAATATGCGTTTTATTTCAGGTAAAACGCTGCTATTAAATTCTTGACCGTTATTTGAAGCTTACTAGTTTGAGACGTGTTTGTTATCGCCTGGTGGAAGTGGACGCCAATGTGAGCAAAAGCACAATGAAATTGTGTATGTAAATAGGTACTTAGGTACACGAGTAATCACATGTAAGTATGTGTATTGCGTCCTGGAATACTAATATAATAAAAGTTAACTGGTACTGGTACTCAGCTACATCCTGTTAGACTGGAAGCCGACCCCAACATAGTTGGGAAAGGGGCTCGGAGGATGAGTAATAAAAATTAAAAGAGAGATGCAAGAACAAAAGCAAAATTGATTTCATTTTCTAATAGTAATTAACAAAAACATTGCGATACTTCTTAATAACAATAGTAACAAAAATATAGATATTAATCCGCTAGATTAATTAAATAATCGAGATAACTTGCTACTTCTATTTAGTGGGTATCTTTCCCTTCTGTAAAAATGGGCAAATGTATTGCCTGATCGCCAATTACCCTTGGCTAATATATCGTCCAAAGGTATATTGTCAACACAGATTTTGACGCTACCGCCGAGCGGAAGCTTCCTGGGGTTGTAGTTATTCCTGCCTCTTTTAACAATGTCTTAATCCACCCGCAATCATCGTTCGGGTGGCTGCCTTTAGTTGGCCTCTAACGGATATAAATAAATTTAAGGAATTAGCCGATGTCCGTCTATCTTCTAACAAGGAATTAGTCTGTCTGACTCAATACACTGGACTTAGATTTATATTTTCCTGATTATCCATCAAACAACAACCCGACTGCCTATGATTAGAACTGTCGGTCTTAGAGCCAAAGACTGGCCATAAGATTAAATTATCTTTGTTGTTTTTGAAATGTTCTGGGTCTATTGCAAGCAAGGAAAGATCATGGACTCGCCTTTTCGAAACAAACTAGCAAAAGAAGGAGCAGCAGTGTGCCTGGAAGTTGCAAATGGATTATTCTCGTCTACGTTTACTGCACTTAAGTGGGTTACCAATTGGTCAATATTCCAGATGGACGGCTTCCCGGGGAACAGGTTTGCTCAGCGCTATTGATTTTAAAATGTGTCCGACTAGAACGTGTGAACTTAGCTCTCCAGCGGTTTCTGCATTGCATAGTGTAGCTATAATTGACTTGTGTAATAAAATAGTATTGTATGCTAGTTTATTTACTATGTGTAAGTCCGCTAAAATTTGGGTAAGTATAGGTCCAAATAGGGATTCAAGGATTCATAGGATCCAATTTCATACTTTTCGCCCCAATTTAACCATCGACTCCAAGCTGATTGATAAGTGTTGCGTGTGGATTGAAGAAGACTTCAGTCGGAGAGACTCCTTGTCCCCCCCCCCCCCATTTCCTTGACCTTGGCAGGGGGTATCCCCGTTGCTGTGTCTGTCGGTTTCTGCTCGAGGTTCATCAGTGTGTAGGGTACTGCTAATGATCGGGACTTCAAATCTGCTCGCCAAAATACCTGGTGCCACCGAAGGAACTACTATGAGATTAACTCCCGTTCCTGAATTGAGATGACTGAGGACCTTCGGTATAAGGTAAGGTGGCGGGAATACCCATGCTAGCGGGTAAGTCCAAACTTGAGAAAAAGGCATCGTGGAACCCCGCTTTCGGGTCCTTCAGATCTAGGGGCACGTAGTACACAACTATGTGTCCCTGGGCTCGCTTCGAGGCAAATAGGTCCACTGCTGATACAAGATGCCACTCCGGTGGAGGTTTGTGTCGGGAGAGATGGTCTGCATGACTGTTGAATAGGGCTGGTATATGATTCACGACGTGATAGATTTGATACAGCTCGAGATAACTGAATACTTTGTACGTCAAGTTCGGTAGGCTCCTTGATCGGGTGCCACCTTGATTTCTTAGATATGACACCACAGTCCCCTTTTTTGCATTGAAAAATGGCTGTTGATCTCCTTAGCAACTCGCCGTGATTATCCAGAATACTGCAAGCATCTCTTTCAGATCACAGTGAAAGGCTTTTTCTCTCTTGTTCCATGAATCCATTACGGGAGTTCCGTTCAGTTGTGCCCCCATCCTACATCGGAGGCGTCCGTGGTTATAAGGTGACAGGGAAGTGGCGTATGAATATCCAAGGTTTGGTGGCAGCTGACCAGCCACCACTTTAGATCTGCTAAGGCATCTACTGGTAGGTTCAACATTGCTATACTCCATTCACCGAGCCGTGAGCCCACAATGTAACCAAAGAATGACACTTTTTCAAAATGGTGGGTATAACCCGACCGATGACAAAAACGTCACATTTTTATGTAAAATGTTCATAGTATCTGTGGTCTTCAATTAAGAAGGGTTCTATGTATGACAGTCAAGACTTCTAGGTTCCTTTTACATGTAAACGATTTACAACATATTTCATTAAAATTAAGAAAATAATTTACGGCATTTATTATATTTGATTTCAAATAAGTTTGAAAAGATTGCATAAGTTCCACAGACATCGTTCTAAAATATCATTTGTAATGTTGTCAGTATATTACTTTCGTAGTTATTTTTATAAAATATGATCATTACTTCAATCGTGACTTTAAGAACCCTTTTTATGGTTTGTTCACCGTTTGGCTCACGGTTCCATGAATAGGGTAGGTATAGATTGCTGTTCAACACTGCATTGAGGAAAGTGAGGAGAGCCCGGTAATGCAGTCTGTCGTATGGGACAACGAAAACTTGCGAAGTTTAAAAGTCCTATCAAGCTATGCAGGTCTTCTAAGTTTGTCGTGCTGTTTGTCACGTAGTGCGTTTTGTCATTATCTTGTTGATAATGCTTGCGATTTATTCACTTGCCATCCAAAACGTGGTGCAAATGATCCCAAAGTAGGCGAATATATCTTGGTGAGCCACCAGAAAATCGAGATACACAATTATAAGTAACCCTTGAGTTCTCAAAGTTTGAGCCACCCAATTGGTCACTGTGGCGAAGGTCTTGGGTGCCGTGCTTAAGCCAAATGGTAGGCACGTAATCTGAAGCAGTCTTCTTCTGTATACTAGTCAAAGAATATGTCTGTGACTTTCGGCTACCGGAAGGTAGAAGTAAGCCTGGGCGAGATCCACTTGCACAGCCCTTCGTCTTTCTGAAGAAACTAGCACCCGAAAAACATTTATTAAACTGAAGGGTTCCGTAATTATGAACTTGTTGAGCACCTTGAGATTGAGTATTGGACGGTTCTTTCCGTCGCCTTTTGGGCACAAGAAACATATTGGAAGGAAAGCTGGCAGAATTTGCAGCTATCAATAGAACTTTTTGTTTTATCATTTGGGATATGACGACATCCATCTCATTGGACTCTCTGGTCAAATCTGGCATTATCTATCACAGGTGGCTTTTGGCCAGTGGTATGCGATACCCAGTTATTATTTTTGACAAGAAAGGCGGAGCTCCCATTTCTTTCCATTGGTCTTGATATAATGTTAGGCAACCCGCTTCGAAAGTCATAACTTACGTGCCTTGTTGGACGCATCAAAGTCCGCCTTCGGTCCTGGAAGCTTTCCGTTTCCTCTGTTGGACATAGTTCCTATTGTAATTTGCTCGTGATGTCCTAAGGGACCCTTTAGAGTTTTGCGTCACACGCCATTCAGCGTGAGTGTGATTACCATTTCCCTTCGAGGGACGGTTATAATAGCGACTCTTCGAGAGTCGATCCAAATAGCCACCCTGCGAGGGTAGATTGCAATGATGGTACGACCCGCAACATGCATGATTGGTACCCTGCGAGGGTCCGTGATAATGAGCCGACCCCTGCGGGGGGTGGCTAGAATACTTACTGGTCCCTACTTTGTAATGATGCTGCGACTCGCAAAATGCAAGATTGGTACCCTGCGCGGGTCCGTGATAATGAACCGACCCCTGTGGGGGGTGGCTAGTATACTTACTGGTCCCTGCTTTGTAATAATGTTGCAACTCGCAACATGCAAGATTGGTACCCTGCGCGGGTCCGTGATAATGAGCCGACCCCTGCGGGGGGTGGCTAACAGACTTACTGGCAGTCCTAGGCGGAGCGTACCAAGTCTTTCAAGGCCGAAAAGCATCACACGCCGTGATAATGAGCCGACCCCTACGGGGGGTGGCTAACAGACTTACTGGCAGTCCGTGGCGGAGCGTACCAAGTCTTTCAAGGCCGAAAAGCTTTCTTGACACCATCAGCCCTCTTCAAGTGCGGTAGTGACCAGTCCGAACTAAGGAGATGCTGGTTGGACCGCACCTCACACCATTCTTTTTTTTTTTTTTTTTTTTTTCAAAAGTTGAACGCCTTGCAGGATTGAACTAGGGCCACAGGTGCCTTAGGAACTTCGGGTTTGCTTTCTTTTCCATAGTCACGTGCACGGGCTGTGGTAGCTTTATTATTTACCGCATCTGTATTTGCTTTATAAGTCACTCATTCTGAAAACAAATTACTGAAAAAAAAGTACACGGAAGAAACTCGTGACAAAAAAGGGGTAGATGTACAAAATATTAACACTTGATTTCGTAAAATCGAATATCGAACGGTAAAACCGTTAACAAATTGTATAAAATATTATAAACTCACCTGTGTTCTGCGAGAGCACTGAGTTTATTTTTCAACGAAATACTACAGCGGTTGGTTAGACCAACCTTCTCGGGCGGAAAACAAGACGCCAATGGCGAACTATGGCCGCCGAGAATACTCGTCGCCTCCTGCCTGGTGGGGAGTGAAACTGGTCGGTGTGCGAGAGAGATGCAACATATGGGGTAGAAAAGGACGGAGATAAAAGCGGAAAACACGTAGGTGCCTATCTCTAAAACTAGTAAGCTTCAAATAACGGTCAAGAATTTAATATTGTAATTAAAATAAGAATATTAATATAGATTTTAATAAGGAAGTATAAATTAAACAATTTGTAATAAGAAAGCAACAATATCTATTGACTAGGTTTATTTATGTGTCGGAGACTGTCAATAGTACGGACACTAAACGTCACGCAAGCGCGCCCTCTAGCGGCGTTTCCGGTGAAACAACATTTTGGCGCGCTTGGCAGAGTGGTGGCGGTCAGCGTGGCGTCCACGGAGCTCAGTCTTAGCTCAGTATTGGTCGAAGCTTCGTCGAGTCTTCGTGGAGTTGTCGCGTTACTGCCTTTCGTTACGTGTAGTGTACCTGGTGTTATTGCCTAGCGTTGTGGTACCTAAACTTATTGTAAGTCTTGTGATTTTCTGAATTGTAATGGTTCTTCTATGGTATTATGGTCTATGGTATGGTTCTTGTGGTATTTGTATGGTTTTGTAATGGTTGGTATGTGTTGCTGGGGAGTTTGTTCCGCCACTTCTTCTCCCCAGCTAGAACACGTAGGAAGTGGCGAAGGGCGGGCATTTTGGGGGCTGTCTTTTGTTCTGACTAATTTGAATAAACGTATGAGTTTTGAGTTTGTTTGACTTTTGAGTTTCCTTGAGTTATCTCTTTGCTTGATTACCCTAACTGATGTCGGACGATAGTGCCATCCTGATGATGCCTCCGACATCAGAAGTGGGATGCAATCCGAATGCCCACATGCGTTTCGAATTCGCCATGCGAAGATAAATTTCTACCCGCTAACAAAAAAAATAAAAAATAATAATAATAATAATGTAACGTCGATAATTTGAAATGGAGTTTGTAGTAGAAGATTTATTAAGAATTTCAGCGAAGGTACAAGTATGGTAACACGGTTATGGTAATGGTATTGTTTTCCATTGTTACATGTCAAGCTAGTTATTGAAGGTATGCTAGAAAATTAACCGAATTTGTCTTTTTTTCATGTTTCAACAATGACGGTCGTTATTGAGCAATATGGCGACAAAATTACTGCGGAGCATCCCAGCTGCCAGAAGCCCAACGTGTCAACGTGTCGTGTGTTATCGTGAGTTCGGAGTATTGGTGCTTGTGCATCTCCGTGGCTTCACGTCCGCGAAAGCCCCGCTGTACTGCGCGCTATAGCGATATGCGCATTGTCACGCACGTTGAGTGGAAACCCGGTGAGACCGATCCATTTTTGGTTTATTTTTGTGGTTATTTGTCATATGACATTTATAAACTTGAGAGGCAGTTTCAGTCTCGCTGATTAGTGTCGGTTATGAACTGCCTGGGTTCAAGGAGCATTCATTGCCACAAGCGTCCTTATAAAACTGCTGTTAGGTTTGTTTTGATCCGAATGTGTCCAGGAGCAGGAGCAAGAGCAACATAATGTTGACGTGACCTTCATGAATTGCATGGTTGGGAAAATCGTCAGTCAGTGAAATTAGATTTATGCCATGATAGTAATATTGTCATAATTGTTATGAAAATGTTGTGATAAAATTAATCGATTTCCGATTTCTTTTGCATGTGATAATCCTGTGAGCCTCTCCTGCTTCGAGTGAAAGGAGTCTAGTCTGCTAGTTCGTCGCTGTGGTGTCCGCGAGCGCGACGCCTGGCTTCTACTGCGTGCCGGATTTCAGCCTGAACATACACGAGGCGCTATGCACAGAGATGTTAAGAGACGCCTGAATGATAAACCTGGTGAGATCAATCCAATTTTATTGTAGCTTGTCATTGTACATTGTTAACAACAACATTACGCCTTGGATCACGACTGGTCTTATACGTTGTATGAAAAATAGAGATAAACTGCATACAAAGGCTAAAGCTAATCCGAATAATTTAATATTGCAAGTGTCATATAAGAGATATCGTAACTTTTGTAACGACCTCCTAAAAAAAGTAAAACGCAATTATGAAAATACTGCACTGAAAGAGGCTGGCGGAGATAACAAAAAGATCTGGAAAATTGTTAAAAATGTGACGTACAATACAAAACAGAATCAGTCTTCTTCAGGTTTATTAAATGCACATTCATCACAGTTAACAGCGGCGAATATTGCAAATAATTTCTTTGTTAACGTGGGCAAGCGCTTAGCTGAAAAAAATCGGGTACAATCGCAGTGCCTAACAAGCTCATTGCATGCACCCAACACTACCTTATCATCTTTTGTGTTACTAGATACTGACGAAGCGGAAATTGAAAGGATTATTATGGGTCTAAAAGTCGACTCTGCAGTAGGCTGGGATAACATATCTAACAAAATTCTAAAGCAATTTAAAGACCTTTTAGTACCGCCCTTAACGGTCATCTTTAATAAATGTTTAAATACAGGAGTGTTCCCTAAGTGTTTAAAAAAAGCTGTTGTTGTCCCAGTTTACAAATCGGGGAGTAAAGACCAAGTGACAAATTATAGACCTATTTCCTTACTGCCCTCTATGTCCAAAATATTGGAAAAGATTATAAACAATAGGCTTTATAAATATCTGGAGGATAAATCTATTCTCTCTACGCAGCAGTTTGGATTTAGACCTAAAATGTCCACTGACGATGCCGTACACCATCTAACCGCCTATCTAGCACAAGAACTTGATAAAGGTAACCACACAGTAGGTATATTCCTCGACCTAGCAAAAGCTTTTGACACGGTTTCTATTCCCATCCTGTTGCGCAAGCTTGAAGCC
The DNA here is from genome assembly GCA_963856015.1 of Helicoverpa assulta. Lineage (NCBI taxonomy): Eukaryota > Metazoa > Arthropoda > Insecta > Lepidoptera > Noctuidae > Helicoverpa > Helicoverpa assulta. The sequence continues at coordinate 17,224,717 of CAWLCW010000001.1, read as the reverse complement.
ATAGGTATCAGAGATATTCAGCTGAAACTTTTTAAAAGCTACTTAGAAGAACGAACGCAATGTGTCAAGATTGGAAATGTTGTTAGCGATGATGAAAAAAGCACCGATTTCGGTATTCCCCAAGGAAGTATTTTGGGCCCTTCACTCTTCCTAATATACATAAACGATCTCTGCAATCTAAATTTAGATCACGGCCATATCGTTTGTTATGCAGACGATACTGCTCTTTTGTTTTCAGCTAACTCAGTAGAAAATGTCTACAAGTATGCGCAAAATGGATTCAATGTTATTAATACATGGCTTCAAAATAACTCACTAACCTTAAACGCTGACAAGACAAACTACGTCAAGTTTTCGATGCGCAAGCAAAAACTAATTGGCACTAACACAACATTATATGCACATTATCATAACTGCACATCTTGCACAAATAACCAGTGCGCTTGTCCCAGTATTAAAATGTCACGTACAGTAAAGTACCTTGGAATTATTATAGATGACACACTTTCGTTTAAAGATCACATTGAAACTGTAAATAATAGGATTCGTAAATTGATATTTGTTTTCAAAAAATTACGTTACATTGCAGACCCAAAAATAATTAGACAAGTCTACTTTGCTCTATGTCAATCGATAGTAACATACTGTATTACCACATGGGGTGGAGCGAGTAAAACATTGTTGTTAGTTATTGAGAGAGCCCAGAGAGCAATTCTCAAGGTGTCTACTTTCCGGCCTTTCCTTTTTCCCACTAACCTGCTATACAAAAAGTGTGAAGTACTAACCGTCCGTCAGTTATTTATAATGGGTATTGTATTAAAACAGCACTCAGAGCTAACATATAGCACGGAAGTTACTAACAAAAGACGTAAAGATATAGTCTGTCCTCAAAATCACACCAAACATGCTTTCACATCAAAATTTTACCTGTTTCTTGGTCCTCTACTTTACAATAGATTGAACGCGAAAGCAAACATTTATGACTTGAATCAAGTAAACTGTAAAAAAGTACTGAAAGAAACTCTTCAACAAATGTCCTACGATGATACAGAGAATTTATTGACTGTGCTAAAGTGACTTTGTTTATTGTTTACTTTGTTTTTATACAAGTTTTGACTAATAATATATATTATTATGTGGTTTATAAAATTGATTTTGTTAATATTTTATTTTTATACAATTTTTGATAAATATTATTTATTTTTAATGACTTGTTAATTAAGAAACTAGATGTTAAGATATGGTAATACTGTAGTAGTAAATTTATACAACTTGTCCACAATACAGATAGTTTACACATTTTAATGTACTTTAGAATCCTTTTGATTATTTGTTAATTTTAAATTATTTTAGCTCTTCTCGCCTGAAACACAGGATATCCTAGTTCAGGCACGTAAGACTCGGATATAAGCTTATATTTAAGACTCAATGTAATTCATGCTGTAATGTAATTTAAATAAAAATATTATTATTATTATTATTGTACTGTTTGACTAACTTGTTGGCCTAGTGGTCGTAAGCGTGACTGCGTGTCTTGGGTTCGATTCCCGGATCGCGACGAAATCGCTTTGTGGATTTTAGAAACTTTCACAAAGCAGCCCTTAGTCTGGAAGTTGGTGATCAATTCACTCGTGCATTGGAGAGCACGCAAATGTCGGTTCTGACGTTAACGCAATGTCAGTGACGGCAAGAAGATCTTTTAATTCGCAGGTGTTGGGACACATTAGGGGTGTAACGCGACTACTCGTTGTTACTCGAGTTCACCTTTTTCTTGACATTCTCGCAGTTGGTGTTATACGTCAGTGCCCTATCCAGGTTTACGCCCAGGGACCTTGGGCAGTTCATGTGCGTGACCCGTACGCCTTTCCAAGCGACATTTAGCTCCTGGTTAGCCACGCGGTTGCGTAGATGGCAGGCACAAGACGTGAGTTTTGGCAGGATTGGGTGTTAGGGTGTTTTCCTTGTAGCAGCAGTCTCGTTCCTTCAGAGCCGCAGAGAGCCCGGTCTCAACCTCTTCAAACGATTTAGCCAGCATAGATATAGCGGGTGGTATTAGGTGGTTTCGGCTGATCGTTTGGTTATATTTGGTCTCAAACCATATAGTGCTTGATGGAGGCACTGTGTAGAATCGCGATATGTATTGGGATGTTGATGTGTGATTAATGATGGTAGTTTCTTTTTAATTAATGAAATCGTAGATGATGAAAGCTAGGTTCACAGGGTTGACATGTGTGTATGCTTGTGTGTTGCGCTTCAATCACAGGGTTGATTGACTGTTAAGTTGGAAGTCACAGAGATGACTGCCGTTGAGCACTTGTCACAGGAATGGCTGAAGTGTGTATCTTATGTTTGGTCACAGGGATTACCTGGTTTCTGTTTATTAACTAAAACTTCAAATTAGAATATTTCAGTTTTGCGACAATTAGATTGAATTGTGCATCAGACTATAGATTTTTGGTAAGGTGTTACGTTCACCTACTCAGTAATTTCATTGTGTTAATTTGTACTGATTTGTGCCAATGGTGGATACCGGGGTGACTTGGAAAAGACCCGTTGGCCTGTGTGATGGCATCGGGGTGACCAAGAAGAGACCCGTATACATCAGTGGTACAGTTGGTGTCATATCACTGTGGTTGTGGTCCCTAGGAGGCCAAAATGGGCTGAGAGCTCGGCTAAGGGACAACGTTCACGTGAAGCCTAGCGATTTAGTAATTTACAAGTTGAGTCTGATTAGCAATTCGATCTTTCTTTGATTACGTGCTTAGCTTTTAAAGTAGGTATCTAGTTTCTTCATTTGAATAGTGATTGCTATTCTTTAAATCTGTAATATGTGTGTAGGTCTTACTATCTTACGAAACGAGAAGGTTTGTTGCTGGCCCATATGTTGTCAATATTTGATGCCTAAGCACTTTCTATTTCTGGCTTAACAGATATCATCTAAGGTGAACCGAGCCTGGAGAACAGGACGAGGTCTACTAGTCAAACGGCGGGCGAGGTGCGCTGCAGTTGCTGTTTGCAGCGTCGTCCTCCCCCAGATTCTTCGTGGAGGCCGTGTGAGTTGCGGCAGGCCAGGACATCGCATGTCATCGCACAAGGTGAAAGCATTCTATTGCATTGAAAATGTTTAGATTGATCAGACGTATGCCAAGTGGTCAGGTACCAAATGAAGTTAATGAGGATGAGTCAAATTGTGAGATTTAATCTGTTCCAAGCTAGATACTCCAGTTGCAGACCGGGTCAAGTGTGACCGTATGTGTTGACCGCACCAGTAGTGTCATTGTAGCCGTAGTTTGAAATCGGTATGTACGCTCAGCCTCTGGGTAGTACACCGTGAGCCCGCGGTATTGCAGTGAACACTGGCGGGGGTCGGGTCTAAAAGGTTAGACCGTAGAGTCATGGGAAGACTCGGTGATCCTGGTAGATGGATTGCATAAGCATGAGTTGCTGGGCTAGCAGAGCCGTATAGGTCTAATTGGTGTGTGTGCTTGGATACAGATTACCTAAAAGTTTGTTGTGTTACGATACTGGCCTTTGTTACCTGATCAATTGGGTTTTACATGAACTGAACTGGTATTTGATTGATTTTTAGAAATAATATAGAGCCGGTACTCAATTCTATGTCTTTATGATGAAATGTAATTTTGTGTAGACTCGGCGTTCCTATGTGAGGTTCGCAGTAAAGAGTAAAGAGTAACTGGAGGTTACTGGGCTAAGAGTAGCCATGGTCACATGTAGAGCTTAAATGTTTTGTTTTAATTTATCAGTTTAGAGTTTATTGATTTCTGACACTTACGCGAATATTAGACATATATATAGAAACCAGCCACAGTTGAGCGTCTACCTGCTGTTCTTCCATACATAAGAGGAGTCACAGACAAGATTGGCTACATCTTGAAGCGAGCTTCAATCAAAACCTACTTCAAGCCGCTGAAGAAGATCAGTCAATTCTTACCACCTGTCAAGTGTCACATACCTCTACAAGATGCGGGTGTATACAAGCTTGAATGTGATTGTGGTCTCTCTTACATAGGCCAAACTAAAAGAAGCATAGGGACCCGCGTAAAAGAACACATCGCCGATGTCAAACACCGCCGTTCCAGACAGTCGGCAGTTTGTGAACACACACTAGACAAGGCCCAGCATTACATCAGATTTGATAAACCACAAGTCCTTGCAAAAGAAAACCGATTCCTACCTAGGATGATTCGCGAGGCTATTGAAATTAAAAAACATCCAAATTTCAATAGAGAAGATGGCTGGTGCATACCACCTGCTTGGAATCCCATCATAGAAACTATTAAATCAAAATCCAAGCCTACAACTGCTCGACCTAAGGATACAGTGAGCTCGTTTTGCGTGAATCGGATTGTCAATAATAATCAACAAAATGTAGGGTAGCTGTTTGTAACTAATATATCAAGACGCCTTAGTCTGCCCGTGACCATGGATGCTGTAAAGGATCCGAAACGTCGGGAGTAAATAATATTAATATAACCGCGATAAAATCCGTAAAAGTAGTTTAGAGTTTATTGTCTCTTGTAAGAGGCAGTGATCAGTTTTACTTTGAAATTCCTAATTTTGATTCTGAATTAATTGTAATGAAACGATTATTTTCTTTTTTTTCATTGATCATTTCCCAATTAAATGTAGAGTTTGTTTTGTTGCTTGTGAGAGTTTAGTACTCGGTTGCTCAGGGTATAGCTTTTGAGAACTAGTTGTCACCTAAATTGTTTGTTAAAGACCTAATTGAGGCCATTTGAAGTTTTTTTTAATTTCCTTGAGAGAAGTAAGGGAGTAAAACGAAGATCGAGAGTTACTGTTGTGGTCAGGAGTGGCCGAGGCTGTATTGTGTATACTGTGCTGTGTTTGTGTTGTTGCAGATTAACACACGAGGACGTGTGTCCTGTCAGAATGGCCGTGTCGGAGACAGTCAATAGTACGGACACTAAACGTCACGCAAGCGCGCCCTCTAGCGGCGTTTCCGGTGAAACAACATTTTGGCGCGCTTGGCAGAGTGGTGGCGGTCAGCGTGGCGTCCACGGAGCTCAGTCTTAGCTCAGTATTGGTCGAAGCTTCGTCGAGTCTTCGTGGAGTTGTCGCGTTACTGCCTTTCGTTACGTGTAGTGTACCTGGTGTTATTGCCTAGCGTTGTAGTACCTAAACTTATTGTAAGTCTTGTGATTTTCTGAATTGTAATGGTTCTTCTATGGTATGGTATTATGGTCTATGGTATGGTTCTTGTGGTATTTGTTTGGTTTTGTAATGGTTGGTATGTGTTGCTGGGGAGTTTGTTCCGCCACTTCTTCTCCCCAGCTAGAACACGTAGGAAGTGGCGAAGGGCGGGCGTTTTGGGGGCTGTCTTTTGTTCTGACTAATTTGAATAAACGTTTGAGTTTTGAGTTTGTTTGACTTTTGAGTTTCCTTGAGTTATCTCTTTGCTTGATTACCCTAACTGATGTCGGACGATAGTGCCATCCTGATGATGCCTCCGACATATATTATAATCACAAATTAAAAAGTTTTGTGTATGACAAAACTATTCTAAGTCGGACAAGAATTAGCGTTATTTTTCATATTCAGTGGGTAATTATTTATTAGTGATATGAATAAACATGTTAGTAAGTTAGATAATTATTAAGATTCAAGTATCCTAAATTGTAATCTTACTAACAATAACATCACTCACATAAAACAAATTTCATTACCCCCTGATACTTCAATTAATAGCCAATTGGTGCGCCTTCACTGTCTATTACTTGTTGCAATCGTGTCCTCATGCTAGCAACCATGTTCCAACACAAGTCAGTCCCACGAAATGATTCCCACGTCGAGGTAACGACATCATCTAAATTTTTGTTCGATCTGACTTCAGATGAATCCCAGTTTAGCACCATATGACCCCATAGGTTTTCAATGGGGTTCAGGTCAGGACTTTTTGATGGCCATTCAATTACAGTAAGATTATCTTGCACGTTTAACCAACTTTGCACAAGTCGCACAGCGCAATTATCATGCACAAAGTAAATGTGTTCTTGCGGGTATGCAACACGCACAGTCTCGGTAGCATCACGTTTTGCAAAACGTCCAAGTAACCTTGACTGATATTGCGATCTGCACCAATTCACCGGGACCCATTGACGACATCCATCCCCAATAACCCAAACTAATGCGGCCACTAGACCTGCATGGAAGAACATTTTTTGAGTTATAGCGCTCACCATCCTTTCGCCAAAGTATTTTGCGACCATCCTTGTCCGACTTAAAACACTTTTCATCGCTAAATATGACTATATTATTGCACCAATCAAAATCCAAATATATTGCTAAACGCAATTGCGAAGCGTACCCGGTTTTGTTTGTGAATGTCGGATAGTAAAATTTTCTTAGCTGGCCTACGACATTTCACGCCAGCTGCATGCAAGTGGTTCCTTATAGTTTGTAGTGTCACATCATGTTCAGTCGCCGTGGAACGAGTGCTGAGGAAAGGCTCAGCCATATGCGCAGAAACTATATCACGGTGCCGCGCATTGGCTTCTGTGTATGCAAATCCAGCCTTCAGTCCCGGTCGGCGAGGATCAATGTTTCCCGTATCGGCATATCGATGAACCCACAATTGCACAGAACTTCTCTGTGAACAATAATTAAATATTGATATAAATAACAGCAATCGATTACATTACATAGAAATGTATTTAATAAAACTGCTCAATTCGTGCTGATAGTAATTATTACTTTATTATACACACGTATCTAATAACACCATACTATTCAAGTCGACTGCTGCTCGACAACTGAACTCAAGACTACACCGCACATGCGGACAAAACCTCGGTTCCCGCGCTTTTTCGTTTTGCGCTTTTACATCAGTCAATACAAAAACTATTTACAATTTATTTAAATAATAGTCAAAAGTAGACATTACAACTAAATCACAATTTCTAAATATAATTTAAATACTTAAATTTAGACAAATAAATAACTTAAAAGTAATGAATACAATTATAAATTTACACGTCCTGTTAAATTCGGTCTTCATACAAAGTGAAGTCAGTTGCATATTTCAAAAATCACGACATTCGGCCGTCCGACTGCGTGAGAAGCTCTGCTACACGCGAAATCACGACATTCAAAATTATACAATTTATTAATAAATAATGTGACTACTGTAATAAATGCTACAAAACAATATAAGTAATAATATAGGTACCTTACACACATTACAAGCAATTACAAATGCTTTAACAAAACATAAAACTTTTAAACTTATTTATTTTATACATGGATGAGACATACTTTGAGCTAAGTTTTAGGGTCAATTCCCACTGAAAGAGCAGCGGCCGGCAGCGGCCGTAAGAGCACGGACAATGTAAGAGCGCGGCGCGGCGCGGCCCAGCGCGGCGCCGCGCGGCCCGCCGCGCTCGCGCTCAATCACTTGCATTTTCGGCCGCTGCCGGCCGCTGCTCTTTCAGTGGGAATTGACCCAAACTGATATTCGACATAATCATAATTACAATCAATTACCATAAATAAATAAATGGTATAATAGTATCTTGCTACATTTATGTAGTTAAATTATATTGGAAACTATTTAATTGAACACATGACAATGATCGACACCATTTTATGAAATGGTAAATCATATAACGTATATAAAGGACAAGTGTATACTACTGGGAATCTGAACTAGAGTCTGTTGCCACGACAGAAGAATTAGGGCTGGAGGAATTATTGATTTCCAGGGCCTGAACATTTATCCAGGGTCTCATTCTGTCCGCGGCTACAACGGTTTCGTATTTCTTTTCCTTAAAACCGGGTACGTTTGTAATTTCATAGCGGTCGTTTCCTAAACATGTCCTAATTTTAAACGGGCCTATAAATTTAGGTAAAAGTTTTTTACTTTTGCCATCGTTCTTGAAGTTAGTTTTAGTTATCTTTACCTAGTCTCCTACGGAATATGAATGCGCTGGTAACCTTTTATAATCATAAGCTTTCTTTTGACGGTTCTGACAGTTTGCAATGTTAATTGAGGCTTCTTTTCTAATTCTATCAAATTCTGCAGAGGAATTGGAGTGAGCTGAGTAACGCATAGCTCCATCTTCATCTGCTGAGATTTCAGGAGATGAGCAAGAGTTTTCATTACTTGGGCCATTAACTGTGAATGAATTTGGAAGGTGCGTCAGAAATTCATCAGTATTACCGTTGTTATTATTAGCAGTAACATCGAGGGAGTCCTGTTCTACTTCATTACTCGAAAGATCGTCATGATCTTCAGTGGTAAGAAAAGGTGTGTGTTGCACACTTGGTTGGTTTGGTTCATGATTTTCGATTGTTAAAATATTGTCAATAGGATTACTTAGTTTTATCCCGAATAAAAGCTCTGACGCACTCTTCTTAGTAGAAGCGTTAACCGTGTTATTTATACCCCACTGTACTTTACCCAGTTGCTCGTCCCAAATTCGTTCGTCCTTGGTGAAATTTTGCGTGGATAAAGCTGCTAGGATAGTTTGGTTAAACCTTTCTGCTTGTCCATTTGCTCTGGGGCAAGCAACTGCGTTAAGCACGTGTTTGATACCTTTATCAGAACAAAAATTCTTAAATTGAGTCGAGGTGAATGCCGTTTCACGATCCGAAATTATTCTAGAAGGAACACCGAAATCACAAAATAGACTATCTAAAACTTTAACAACGCTTTTTGTTTTTGTATCTCTGACTGGCCTGGCAAAAAGGTATTTCGTGAAACCGTCCACTATCGTCAAAATGTAGCTGTTACGAGATTTACTCCGTACGAATGGTCCTAAGTGATCCATATGAAGGGTGTGGAAGGGCTTTTCTACTTTGTGTATAGGATGTAACAGTCCAGAGCGTATCCGAGCTGCATTGTCTTTATTATATGCGCAGTCTATGCAAGCTGCAACGTACTTCTTAACAAATCGATTTAATTTGGGAAACCAATACCGGCTCTGAATTCGCTCAAGTGTCTTAGCAAATCCAAAATGACCAACATCGTCATGATTAGCTCTGCAAACTTGCCATCTCGCATCCTTTGGAATTACTAAACGAAATTCCTCCCCAACCTTTCTATGTAACGAATAGTTTCTGACGGCGTAGTTCTTTTTTATTTCTACTACTTCGTCAGTATATCGTCAGTATAGTAGTCAGTATATAGTCGTGGTGGCCTAGTGGGTAAAGGACCAGCCTCTCAAGTATGAGGGCGCGGGTTCGATCCCAGGTCAGGCAAGTACCAATGCAACTTTTCTAAGTTTGTATGTACTTTCTAAGTATATCTTAGACACCATTGACTGTGTTTCGGATGGCACGTTAAACTGTAGGTCCCGGCTGTCATCGAACATCCTTGGCAGTCGTTACGGGTAGTCAGAAGCCAGTAAGTCTGACACCAGTCTAACCAAGGGGTATCGGGTTGCCCGGGTAACTGGGTTGAGGAGGTCAGATAGGCAGTCGCTTCTTGTAAAGCACTGGTACTCAGCTGAATCCGGTTAGACTGGAAGCCGACCCCAACATAGCTGGGAAAAAGGCTCGGAGGATGATACTTCGTCAGTAACATCTGGTTTCAAAATACTGACAATACGTTTAAGTTCTGGGTCTGCCATCTGCAGAGTGAGTATCCAGTTGTCTGTGCTTATATTTAGTCTTTAAAATCGAAGTTGGGCTATCTCGTTTTGGAGGATTGCGACTCAGAGCATCAACATGGTTCATACGACTGCCGGGACGATACTGGATATTAAAATTGTACTCACTAATTTGTAACCACCAGCGCGCAATTCGAGGAATTAAATCTCGCTTGGTCAGAGTAGTTCGTAGAGCATTGCAATCAGTATAAACAGTGAAGTTAATTCCTAGAAGGTAGGGGCGACATTTCTTTAACGAGCAAACCACAGCCAAAGTTTCTAACTCGTACGAGTGAAAATGTCGTGTGGTTTGTCTACTGAAATATGCGACGGGTTTTAGTATCTTAGGACAAGGCTGCCACTGCATTAATATACCACCTAAACCGAGAGCACTAGCATCAGTATGGACTTCCGTTTCTAGCTCGGGGTTATATAAAGCCAACAAAGGACGTTTGACTAAGTGTTCTTTCAACGTACTGAAAGATTTCAACTCCTCATGATCCCATCGCCACTGTGCTTCCTTTTTGAGTAGCGAAGTCAGTGGTCTAGCAATTTCTCCGAACCCTTTAACGAACCTTCGAAAATAGCTTGCTAGACCAAGAAACTGTCGTACTTCGTGGACATTGCGTGGTACAGGAAAATCGCGTACAGCCAAAATCTTTCGTTCGCTGGGCTTTATACCTTCCGAAGAGATATGGTAACCTAAGTATTCGATTTCTGTATTGTATAAAGACACGGATATAAAATAAATACAAATGACTTGATTAACGTGGTTTTATTTGGGCAGAGTTTCCCCTTACAATTATTCAAATCAAATGCAATCACACAATCAACTCTTCTGGCTTTTATATGGCTGGCTGGCGGCTACTTCACCTCCCGCCTCTTGTAATTTGGCGGCAAGGCTTGCGCGGTAGGAAGTGACGTAGCGGCTTGGCGTGGCGGGCTTGACAGCTGACTTAATGGCGGCTAGCGACATCTAGCGTTACATTCGGCCATCCTGTAACAATTGCTCCCGCAATGGGAACAACACAAATTATTACAAGCGAGTTCAGAACAAGTTGCATCAGGGGGGGGGGGATGAACTTCGGCCTAGCTCTCAAGAAGATCCAAAAGATCTTCGGTCTCCAATTGTTCATCCACACTACTGGCACTATCGGACATAGAAGCAACACTATGATAAGGTCGTAGGGAGTCAGCAGAAACTAGGCTTGTAAACTTCTTGTATCCCCTAAGACCTTTTATACTTCTCAATTTATATCGGTCATTTCCTAAAACATTAATTATGACATATGGACCAGAATATAAATCATCTAATTTAGAATTAATCTTGTTACCGCTAGTAGTCGGCGCTTGGCGCTAAAGTACGTAATCACCTTTTTTGTAAACCCTACTGTTTTTACGCCTCTTGTCAAAGTTGCGTTTCATTCTGTTACTAGCTATTTTAATTCGATTGGAAGCCCTATTACGTCTAGCTTGCACTGGCTCAGAGGGCCGACCTGGGATGGAGACATCGCATACTGACCTACCTACCCGAGCAAACATTAAATCGTACGGCTTATACCCTGTCGTATCATTAACGGTGTTATTAATGCCCCATATGATATTTGGTAAACTATTGTCCCAATTATGAGAAGCCTCGCTAGGTTCCGTAGCCCTCAACGCATCGAGAATAGTGCGATTCGTACGTTCTACTTGACCATTTGACCTAGGACATGCAATAGTCGTTAAAGTGTGTCTGAATTGTTTTTCTGTTGTAAATTTCTTGAAGTATCGACTCGTAAACGCCTTGCCATGATCAGAAACTAAGTGATCTGGGAAACCAAATAAACTAAATATGCGTTTTAAAGCTCGAATTGTCTCTATAGAATTGACGGTACGTGTAGGCTCAGAAATAACGAATTTAGAAAAAGCATCTGTCAATACTAGCATATATTGATACCCTTTCTTAGTTTTGCTAAAGGGGCCCAAGTGATCGATATGTACCATCTTCATCGGTTCAGTAGGTTTAGGAATTGGGTGTAATTTACCCTCCTTCCTACCGTATTCTCCTTTACCGTATGCACAATGTAAACAGGAAGTCACATATTTACGTATGAATCGGGTCATTTTGGGAAACCAAAAATCATTTTTTATAAGTTCTGAGCACCGTTTCAATCCTACATGGCCAATATCATCGTGATGCATTTGTAATATTTTCCATCGCGCAAAATTTGGCACAACTAATCGGTTACCGTGAAGAGTTTTACGATACAGCCTATTTTCAACAATTACATAGTTATTCACTATATCACTATCGGTGCACCCACCTTGCAACAAATCAATAATACGTTTAGACTTCTCATCCTGGCATTGCACTGTACTAAACCAATCGTTTACTTCTAAACGGTACACATTAACGGCATCTATCGGATTCCTGCTTAAGGCGTCTATATGCTTCATACGCTCACCCGGCCTATAGTCAAGAGAAATATCATAGTCTTGAATTAATAGCCACCAGCGAGCAATGCGTGGAATGAGATCTCGTTTCGTCATTGTATCGCGAACTGCAGTACAATCGGTCACTATACGAACATTTTTGCCTAGAACATATATACGAAACCTTCGCAACGATTCTACCACCGCAAGAGTCTCGAGCTCATAACTGTGATACACACTCTCTTCCCGACTAGTAACGCGACTAAAATACATGACAGGGCGCAAACTACCGTCAATCTGGTTTTGTAAAAGTATGCCTGCAATACCCGATTTGCATGCATCCGTGTGAATTTCTGTTGGTAAACTAGGATCGTAAATCGCTAACACCGGCTTATCACATAATTTATTTTTTAAATTCTCAAAACTGGATCTTTGTGATTCGCCCCATACCCACATTTGTTTCTTTTTTGTTAGTTCCGTGAGCGGACGAGCTATTATAGCAAAATTATGAATGAACTTCCTAAAATAACTACATAATCCAATAAACTGACGCACTTCGTGTACATTATTCGGAACGGGAAATTTAGATACTGCCTCCAACTTAAATTCACCCGGTTGAATGCCATCACATGATATTACATACCCTAAATAAGAAATTCTATTTTGTAAAAACGAACATTTGCTCATATTTAATTTTAAATTCTGTGTTTGTAATTTTTCAAGAACTTTAGCTAATAAGTCCAGACCTGCTTGAACGTCGACTGATGGAAGCAAAAGATCATCAAGGAATGCTAGAACTTCTGACGACGGTTTAGTGACCTTATTGGAGCTATTTCTATTTAAATGATTTTCTTTGTGTAAACTATCTACGACTTTGTTTATTAAACGCATGAAAACTGAGGGAGCGTTTGCGAGACCAAAAGGGACCCTATTATATTCATAATGACCTAACGGCGTGACAAAGGCTGTTTTATGTGTATCTTCGGGATGGATGCTGACTTGATGGTACCCCTGAGCTAAATCAAGACTGGTGAAGTAGTTCATGCCCGACAATTTCGAAATTTGTTCATCAATATTGGGTAATGGATATCTGTCGCGGATAGTTAACGCATTTAATGCTCGGTAATCGACACATAGACGACTATCCCCGTTCTTCTTTTTAACTAAAACAATGGGAGAAGCATATTCTGATTCGGATTCCTTTATAATGCCCGCTTCTAATAGTTCACTAAGTTTGACTCTAACAGTCTCCTGTTCGTGGTGAGCTAATCTATAAGGCTTGCGGTGTACTGGTTCATTATTAGATAATCTTATGCGCATTTGAACTAAATCCGTACATCCTAACTCCTTTGTACAGCTAGCAAAACATTCACTGTATTGAGATAGTAAATCGATCAATTGATTATGATCAGATTTGCTTATCGGGCCTACCCTGATCTTGTCTAAGTCTACTCCACCAATGGCATTATTATCGACACATGAGGCACTCAATTGTAGAACACATTTGGCAAATGGCATAGTACAAGTATTGGCATGTTGACTGACCTGATTATTTGTGCATGGTTCTTGGCAGCTCTCAGCGCGAAGTAGAACGGTTCCTTTCTTCCATGCGATGTCCTTGGCTCCGCTGTTGATGACTTTGAGGTAGCCTTCATCTCCACGTAGAAGCGTTGCCGGTAGAGAGAAGGATACTCCTTGGAACTCGAAGTGCTTTGCAGGTGTTAACACGTGGTCACTGGCCGCATTGCCAATAATATGAACCTTGATAATGGAGACACCTGGCGGTAGGCATTCACTTGCAGCAGTGACGACACGAAATCTGCTAAGAGCTTCAGTAGCATCCAGATTGGAAATTAAACCGAGTTCCTTCCGAAGCGTAGCTTTGCCTTCGCGTACAACTAATGACACACCTTCACTGTTTATAACTGGTTGCCCGATCAAGAGATTTATGCCACTCATGTCGATGTCAGTTACGTAAGCATTACAGATCATGTGCACTTCGTCAATTTCAAGCTCGAACTCGACTTCACCGTTACTATTGATGCAACCGCCGGAGAATCCCTTCAAGGAAACGGAGACAGGTTTAATTTCGAGACCTAGAAGAGTAGCTACCTCCTTCGTAAGCACATTTACTTGACTGCCCGTATCGATATATGATTTCACAAAAGCACCGTTGATATTTGCAGTCTTCTTGTAAATATCGTTGTAGCTTTGAAGCAGCTTTATTTCTTTCACACTGTCAGTTGTCGGAGTTGCTCCATTTTTGAGATTTGAAGGGCAACGTGGAGCAATGTGACCTTGAGTTCCACATTTATAGCAGCTGCGTTGGTCAGGCAATGGACATTTGCGATGTAAATGTCCTGTTTTCTTGCATCGTGGACAGGGGTCAGTGTCAGGGTTCGCAGCAGGTTTCTTTTCTGCGGAGCGAGACATGTCCTTGTACCCTCCTCTTATATCTGGTGCAGGAACTCTGTAGTCATCGAGTGCAGACAAAAAATTCTCATACAACTCGTCAGGTCGTTCGCATTGGAATGCTCTCGCATTCGATTGCAACGCTAAGGGCAAACCTCGTATGATGCAGGACACCGTAGCAATATCCGACAATTTGCTTCTGAAGCACAAAGCAACTTTTTCTTGGTAGTATTTTGTCATACTTTCAGATGGTAGTTTTCTTCTGTTAAGCATTTCTTCGAGAACATGAGCGTAGTCTCGATGTTTAGGGAACGCACGAAGAAGCATCTCTTTCCACTGCTCCCAAGAGAAATCATACTCATCTAAACGATTGTACCACTTTCTTGCCTGTCCTCTTAGCTTGTCTTGAAGGTGAAATGACTTGGTTTTATCATCCCAGCCGTGTATTTGACCTAATTGTTCAATTTTTTTTATCCAGGCGGTAACTGTGCATTCTTCGTTTTCAGGATCAAATTCTGGAATTAACGATGCGGCGCGGTGTTCTTTCCGACGAATAGGCACTTCGTGTTCCAGATCGTCGAATGCTTTTTCCACTTCTTGTGCTAGGAGATTCTTCAATAGTTTCCTTGCAGGCGGTGTGCATCGACCTTCGTCGTTTGAACTTTCGGACAACTGGCTTACTGACGCAGAATCTTCGTCCTCTGGGCGGGGGGACCGTCGACGTTTGTGTGTAGCAGAGCGTCGTTTCATCGTAGGTTTTTCCAATACCACTTCTGAGTATAAAGACACGGATATAAAATAAATACAAATGACTTGATTAACGTGGTTTTATTTGGGCAGAGTTTCCCCTTACAATTATTCAAATCAAATGCAATCACACAATCAACTCTTCTGGCTTTTATATGGCTGGCTGGCGGCTACTTCACCTCCCGCCTCTTGTAATTTGGCGGCAAGGCTTGCGCGGTAGGAAGTGACGTAGCGGCTTGGCGTGGCGGGCTTGACAGCTGACTTAATGGCGGCTAGCGACATCTAGCGTTACAATTGAAAAAGGTGCACTTTGAAAGCTTTAACGTAAGTCCAGCCTCCTGAATCACGTTAAGTACGTCTTCGAGTCTTTCAAACCCCTCTTTTATTGACTTACTTGGAATGAGGAGATCATCCATGTAAGCTAGAGCGGACCTAAATCTTCGCGGACCTAATAAGCGATTCATCATTTTCTGAAATACTGAGGGTGCATTGGCAATTCATAATGTCCATCCGGGGTGACGAATGCCGTTAAGTGAGGGCTCTGTTCCCCCATTGGTATCTGGTAATAGCCCGAGGCTAAATCTAATGTTATGAAAAACTTGTTACCACTCAAATTTGAAAGTTGGTCGTCAATTAGTGGTAATGGATATTTGTCTTTTAAACTCTTATTATAAAAACTGCCGCAAGTAGTGGTTTAAACCAGACTGAAGACGTCTTGGTTTGTTACGGTACTTACGATAGTCTTTACATCCTTATTACAAAACGTAGACTAAGAGAAGACTGTTTGGTACTTCGATTTGTCTGTGGTTCAAATAATATCCACAGATTATATGCAACAAATATTTAAATCATTCGTTCAATCGTTCCGAATTCTATGCGCCGTTCCTTTTTACATTATTTTATTAAGTGCATTTTGATGAAAAATAAATAACTATGATAATAAAACAAATATCTATGCGGTTGAAAATATTACGTTTTATTATTTAAAGGTAATTTTATATTTCTAGTATCTTTTAACGATATACACGATCCAATTATTCTCTTTTAAACAACTATCGAGTTTGCGCGTATAACGGAACGTCAGCGCGTGTTTTGTTTTTAGGTTAGGAATAACTTGGATTTTTTTCAGCCCGATTTAAATGATTAAATAAGACGTTGTGCACCTAATTAGAACCTCTTCAAAATTAAATGCACGATAACTTATAAGTACACAGTATATCGTGTGCATTAAATTACCAAAAAAAAGGAAACAACATAAAAGTAGAAAACTATCTTTTATTCCGATGTCTATTTATACAGTCAAACGCACTGATACATGTTGGAAACACAATCACACAATCTTGTTCCGAATCTTGTTCGTATTATTTCGAAAAACGTAAATCGATATTTATATCGAAAATTGTCGTCAGGTAATTTGAAGAGATTTTCTCGATGACGCACTCTGTTGGGTCCCCGGACACTCTCAATAGTATTCTAACACATCCAAGTATTCCAAATCACACATATTTATATCCACTTTAGTTTTTTTCATCACAAAACAAATAACCTCAAAAGTAAATAATGTCGGAATTTGACGTTTGTCGACTAAGTACTGCAGTTAAACTAGGGGGCTCGATTGGTTAACTTTTGTACTACAGATAGTAATAGGACTTGCGATAAACTGCGTTTTGTAATAACGTTTTTTCAAGGTCGTACTTAAAGCTGGATTAAAGGTAGTACAAAAGCCGATACTTATTTGATACCGCGTTTTATAATAAGAGGGTTAGTGTTTTATTATTTAGAGCCCGATAATCTACGCACAGCCTAGATTCTCCGTTCTTCTTTTTGACTAGTAAAATAGGGCTTGCATAATTTGAGTTGGATTCTTGAACGACATTGTTCCGTTCTAAATCTTCGACTATATCTCTAACCTTTTGACGCTCAGTATGTGATAAACGATACGGTCTGTAGACCACTGGAGATTTATCCTCTAATTCTATATCCATCACAGTGTTTTTGACACAGCCTAACTCACTTAAATTATTTGCAAAGCAATTTCTGTACTTTTGTAAAAGTTGATACAATTTATCAAAATTATTTTGGTCTAGCTCATGTCCAACTTTTATATCGGTTTTATCTAAAGGTTGTACTTTTTTAGTTTCGTTTGACCGGACGATCAACGCTTTAGTCTCTGTGATAGGATTAACTCGAGCTAATAATTTATCTGCCTTAAAAATAATGGGTGTATTCGTTAAGGCAGTAACAAATATTATTCCCTTGCCGCATTCCAACCGATAACACCCCTGATGCAAATAATACTCTTGGTTTGGATTCAGCCTAGCGCATCCGTCAGAGTAAATATCACCCGTGTATGATTCACGCGTATACACTTCCACTAGCCCCCCCTTTGATATGACTAGGTCCTTAGACACAAAGGTTAAGGGTATTTTTCCTTTCACCGAATGGATCACAAGGAACATGATAAAAATTTAGCCTGTCGCTGTCTTTCATCACCATAACGAAGGCTAACTCAGTAAAGTTCTGCCCTATTAGCATTGGAGTATCTAATAATTCGTCGTCGACAGCCAAGACACTCAACTCAGTTTCTATTTCATCTATTCTAACAAAGACAGTAGACTGGAAGTTTGGCTTTACGCTAGAATTGCCAAACCCCTTTACAGTTGGCAGTAATTCGTAACTTTCATCAAGACCAAGACTTTTAGCCAGTGAAACTCTAATCATGCTGCATTCACTACCAAAATCAATATAAGCAGTAACCATGGTACCATTAATATTAACCTTTTTATTAAATTTAGTGTTGTTTAATGGGATGGTTTTAACGGCATTGTTCAAAGGGGTGTTACCCAAAGAGTGGTTTTCAAGTTTGGAATGAAGATTTTTAGATTTCACTTTAAATACCTTTTTCTCAGCTTGCTGAGTAGTTGGGGCATTTACCTCACGTGACTGTAAGGGTTTTCTAGAGCAACTATCTGAATTATGACCTACTCTGTCGCATTTGACACATCTTATCAATGGCTTGTTGCAAGTAGTATACATATGTCCTCGTTCATTGCAGTTAAAACAAATAAGATCAGTCTGTCTAGTTGACGATGAAGCTCTATTCTGACTGTAACTATTTGTGCGAAAATCTCGCTTTCTAAAGGCACTGGACGTGAAAGAGCTCCGTACAGTGTCTTTAAGTTGCGTTTGCTGCTGCGACGCTAAGTAAGTTAGTAAATCTTCAGGTTCCTCACATTTATCAATCAATCAATCAATCGTTTATTATTTCACTTTGTACATAATTTTACAATATTTCGCTTAATTCTAAAAAGTGCTGATGTAAGATTTGCCTGATCTAGGTAAAAACCTGTATCTCAGGCGTAAAAGTGCTTATTATAATATATCTAGTAGCGAAATTAACATTTCACAATAAATTGCTATAGTAATTAAAAAGTAGGTTACTGTGACAAATAAAGTGTTATTATACATATTTATTCTAATGCTTACATACTAATTTATTTCTATTATAATATCTAGGTAATTTTGATTTACTACAGTCGGCAATTCTGCGGTCTGGTCAAAAACAAGCCTTGCAAATAATTTCAACATTTTTTTTTTTTTTTACAGCTATAGTCATTTAAATTTACAGATCGAGTATAGTAATTTATTAAAATGTACAAAAGTTTCCTTAAAAACGAATAAGTAATCAAACTATCTAAAAGTAAAACATAATAGTATGTACCGTGTAAAGATGATTAAGAGCTAAATATAATCTAGTGTTTGGCGCTATCAGGCACCTCCATAATCTATAGAGTTGATATATCTATATTCTGCGGCTTTTCTAGCAGGGCAATCCAAATCTCCCGTCTTATGGTTGCAGGGTTTTTTATAGCGCTTGCAGGTTGCACAGTTTGGAGGGTTTTCCTTAGAGGAGCACTCTTGAGTCGCGTGTCCGTCTGCTCCACAGTGGCCACAAGTAGAGATGATGGATTTGCAAGTCTTAGATGCATGACCATACTGCTGACACTTGAAGCACCGAGTCACAAGGGTGAAATCATGTACCGGGCATGACGTCCAGTTTATGTAAAGCCTGTTCTGATTCACTAGGGCTTTCCGGACGCTGGCTGGTACTTCAACAATGTAGTTGCAGCTGTCAGCTTCCCTTTTCCCTGATTTGTGGCTTAATTTAATTGAGGTCAGAAAGGTATCCTTGGTCAATGTTGGATGTTTGTCTGCAATGTTTTGTTCGTAAATACTTTTAAATACTTCTTTCTCTGCCATGTCAGTAGGTACCCCAATAATTATAATACGGGGCTTCCGCTTTCGAGGTTCATCGACAGTAAGTGCAGAAGTGGAACTCTCGACAGTCTGCTTCAATTTTAGGATGTCATCCTTGGTCTCCGTGCTTATGATAACACCTCCGTTTCTTATTTTGCGAAGGCCACGTACCTTAAGTTTCATTTCCTCAGGGCACACAATTTTTTGAACTAAAGTTTTGGTCTCTTCACTGGTCTTGGTTTGGTCACTAGGGTATATAGCGACTGAGCTAGTTGCATGAGGTCGGATAAGGCTTTTTGTACCCTTCACCATGTCTGCAAAGGTAGTGCTTTCCGAATTTTGTTTGATGAGAGTGTCCTGTAGTTTCTGCTTGATCTCAGTCAAACTAATCGCGAGGTCTTGATTTTCCTTTAACGTTTGTAGGGTGGCGTAGTTCTGGAGGGCTTTATGTTTCAATGACTGATATTGCACAGCCATTTGAGAAACTCCGTATCCCACTTTGCGACAAAGGTTACTCACTCTAAGTTTTTGTTCGGAGTTCAACTTGCCTTCCGAAACTGTGGTCGATACCTCATTCAAGCACTGCTCAATGCTAGACATCCAGGACTGAATTTCATGAGTAGAAAAAACCTCCGTTGTTTCATCCTGTGCATGACTTCTAGGTGTTGCTGCTGATGGTGAAGAGCGATGTGGCAGTCCGCCACGGTGGGAGGGGCTGCTATCCATAATTGTAGATGATCACTTTTTGTCCATATTTATAATAAAAAACTGTATAATCTATACTTATAATAAATCTGTAGAGAGGTCAATTCTGTACATTAAATATATTTCCAAAATATCTATCAGGGGGTGATTAGTGATCGATACTGATGCCAAAAATGCAATCAGTAAAAATTTTGTCTGTCTGTCTGTCTGTCTGTCTGTCTGTCTGTCTTTCTGTCTGTCTGTCTGTCTGTCTGTATGTTCGTTATGGAAACAAAACCTACTCGACGGATTTTAATGAAACTTAGCACAAATATTCTTCGTACTCCTGGGCAGGTTATAGGATACTTTTCATCACGCTACAATCAATAGGAGCAGAGCAGTAAAGGTAAATGTTGGGAAAACAGGAGAAGTTACTCCATTTTTTATGCTTCCGTCGCGTGTGCAGCCTTAATGGTTAAAGCTACATAGAAACAATGTATAACGGAATTTTTTTCCTTAAAATTATGTAAAAAATATGCCTTGACAGTATATGTCTATCTTTTATGGTTGGCTCACAATAACACGTTTAACTCTCGATAACCTCTCTTTGCACAAAGTCCAAATCTAACGCGGACGAAGTCGCTGGCAAAAGCTAGTTGTATATAACACAACAAAAACGCTAAGTGTCTAAAACTAGGTCACAATAAAAAAAAAATGTTAATTAAGCTATTTTTAAGTTGCTTTGATGAGCACGTCTGTATTCGTCGAATACGCTAGATTGATTTAAGGGCCTGAGCACCATTTCTAATCGAATTATCAGTTATTCCGTATATAATACAATCTACTGCTTTACGACCGACAATCTCGCACCTGCTAAGTAGTGACAACTTATCATAAAAGTAATCTCTGAGAGTCTCATCTGTGCGAGATTTTCGGTGTAACATTTCTTCTAGTAATTTACCAAAATTTACATCATTTGGGAACGCTTTTCTAAACTTAGTTTGCCACTCCTCCCAGGTAAAATCGAGTGACGGAAGAGACTCGTACCATCGTTTCGCTAGGCCACTTAGTTTTTGAAGAGCATAATGGATAGTTTGTTTGCCATCCCAGCCATAAATCACAGAACATTCGTTAACTTTTCTCAACCACCGCTCGACGTCCTGGGATTTATTGTTAGAATCGAATTCCGGAACAACATTAGTCGTATGAGTGTTCTTACTTGCAGTGCTTGGTAGAGGTACTTTGATTTCTTCCTAGGCACCGTAGGCTCGTCGAATTCAGTGGACGTAGACCGTCGTCGTCTTCGTCGTCGATGTCGCTTTGGCGTGTGACTCGAATTCTCTTTAACAAAATTGCCATAATACATTATTATTAACATCATAAATTATGCTCACATGGGTGACTCGTCATGAAATCACAGCTAAAAATATTGGCATGTGCCTCAAAACTACAGCACACCTACATGGCTGTAATAGCACACCTACATGGCTGTAATAGCACACCTACATGGCGCACACCTACATGGCTGTAATGATCAACTCTTAGCAAACAGCACACCTACATGGCTGTAATGATCAACTCTTAGCAAACAGCACACCTACATGGCTGTAATGATCAACTCTCAGCAAACAGCACACCTACATGGCTGTAATGATCAACTCTTAGCAAACAGCACACCTACATGGCTGTAATGATCAACTCTCAGCAAACAGCACACCTACATGGCTGTAATGATTAACTCTTAGCAAACAGCACACCTACATGGCTGTAATGATCAACTCTTAGCAAACAGCACACCTACATGGCTGTAATGATCAACTCTCAGCAAACAGCACACCTACATGGCTGTAATGATCAACTCTCAGCAAACAGCACACCTACATGGCTGTAATGATCAACTCTTAGCAAACAGCACACCTACATGGCTGTAATGATCAACTCTTAGCAAACAGCACACCTACATGGCTGTATGATCAACTCTTAGCAAACAGCACACCTACATGGCTGTAATGATCAACTCTTAGCAGACAGCACACCTACATGGCTGTAATGATCAACTCTTAGCAAACAGCACACCTACATGGCTGTAATGATCAACTCTTAGCAAACAGCACACCTACATGGCTGTAATGATCAACTCTTAGCAAACAGCACACCTACATGGCTGTAATACGGTAAATTCAGTGAGTGGAACGTAGTACCAATGTTTTCTATTTAAATGTATTCATTAATCCTGCAGCGTAATACCCTTTCATAGCTAGTCCGATACACAGGTACACTTATTGAGGAGTTGCCTCGACCAAAGGTATCCAATGCATAGGCCCAACCACGCCCTCTTTATAGCTAGTCCGATACAAAGGTACACTTATCGAGGAGTTGCCTCGACCAAAGGTATCCAATGCATAGGCCCAACCACGCCCTCTTTATAGCTAGTCCGATACAAAGGTACACTTATCGAGGAGTTGCCTCGACCAAAGGTATTCAATGCATAGGCCCAACCACGCCCTTTTTATAGCTAGTCCGATACAAAGGTACACTTATCGAGGAGTTGCCTCGACCAAAGGTATCCAATGCATAGGCCCAACCACTCCCTCTTTATAGCTAGTCCGATACAAAGGTACATTTATCGAGGAGTTGCCTCGACCAAAGGTATCCAATGCATAGGCCCAACCATACCGCGTATACCGTAAAATCTATGTAGGTTATTTTCCCGAAAGTACGCTGCATGATTTTACCCACTAGTTTTATTGTTCCATAATCTTTATTTTATGCAATTACCTGATCTACTAAGTTACTACTGAACTTCTCCAGTAGTAACTTAGTAGATTAAACATTAAAGGAACACCAGATTATTTTTTTAATAACTTACGGTTTGTTTCCGACATAGCTCGCAGGTCATCCCACTTCTGAACTTTAATAAAACTGCTCAATTCGTGCTGATAGTAATTATTACTTTATTATACACACACGTATCTAATAACACCATACTATTCAAGTCGACTGCTGCTCGACAACTGAACTCAAGACTACACCGCACATGCGGACATAACCTCGGTTCCCGCGCTTTTTCGTTTTGCGCTTTTACATCAGTCAATACAAAAACTATTTACAATTTATTTAAATAATAGTCAAAAGTAGACATTACAACTAAATCACAATTTCTAAATATAATTTAAATACTTAAATTTAGACAA
Organism: Helicoverpa assulta; assembly: GCA_963856015.1. Classification (NCBI taxonomy): domain Eukaryota; kingdom Metazoa; phylum Arthropoda; class Insecta; order Lepidoptera; family Noctuidae; genus Helicoverpa; species Helicoverpa assulta. The sequence goes on along the minus strand of CAWLCW010000001.1, from coordinate 17,201,382 downwards.
ATAAATAACTTAAAAGTAATCCGGTCTTCATACAAAGTGAAGTCAGTTGCATATTTCAAAAATCACGACATGTAAATCAAAGTAACATAATATTATATATATACAGTCATGGTCACATAATTAAAGACACCCCCAACTCGAAGTGAAATAAATAGTTATGGTACTGACATGAGCTTAAGCACAGTATAAAATGTAATGTTATTATTATTAAAACAAACATTACATTGTGTTCTTTAAATTAAGGACAAAAAAATTTACTTTCTTTAATACTTTAGACATAACGCTCTATGGGAACTGAACACTAACTTTTGTAGCTGATACTTGGCTGGTCAACTAATTAAAGACAGTTAAAGCCCAGTTAAGAAAAAAAAACGCAAGATAAAAATAGTTGCCATACTTTTTTTAGAAGTGAGTAAAACACTTATAATAACTCGAATTAGGTAATAATTTAGGTTTCTTTCATTAAAAATTTTCATTTTAGTCCTATCAATAAGACTAGAACAAAAATTCTGGTAAGTAAAATGTTTTGGGCTTTTTTTAATTAAGTTTTGACATGCGGATTTATTCATACCACTTGATCTGTAGTAAGAACATGGTAATAAATTTATTATTAAAGATTCCTTATCAAGGGCACTAAAAAAGGCAAGGTTTGAGAACAACTGAAAACCGACCCCAAGGAAAACTTGTCCGCAAACAGACTTTAAGGCGGTGCTATAGGCAAATAGTGAACCATTTACATGATTCGGTACTGGGTTTTTTGGGAGTCATCTAATGCTAAAAGGACGACAATTGTGTCTGCAGAACTTTTAGACTACAACCGGGTCGGCTGTAAGGCATGGGTATCGGAAGATGTTACTTTTGGAAAAGCACCGCGTGTCCATACTAAAAACACCAACTATGTTTTCTATCAAAGGTGAAAGTTGCTCTGAACAAGTATTGAAAAATCACTTTTTTATCTGATAAAACAAAGGGATTTGATGAATTCTAAAAAACATAATTGATTTTAGTCACCTCCAAAACATGTTATGGAACCAAAGTACACCAAGAAAGTTCTCAAGCATAGGAGGCGAAAAAGTAATAGTGTGGGGCTTCTCTCCACTACTTGGTGTGGTGATCCTTTAGAAAGATATTATTAAAAATAGGCGAATTCAAGTACTATAATATTTAAAAAATAAGCATCTAGTTATATGCTAAGCATAATTTACCGGTCCTTAGCGCTTTCCAAATTAGAAATGTTCTGAAAAACACTGTAAGAGTAGTAAAAAGGACTCTTTGATTGAGCAACTTATGACGGTTTTGGTTTGGCCCATTGCAAATTTAATAGAAAAAAACTGGTAATCGGCCAGAAAACACAATGGCGATAAGTCATACATGAAACATTGATCAATTTTACAAACATTTTTATGAAGCATGGAAGAAAATTCCCGTAGCGACTTAAAACAAAACTGACCGCTTGCACTTTTAGGGATGCCGTGCTGTCATTGAGGTAAAACGAAATAAACCAAATATTTGTACTCATTAGTATGCTTAGTTATAGTGTAGGGAATGTTGTTATAGAAAAGTACCATCAATAATATTAATAATTTGCATTTCTTCCTCTGAGCAAATTGAGTGTCTTTAATTATATGGCCAGGCCACGTTATGGTTCATACTGCTCGAGATTCGGATAAAGCGAAAAAAACTTGTCGCGGAGGATCACTGAAGATAGTTTTTAGTTTTAATATTTCACAATGCCCTCTTAAATATTTTAAAATAGAAAAAAAATTCCAATAGCAATCAGAAAAAAGAAATACAGATAAAATGCGGCGGCAATTTAAGATTCCAACAGTGTCTTTAATTATGTGACCACGACTATATGTAGGATCAGGATGAGCGCCGAGCGGTAAACCGTCAGGGTTTGGAGTCCCCATTTTATTGGGATAGACAAGACTTGAATACAAAATAACAATGTTTAATTACACAAAATAATAATCCACACAGTATACACAGTTTAAAACAATAAATTAGGTAGACCACGAACAGACCTTACGGTCACAGTTCGTACAGTGGCATAGGCCACCCACATACACAGTATGTTGGTAAATAATATGGCGACACGAACAGACCTTACAGTCACAGTTCGTACAGCGGCGTAAGCCACCCATGTACAAAGTGTATCGTATGCCAATACAGCTATGTGAATATACAGCGAGGCTGTACCAAGGAAACCGACAGTTTTGTCGGGAGCAGGAGCTCTATAATGAGTCTAATCCGAAGATAGACTGATTTCGTTATTATTTTTTTTGTTTTTGGTATGGCATCTCGCAGTTCAGCCTAGGAGGCCATGTACTGCTTAACCGGGCTTTTCCCTGTGGATGCCTAGAATTTAAGGCCTCCAGCCAGGGGCACTGATTTCGTCATCAAATGCATGGCCTTTTATAGGACGTTCGAACAATGACCCCTCTCCACAACAACTCTGTCCAAAGCGCGCGAAAGCGCGCCATGCGTTTACTTGATACAACATTATTAAAATTTAGCTTAATCTAACTAGATTCTTACAAGACTTTTACATTGCAAAGATGTTAAATTATCCAAGAATGATTATTGTAATTAGACAATCGCATTTAAACGTGAAAATAATCAAAATAGCATGTTATTGTTGATATTGACAAAATACTCTTGTTTCCGGAGCGGGGAAACTATTGAAATTACTAAGTATTACTACTAAGGAATTTCGGGAGACAAATTAAAAGCGTGTTACCGATTCTGAGGTACTTTTAATTGTAAAAAAACTAATCTACTGTCTGACCCATCTCGGCGCGACATCTCCGGTGGGGCGACTTATCTACCTAAGTTCTTAAAATTATAGTCAGCACATTATACATGTGTGCGTACAGACTTAATCTAGGGCCGAAGGCTGGGTGGTCACCATAGCTCCTCCGACCTTAAGAGGAAAATTATCGGGAGAATCGATTTTAGATTGGTTCCGATAATTTTTCTTGAAACACGTGTATTTCAGCAATTTGAGCCGAACAACATAAACGGAAAATACAAAAATACTTAAAATAACTAAACCTAAGGTCACGTACACCAAGGACGCACTGAAGCTATTGTCCCTTTTATCAAAAACACTTTCGATCACTTCACTATGTTTTAACGAATACGCCATATATTTCACTTCGTCTAGATTTATGCCCTTCATATCAAGTGCACGTGTACTGGATAGCTGTGCGTTAGTGCGTAACTGAGGTAAGGCGATGATTGGTACTCTTTTCACCACATCGGACTCTATGAAGATACGATGATTAATGTGTATGCCATGAATCTCCACCTCACAGGGTTCTTCGATGGTCATCAGGTAAGTACCAAATACCAATTGTCTACTGGTCTCATCCTTGCATCGTTCTGTTAGTGTGGTCTTCTCTTCACTATACAGGATCCAGTTGTTGTTAGCGACTTGTTGGACTCTGACCTGTTCGATTTCTATTGGATGTTGTTTGCAAAGGGTAAGGTCGTTTTCGAAATTCATAAGCTGTTCGACACAGGTAAGTTCATAGAAGGGGATCCTGTTGTCTGCAGTGCAGAGGAAGCGAGCACCGGCAGAGAATGGTCTACACGGTATTGCGATTGGTGAGTATCTATTTTCTTTCGCCAATAGGTAAGGGTATTTGGGGAAAATAGCTAGGGTCTTATTTTCGGTGTCATGGAAAATTGGTAGGGAGTAAATCTTATAATAGTTATAAGTAACATTATCGGTAAGTGGTATCTCCATTATAAACGTTATTTGATTACTTTTAATAAATGATTTAACACATATAATCTCTTCTATTTTTAACAAGTTCGCTTCGGCGGGAGGATATATTAAGCTTTCATATTCGGATATTAATTTAAGATGATATAAAAGTTCTGAAGAATTAACAATTGATTGATGTAAAATAGAGACTCTGCTTAATGCAAGTGCAGTTTCGATTTCACTTAATCTAATAAATATAGTACGAAAGTTACTCATGAAAACATTGAACAACCCAGTTAAGTACGTCAGAAAAATCCAACTATTTTGCTGAGCAGTTAAATCTTTAATTAATGTTTCAATTTTAGTTAACCTGTTATGGAAGTTAATTGTATTCTGTTCAATAGTTTCAGTGGCATTAATAAAACTGTCAAACATTTTAGAGACCAATGTTAACCTTTTAGATATAGTGATTTGACCTTGATTCAATTTAGAAATGAGATTATCATACTTCAACGCATCATCATGATCCAAATTACCGGTAACAATTTTTATAATAGAGCCCAGTGGATTAATGAGTCCTCGTTTAGATCGTTTGGATGGTATAAGCTGTTGGTATTTTTCTACAGTTAAATCACGTATGGAATCTGTATGCATTTTAATAGTCATAATTTCTTGTGAGTATGATGCATTCCAATCAATTAAATTACAAAGCGCTTGATAGTTGGTAGAGATGTAGTTAAGGTCAGTATAAATTTGATCTAGGCTGATGATCTTTACAATAGTCCACTGATCAGTTTGGAAATATGCATGACCTTGTTTCACCGGTAAAACTCCTGGATTACCTTCAAGATTTTGCAGATGAAGGGCCAGCGACAGCATCGTGACTGTCATCAATAATATGCCGCACCTGTGGAGGACGTTTTATATTTTTAATAGGAATTTTGGTATCCCTTTCTCCTATTTTTATAGGTAAAATATTTTTATCTGCTTTGCCTGTTACTACAGCTTTTATATATCGGGGCTTATCCTTACTTTTACGCTTATTTATGTCTTTACCGAAAACAATTTCTCCTTTTTTAAACTTTATTTCACCTTCACCACCCTTACTCTCTCTATTCTTTTCTTTAATATTAACCATTTTGTCTGCTAAGTGTTCGTATAATGTTTTTATTCTTTTTGCATGATCTTTTACTAATTTTTGGAAATAACGTTTTTCTAATTCTATGCTAAACGGACTGCTTGAGTCGGTATGTCCGAAGACAACTTCAAATGGTGCAAGTTCAGTGACTGAGTGAATAGTGTGATTGTATGCCAGAACAGAATAAGTCATAACCGAAGCCGCATCAGTACATTGTTTTTCGTATTTGGCCAGTCTGTAAATTTCTATTATAGTGGAGTGGAACCTCTCAATAAGACCCATTGAATTGGGGTTATTAGGGGTTCCAATGTGGAAATCAATTTTATGTAAATTCAAAAATTCCTTAATTAGTTCATTATTAAATTCGGTTCCGGGGTCTGAGCTTATTCTTCTGGGTGTACCGTAATACGAAAAATATTTCATCAGTGCTCTAGTTACTTCGGGAGTTGATTTTCCCTGAGTTTCGATTGCCTGACCTAATTTGCTAAATGCGTCAATTATAGTTAAATAAGTTTTACCTTCTATACTAAAAAGATCTATAAATAGCTCTTGAAAAGGCGCGTCTTGGGTTTGTGTTAGTTGTAATATAGGTTTGATGGGTTTCCTATCATATTTCATTCTACGGCACCCATCGCAACTGTTTATGACGGCTGTTACAGTTTCCTGCATTCTATTCCAATAATAATTTCTACGGAGCCTAACTAGCGTTTCTTTTATGCCTCTATGACAGGTCTTTCCTTCATGGTGTTTAAGTATAAGTGCCTTTTGCTCTCCTTCATCTCCTACAAAAATAACTCTTTCTGTACATTCAAATAGGTTAATAGTTCCCTTTCTGAATAGTTCAATTATTATATTGCTAAATAGTTTCCGATGTTCATTCTCCTCAAAATAAATGAAATATTTTAATTTTGGCTGTATGTATTCCTTTAAAAAGTCCTTTACTAATTGCGGATTATCTTTTGGCAGGAAAACTTCTAATATCTTTTGTTTGTCACGTGACAGGTTCTTAACATGCATTTGATTTTTAAACCATGAAAATATTAAGATTTGATTCGGCTTGGTGTCGATCGCCTCATGTAAAATAGGTATACCGGTTGATTCTAATTCTACAGCGGAATGAACGGTTTCGTTCGACTTACTGGACACTGATCGTATTGGATACTCATTTGTATCGTAGTGAACTTCTCTAATATTGTCGGAAAAATCTATAGGACTACAGGTCATAGTTCGACTAGAATCAGATATCGTTACTGTTGATGAACCTTTACTATCTGCACATTCATTTAGATTTTTATCTTCCTTCTCATCAATATTAACTGCTAGAGACTGATTTTCGTCGTCTGTGAGTAAGGCATTGATTTTTATTCTGGACAGAGCGTCTGCATTTGTATTTTGTTTGCCGTTTTTGTGAATTAAATCAAAGTCGTAATCTTGCAAACGTAACCGCCAACGTGTGAGTTTGCTACTAGGGTCTTTAAGAGATTGGAGCCAAGTTAAGGGACGGTGGTCAGTATATATATAGAATTTTCTACCGTACAGATAGGGCCTAAAATGCTTTACTGCCCACACTATAGCGAGCAGTTCACGTTCGATGGTACTATAACGTGATTCTGTATCACTGAGGGTACGACTAGCATACGCAATGGGCTTGTCACTGCCAATCTGTCCTTGTGACAGCACAGCGCCTAGAGCGACATTGGATGCGTCGGTCGTCAGTATAAATGTTTTGTCATAGTCAGGGTATTGTAACAGTGGGGCATGTGTCAGGAGTTCCTTGCATTTGTTAAATGCGTCTATGTATTTCTGGTCAATAACAATTTTGTTGCGCTTTTTTAAGCAGGCTGTCAATGGTTGAGTAATTTTTGCAAAATCTTTTATAAAACGTCTGTAGTAACCTACAAGTCCAAGAAAGCTCTTAATCTCTGTCGTTGTCTTTGGTAACGGGTAATTCAATACAGCGTTTATTTTGTCGTCATTAGGCTTTAGCCCGTCTTTAGTTATAGTGTGTCCAAGGTAGAGCACTTCTTTGCGTAAAAATTCAGATTTGTCTAATTGAATTTTCATGTTAGTTGTTCTAAGTCGGTCAAATACAATTCTTAATTTATTTATCATTTCGTCAAGGCTATTTCCGTAAATTATTATGTCATCCAAGTATACCATGCAGTGGAGTCCTTGCAGACCACGCAAAATATTATCCATGGTCCGTTGGAAGGTAGCAGGAGCGGTTTTAAGTCCAAACGGCATTCTGAGAAACTCAAAATGGCCATTTTGCGTCGAAAAAGCTGTCTTCTGTCTATCCTTCTCTTCTACTTCTATTTGGTGGTAGCCGCTTGCTAGATCCAATGTGGTGAAGTACACACTCTTTCCTAGTTTGTCGAAAAGGTCATTAATATTAGGTAGGGGGTATTTGTCGTCTATGGTTATGTCATTCAGTCGTCTGTAGTCTATTACCATCCTGTATTTAATTTCACCAGACGCATCCTTCTTTTTAGGGACAAGGTGAACTGGAGCACTCCAAGGGGAATGAGATTCTTGTATAACATTTTCATGAAGTAATTTTTCTACCTGATTATTTATTTCGTTTTGGATGAAAGGTGCCTGTCTATAGGGTTTAATGTATATAGGATCTTCATTTTTGGTACGTATGTGATGTTTAACCTGATTAGTAAACGTAAGGGGGATTTGGTCACAGTAGAATATGTCCTTATATTCCCTACAAAGTGCATAAATTTTCTCACGTTCTTCGCCATTGGTATGATCGAGTCTTAATTTATCTAAATTTTCTTCAAGTAATTTGTCAATTTCTAGAGGAGTATTGGTCGTAGTAAAATTAATGTTGTATTCTGTATTTTCATATGGCGTTACTGTGAAAGGTTGGCAAATAGTCAGTTGTTTTGGGCAATCTGAAGTGTTTTGAATTACTGTAAATGCGTATCCACTATCACAGTTTACTAAAGCACTAGGCATTCGTAGTCCATTTCGAAATTCTTGGTAGTCAAGAATAGCGTCACCTGAATATTGATCTACTGGCAATTTAAATCGTTGTTCTGAACGTGGCTGTACAGTAATTTTATAATTTAAATTATTATTGATTATTGGAATACAAGTGGAATTCGTTTTTAAGATTCGTTCTTTTAGATCAATAATTGCACCTAATTGCTGTAAAAGATCGTTACCTATAAGCCCGTCATACCGTGGATCTACTTCGTATACATAGAACTTATGCCAATCGTCACTAACAAAGGTAGGTAGAAGAGGAATTTCTATTACTTCATTATGTCTACTAGTAGCATGAGTACTAACCACCTGAAAATTTTCATTACGTATATAGTCGTAAAAATACTCATATGCTTTTGTAGGACCAATGAACGATCTCATACTACCAGTATCTATCATCATTTTTGCGTCTATCTCTTCTACATAAATATACGGTAGCTCTAAATTAGAGTCAAAATTTAATTCTAAGATTTCTTGTCCGTCGAGGCACTCTCCTGAAAATCCAGTGCCTGAATTTCATTTTCTGATTGTAATTCATAGTCAACATGAGTCTCGTCATGATAATTAATTTCATTTGAGTCACCATAATAGTCATCGTCATAGTTAGAGTAATAGTTATTGTAATAAGGCTCATAGTCGTCAGCAGACAATTCATTTAAATTGAAACCTTGTGGTACATTCGATTTAGGTTGGGCTGTTCGCATAGACACATCAGTAGTTTGCGTTTGAGGTTTTAGTATTTGTGGGGTATTAGAATTATTGGGGGATTTGTAACCAAACTGCTGAGGTTGCAACGGTTTATAGCCAAACTGTGGCGGTGGCCTGTATCCTAATTGTTGGGGTGGCCTGTACCCAAATGGTTGAGGTGGCCTATACCCGAATTGTTGAGGTGGCCTGTACCCGAATTGTTGGGGTGGCCTGTACCCAAATTGTTGAGATTGGGGTAAGTACCCAGGCTTGGGGCGTGATGTTAATGCATTTGGTAATTGACCTTGGGGCTGATTGAATTTATTCTGTGGAATACCGAAATTAAATTTAGGTGTGGTAATATTATTTGGCAATAAAGGTTTGTATCCCGCTGGCGTCATTACCAATTTTGATCCGAAACTGCTAGATTGACCGTAAATGCGATTCCTAGTATTATACTGCTCTAAGAAATTAACTTCCTCAAGTACTATACTCAAGGCCGCTTCTAAACTAGAGGGTGCCTTAAGCCTTACAATACGAACCATATTCTCTGGGAGATTGTATAAGAACACATTCAAGGCCGTATTGTTATAAATAATTGTCTTTGCACTCTTCAAATCAGTATCCTCAATCATGTTGACCTTGGACATCAATAATGATCGAACACTTTGGATTCTATTACAAAATTCTAAATAACTTTCACCGGATTTAATTTTTAAGGATTCTAATTCGATATTAATGCACGCTTCGCTACGCGGGTCTCCAAAATGTTGAATAAGTAGATCTTTAAAAGCAGACCATGTCACAATATCTTCACGTTCTGATAAGAGCGCTGCGGCGTCATCTCTCAATCGACTAGTTAAAACATTATAAACGTAAAGATTTTGTTCGTGGCTACCCTTATATCGGTCAAGGACATACTGACACTTTCGCAAATAAAGATTTAACTGTCTTTTATCACCATTATACAAAGGTATTAATTGAATAATTTCTTTGGGTATTTGTTCAATAGTCACTGAAGTCATCATGTTCACAGAGTAGAGAACGGAACAGATAAAACAATTCGTGAGAGTACAATTGACTATGCTATGAAACACACAAGATAACACAATTCAAACATAACACACGTAAATCAGAAAATAATTAGACGCAAAATGTATGTAATAGTTTAGGTAATAAAATTAAAAATATTAATGTATAAAATATATATTTTTTTTTTATATTAGGTGTAGAATTACATACACTTTACTTATTACTTTTAATAAAACACATTTATAAAAATATCAATGCAAAGAATACACTTGAGATAACAATTAATTGGCGTCTCTGAAAGTTTAACTACTCTATGTCGGTTCTATTTATAGAACACAATGAGATAAGCCAATAATCTAAATGAACACGTTATAATGAGAGAGGTTTAATCTCAAAATAATGTAGGTATTAAGTATTGGGGGATAGAGGAACATGGATTGGCGAAAAAATCACTCACCAGCCAGCTGCTACTCTCATCCTTGGTATTCCTTTGTTTGCCCACACGCACCAAGAGTAATTTATTTGGTTCGTCGGATTTCACTCGTCCTTAAATTCCCACAGCTATCGTGCAGCTCGTCCTCGAGACACGCGACGAATTTAAAACCGCGAAGAATTTAGGAATATAACAGCGAAATCCTACCGGCTGCGCCACTCTTGTTTCCGGAGCGGGGAAACTATTGAAATTACTAAGTATTACTACTAAGGAATTTCGGGAGACAAATTAAAAGCGTGTTACCGATTCTGAGGTACTTTTAATTGTAAAAAAACTAATCTACTGTCTGACCCATCTCGGCGCGACATCTCCGGTGGGGCGACTTATCTACCTAAGTTCTTAAAATTATAGTCAGCACATTATACATGTGTGCGTACAGACTTAATCTAGGGCCGAAGGCTGGGTGGTCACCATAGCTAAATCCAATTAGTTTCTGTTGTTGTAATAGGTAGTCCAAAATTCAATTCGCATGTTTACTGAGTACTTTATAAATCTAGTTTTGATTTATTAGACACTAAATTGGCAAGATTACTTTATAATAATCGATAACAAAAGAATCAAAGCAATCATTTGGATACTACTTTTGTTCACGAAACAGAATGCGAACCCATTTTAAATCTATGGTCATACATTGTTGTTTTTCGTTTGGATACAGACAACGGTGATTGACATTGACATTTATCTGTCACATTTTTGTTCGGATATCCATAGTGGTAATTGATCTATCTCCGACATATACAGGGTTATTGGTAAAACACTAACAACCTTGCAGGACTGTATTACTAACATAATGTAAGATTTGGATATATTTTAGATATCTAATTTCATATTTTATAATTTTTAATAGTAAAATAATTTGTTCAATTGATTCACCAAACGAAATAATTTAAAAATGACATTTCCGGTTGGAGGTAGCAGCTAGCAACACTTGGCAAATGGCGGCATTCTGAGCGGAGCATCGTACCGTGCGGTCGTGTAAGTGAGATTGTGTTGAAAAAGAATAAAGATTAATAGTCTGTTGAAAGTGTTGACGTTTTCTTGTAGAGGAGTCCTATACCTTGGAGTGGAGTTCTTACATTTCAGAAGTGGGATACAGCGCAAATACTGCGTAAGTACACGTCTTCTATTTTTGTTTAGATTATGCGTTAGCCATTTGATTTTGGAATTGACGCATTGGATATTTTAAATAAATTATTATTTTTATACCAATTTGGTGGGCAAAAGGTTTATTTATTTCAAGGCACCAACAACTTATTTATAATTGCTTACGCATATATAAGTTTACAATTGTTAGTACTGTGTAAATAAGTCAGTTACAGGTGTGCACAACGCTCACAGAGAATAGCGTGGTCGGTTGCCAAAAAGCCTAGCCCTTAAGCCAATAGGTTGGCATGGAATTAATTTAATTTCAATGTTTTTGTGTCTAAGTTATTATTTGTTGGGTGGTTAAAATACAGATGCCATGCCGTTCTCTAAGATGAATTTTTGGTTAAACCACGTTTTTACGGAAGCACCCTCAAATAATTTTAATTCTCGTTTTTATAAAACCACCCAAAAAAAAAGAAATAATATACAAGGTGTTGATTTGCATTTGTGCCATACTTCAGGAGGAGGACATAAAATACGTAAATAATCGATTGGAATTACAGTCGACGGGAAATAGCTAATATGAACTGCTTTTTTTGTCATTGTAATGTCATAGTATTTCAGAAGTAATCCAATTTTATGAATGAAATTTATGAATAATCGTTGCGTATGCTTTGTGTTTGCGTTTGTGTGAGGGCGCAGCACGGTTTAAGGCCAGTAACACACGCGGTAAGTTTAAATACGGCTAGATGACAATGACGGATTTCCGAAAAAAAATTAAAATCAAAAATTTTTGTACCAATTTTTTTGTTGATTTGGGTTGAGAATCATTAGTATAATTACGTCCTTGACTATGGCACGGATGCAAATCAACAGCTTGTATATATCTCAATAGATAGCTAATTTGGCACAACAGGGTTCATAAAAGGGTGTGATTTTTCAGTTATTTTTACGATCAGAGATACCGTTTCCAAGATATTTACGATTTTGTCTATTCATCTAAGTATCCTATTATTTTGCTATTGTGAATAGATCTAACGTGAGTTATTTTTATGTGAGTTGCCAGACCAGACCATGGATACCACCGGCAGCTGGACTCTGCACAGGCTGGAGATGCTGGAAAGAGAGTCGCCGCGAAGCAACCACACTGGCAGTCAAAGCAGAAGTCGCAGTCGACGTCTGGGAGATTAAGAGAGGAGCGCGAGCCAGCAAAGATCAGCGCCGCACTGCTACGATGGGCACCAGGATGTCAACCAGGAACAGCAACCATAACGAAGGTTATGTAGTCCAGTTTTTACTACTAACGATCTTTTAAAGCTAAATTCCGTTAAACGTGTACCGTCGTGTCGCCGTCTCAACCCATGGCTCAAGGCGCACCATCGAAACATTTCGATTTTAAAAACATATTGCTGCGATATCACGGGAAAACGAGCTGTAGATTGCATTAGCGTTACCCACAGAATCAGTGATCGGACTATGAAATCTAATGCACTTGCCTTGGGTGATGCTTGACCAGTTACTTCAGTCCTTAATTTTAAAAAAATATATAATTCGGATGTAGGTAATCAGGGAAATAAATCATGTGAGAAGACTAGGAGCCAGCACAGTGTTCTGTTTTAATTGTAAGCAGAAGAAGGACATCCTTACCTTCAATGTCCTAAGCCTTTTATCCTATGCGATAAATGGAAAAGTAGGTCACAAAACCGACAACTGTTTCAGTAAACAGGATGGATCTAACGACAAAGTAGATTCCATCCAGAACACTGTGTTCATGACCAACCACAGCTGATAGTAGGTAACTCGAGATTTATCAAGCCTGTACAAATCAATGTAGTGCAAAGGGATGCATTTATTGACTTGTTGGCGATGTTACTCTCACCAAAGAGTTTTCCTTATCGAACTTAATAATTCCACATGATAAAAGGTCAACTAAAACGGGAATAATAAATAAATAGTTTATTGTCTCAAAAAAGATACACACAAGGGAAACCACATCAGTGATTACAATTTTCAACCGACTTCAAAAAAGGAGGAGGTTCTCAATTCGGCTGTATTTTTTTTTTTTTTATGTTTGTTACTCGATTTCTCAAAGACGCCTGGACCGATTTCAAAAATTCTTTTTTTATTTAAAAGGGTATTCTTGTCATTTGGTCCCATCGTCATCAGATCAGGATCTGATGGTGGAAACTCTGAGAAATTGAGGGCATCTCTTGAAAATTGTAGGCGAGCATGGGGTAAAAACTTTATATTTATGTGTATATCTGATGAGACTACAATACTATGGAGGTTTAGGGCAGATCTGATGATGGAGACGACAGAGGATCGAGGGAACTCCTAAACGGCACATTTTAACTACCTCGTGTTTGTGCTTATATTATTTGTATTGACGATACCTTTGCAACAGTGAAGGTTTGGAGCTGACCTGATGATGGAGACCAGAGAGGGTCAAGGGAACTCGACAACTGCATATGTAAACTACCTCGTGTTCGAGCTTATATTATTTGTATTGACGAGACCTTTGCAACAGTGAAGGTTTGGAGCTGACCTGATGATGGCGACCAGAGAGGGTCGAGGGAACTCGACAACTGAATATGTAAACTATCTCGTGTTTGGTCTTATATTATTTGTATTGACAAGACCTTTGCAACAGTGAAGGTTTGGAGCTGACCTGATGATGGAGACCAGAGAAGGTCGAGGGAACTCGACAACTGAATATGTAAAATACCTCGTATTTGGGCTAATATTCTTTGTATTGATGAAAACTTTCCACTTGTATGGATAGTGACAACTATTCGTATCACTGAAAAGCTGTAAATAAAAAACTTTTTACAAAAAAATTAAACCGACTTCCAAAAACACTAAAAAGCAAAAAAAAAAACAAATTTTAGTTGCATCGGCCTAGAAGTCGGTGGCAAAATTAACTTAATAACATCCATTAGACTTCTAGGCCGATGCAACTAAAATTTGTTTTTTTTTTGCTTTTTAGTGTTTTTGGAAGTCGGTTTAATTTTTTTGTAAAAAGTTTTCACATGTACAATAATTTTGTTGAACACTGGTATCCAAAGTAAGATTTAACTTGTGGTATGGGTACAAGGGCTCTCGTTATTAATTTCCACAAATTGTTAACGTGAAAGTTAATCGTAGTGAATCGTAGATTAGATGTAGAAATGGTATGGTGGGATCGCTGGGTTCCGTTGATCTAGGTTTAACATTAGATGAGGTAAACGCGGTTGTTTCTTGTAAGGTCGTTAACGGTAATTTGTTAGACACACCAATTTTTATCGGGCAGACGTTTACCGAGCAGCCACTTCTAGTTATTTAGAAGGATTTTAATGAGCTTAAATTCTCAAACCGCCGAAATGTTCGGATGATAGCAATAATGATAAAACGGTTACAGTCAGTAACTCTGGACATGCTACACTTTACGTAACAACAAGCATTAGGGCGGCAACTGTTTTTGGTTTCTCAGGTTCGATGTTGTTAGAAACCAAGACCATAGGGAAGCCTAGTGACAGGTACATTGTGGTGGTGGGGTCTACGAAATCAGACATATTAATGGCGACCGTTACTCCCTTTTCAACTCCTTGTGTCATTTATGATAATGCTATATTGCCTCGAGGTGGACGAATTGATGTTGTGAATAGGATCTCGGATATGTACTCTGAGTCTACAGATATAGTGAATGATATCGATAACTGTTTTGACATCAGCAATATTAGAGTGGGTGAGTTGGTCTCAGAAAATTATAGGAACAGATTGATTGAATTGATCTGTTTCGCCGTTTCAGACACATTTTTGGAAAGAATTTAAGTTAAAGTTTTGTATTTATTGTTAGGGATACAATTCCGAGTCGTTACGGACTGCAGTGCGCTACGTTCGACATTTGTGAAAAGAGACCTTATTCCCCGTATTGCGCGTAGGTGGTTGATATTGCAGGAGTTCGATTGTTCGGTTGAATATCGGGCAGGAACTAAAATAGCGCATATAGATGCCTTGTCTAGAAATCCAGCTGCTGAAACAGATTTAGATGACGAACCAATTGTTACTGTAATGTCAATAGGTAGCGATGGTTGGTCGCTTACTATGCAACTGAGAGATCCAGAGTTCGCTCGAATCAGGGTCATTCTCAGTGGTAATTTGGATTCTAAGGAATTAACTTACATAAAGGAGAATTATGTCATCCGCAATAATAGCAGCGTTTTACCTGAAATAAAACGCATATTAAATACTTACCTTATTTGAAGCTTACTAGTTTGAGATAGGCACCTACGTGTTTTCCGCTTTTATCTCCGTCCTTTTCTACCCCATATCTTGCATCTCTCTCGCACACCGACCAGTTTCACTCCCCACCAGGCAGGAGGCGACGAGTGTTCTCGGCGGCCACAGTTCGTCATTGAGTCGAAAACACCAGGCAGAAATTAAAATGTAAGCTTCAAATAAGGTAAGTATTTAATATGCGTTTTATTTCAGGTAAAACGCTGCTATTAAATTCTTGACCGTTATTTGAAGCTTACTAGTTTGAGACGTGTTTGTTATCGCCTGGTGGAAGTGGACGCCAATGTGAGCAAAAGCACAATGAAATTGTGTATGTAAATAGGTACTTAGGTACACGAGTAATCACATGTAAGTATGTGTATTGCGTCCTGGAATACTAATGTAATAAAAGTTAACTGGTACTGGTACTCAGCTACATCCTGTTAGACTGGAAGCCGACCCCAACATAGTTGGGAAAGGGGCTCGGAGGATGAGTAATAAAAATTAAAAGAGAGATGCAAGAACAAAAGCAAAATTGATTTCATTTTCTAATAGTAATTAACAAAAACATTGCGATACTTCTTAATAACAATAATAACAAAAATATAGACATTAATCAGCTAGATTAATTAAATAATCGAGATAACTTGCTACTTCTATTTAGTGGGTATCTTTCCCTTCTGTAAAAATGGGCAAATGTATTGCCTGATCGCCAATTACCCTTGGCTAATATATCGTCCAAAGGTATATTGTCAACACAGATTTTGACGCTACCGCCGAGCGGAAGCTTCCTGGGGTTGTAGTTATTCCTGCCTCTTTTAACAATGTCTTAATCCACCCGCAATCATCGTTCGGGTGGCTGCCTTTGGTTGGCCTCTAGCGAATATAAATAAATTTAAGGAATTAGTCGATGTCCGTCTATCTTCTAACAATGAATTAGTCTGTCTGACCCAATACACTGGACTAAGATTTATATTTTCCTGATTATCCATCAAACAACAACCCGACTGCCTATGACTAGAACTGTCGGTCTTAGAGCCAAAGACTGGCCATAAGATTAAATTATCTTTGTTGTTTTTGAAATGTTCTGGGTCTATTGCAAGCAAGGAAAGATCATGGACTCGCCTTTTCAAAACAAGCTAGCAAAAGAAAGAGCAGCAGTGTGCCTGGAAGTTGTAAATGGATTATTCTCGTCTACGTTTACTGCACTTAAGTAGGTTACCAATTGGTCAATATTCCAGATGGACGGCTTCCCGGGGAACAGGTTTGCTCAGCGCTATTGATTTTAAAATGTGTCCGACTAGAACGTGTGAACTTAGCTCTCCAGCGGTTTCTGCATTGCATAGTGTAGCTATAACTGACTTGTGTAATAAAATAGTATTGTATGCTAGTTTATTTACTATGTGTAAGTCCGCTAAAAATTGGGTAAGTATAAGTCCAAATAGGGATTCAAGGATTCATAGGATCCAATTTCATACTTTTCGCCCCAATTTAACCATCGACTCCAAGCTGATTGATAAGTGTTGCGTGTGGATTGAAGAAGACTTCAGTCGGAGAGACTCCTTGTCCCTCCCTCCCCCCCATTTCCTTGACCTTGGCAGGGGGTATCCTCGTTGCTGTGTCTATCGGTTTCTGCTCGAGGTTCATCAGTGTGTAGGGTACTGCTAATGATCGGGACTTCAAATCTGCTCGCCAAAATACCTGGTGCCACCGAAGGAACTACTATGAGATTAACTCCCGTTCCTGAATTGAGATGGTCTTCGGTATAAGGTAAGGTGGCGGGAATACCCATGCTAGCGGGTAAGTCCAAACTTGAGAAAAAGGCATCGTGGAACCCCGCTTTCGGGTCCTTCAGATCTAGGGACACGTAGTACACAACTATGTGTCCCTGGGCTCGCTTCGAGGCAAATAGGTCCACTGCTGATACAAGATGCCACTCCGGTGGAGGTTTGTGTCGGGAGAGATGGTCTGCATGACTGTTGAATAGGGCTGGTATATGATTCACGACGTGATAGATTTGATACAGCTCGAGATAACTGAATACTTTGTACGTCAAGTTCGGTAGGCTCCTTGATCGGGTGCCACCTTGATTTCTTAGATATGACACCACAGTCCCCTTTTTTGCATTGAAAAATGGCTGTTGATCTCCTTAGCAACTCGCCGTGCAAGCATCTCTTTCAGATCACAGTGAAAGGCTTTTTCTCTCTTGTTCCATGAACCCATTACGGGAGTTCCATTCAGTTGTGCCCCCATCCTACATCGGAGGCGTCCGTGGTTATAAGGTGACAGGGAAGTGGCGTATGAATATCCAAGGTTTGGTGGCAGCTGACCAGCCACCACTTTAGATCTGCTAAGGCATCTGCTGGTAGGTTCAACATTGCTATACTCCATTCACCGAGCCGTGAGCCCACAATGTAACCAAAGAATGACACTTTTTCAAAATGGTGGGTATTACCCGACCGATGACAAAAACGTCACATTTTTATGTAAAATGTTCTTAGTATCTGTGGTCTTCAATTAAGTAGGGTTCTATGTATGACAGTCAAGACTTCTAGGTTCCTTTTACATGTAAACGATTTACAACATATTTCATTAAAATTAAGAAAATAATTTACGGCATTTATTATATTTGATTTCAAATAAGTTTGAAAGGATTACATAAGTTCCACAGACATCGTTCTAAAATATCATTTCTAATGTTGTCAGTATATTACTTTCGTAGTTATTTTTATAAAATATGATCATTACTTCAATCGTGACTTTAAGAACCCTTTTTATGGTTTGTTCACCGTTTGGCTCACGGTTCCATGAATAGGGTAGGTATAGATTGCTGTTCAACAGCTGCATTGAGGAAAGTGAGGAGAGCCCGGTAATGCAGTCTGTCGTATGGGACAACGAAAACTTGCGAAGTTTAAAAGTCCTATCAAGCTATGCAGGTCTTCTAAGTTTGTCGTGCTGTTTGTCACGTAGTGCGTTTTGTCATTATCTTGTTGATAATGCTTGCGATTTATTCACTTGCCATCCAAAACGTGGTGCAAATGATCCCAAAGTAGGCGAATATATCTTGGTGAGCCACCAGAAAATCGAGATACACAATTATAAGTAACCCTTGAGTTTTCAAAGTTTGAGCCACCCAATTGGTCACTGTGGCGAAGGTCTTGGGTGTCGTGCTTAAGCCAAATGGTAGGCACGTAATCTGAAGCAGTCTTCTTCTGTATAGGTACTAGTCGAAGAACATGTCTGTGACTTTCGGCTACCGGAAGGTAGAAGTAAGCCTGGGCGAGATCCACTTGCACAGCCCTTCGTCTTTTTGAAGAAACTCTAGCACCCGAAAAACATTTATTAAACTGAAGGGTTCCGTAATTATGAACTTGTTGAGAACCTTGAGATTGAGTATTGGACGGTTCTTTCCGTCGCCTTTTGGGCACAAGAAACATATTGGAAGGAAAGCTGGCAGAATTTGCAGCTATCAATAGAACTTTTTGTTTTATCATTTGGGATATGACGACATCCATCTCTTTGGACTCTCTGGTCAAATCTGTCATTATCTATCAAAGGTGGCTTTTGGCCAATGGTATGCGATACCCAGTTATTATTTTTGACAAGAAAAGGCGGAGCTCCCATTTCTTTCCATTGGTCTTGATATAATGTTAGGCAACCCGCCTCGAAAGTCATAACTTACGTGCCTTGTTGGACGCATCAAAGTCCGCCTGCGGTCCTGGACGCTTTCCGTTTCCTCTGTTGGACATAGTTCCTATTGTAATTTGCTCGTGATGTCCCAAGGGACCCTTTAGAGTTTTGCGTCACACGCCATTCAGCGTGAGTGTGATTACCATTTTTTCGAGGGACGGTTATAATAGCTACTCTTCGAGAGTCGATCCAAATAGCCACCCTGCGAGGGTAGATTGCAATGATGGTACGACCCGCAACATGCATGATTGGTACCCTGCGAGGGTCCGTGATAATGAGCCGACCCCTGCGGGGGGTGGCTAGAATACTTACTGGTCCCTACTTTGTAATGATGCTGCGACTCGCAAAATGCAAGATTGGTACCCTGCGCGGGTCCGTGATAATGAACCGACCCCTGTGGGGGGTGGCTAGTATACTTACTGGTCCCTGCTTTGTAATAATGTTGCAACTCGCAACATGCAAGATTGGTACCCTGCGCGGGTCCGTGATAATGAACCGACCCCTGCGGGGGGTGGCTAGTATACTTACTGGTCCCCACTTTGTAATGATGCTGCGTCTCGCAACATGCAAGATTGGTACCCTGCTCGGGTCCGTGATAATGAGCCGACCCCTGCGGGGGGTGGCTAACAGACTTACTGGCAGTCCTAGGCGGAGCGTACCAAGTCTTTCAAGGCCGAAAAGCATCACACGCCGTGATAATGAGCCAACCCCTACGGGGGGTGGCTAACAGACTTACTGGCAGTCCGTGGCGGAGCGTACCAAGTCTTTCAAGGCCGAAAAGCTTTCTTGACACCATCAGCCCTCTTCAAGTGCGGTAGTGACCAGTCCGAACTAAGGAGATGCTGGTTGGACCGCACCTCACACCATTCTTTTTTGTCAAAAAGTTGAACGCCTTGCAGGATTGAACTAGGGCCACAGGTGCCTTAGGAACTTCGGGTTTGCTTTCTTTTTTGTCACGAGTTTCTTCCGTGTACTTTTTTTTCAGTAATTTGTTTTCAGAATGAGTGACTTATAAAGCAAATACAGATGCGGTAAATAATAAAGCTACCACAGCCCGTGCACGTGACTTGTACACAAAAAAGGGGTAGATGTACAAAATATTAACACTTGATTTCGCAAAATCGAATATCGAACGGTAAAACCGTTAACAACTTGTATAAAATATTATAAACTCACCTGTGTTCTGCGAGTTTTCAACGAAATACTACAGCGGTTGGTTAGACCAACCTTCTCGGGCGGAAAACAAGACGCCAATGACGAACTGTGGCCGCCGAGAACACTCGTCGCCTCCTGCCTGGTGGGGAGTGAAACTGGTCGGTGTGCGAGAGAGATGCAAGATATGGGGTAGAAAAGGACGGAGATAAAAGCGGAAAACACGTAGGTGCCTATCTCAAACTAGTAAGCTTCAAATAACGGTCAAGAATTTAATAGGCTGTATGGGTGTGTCGACGGTGATGTGGGGAGCATCCGATGGGTAGTGCCCAGGGTGTTTGAAGGCAATTATGTGGGCTTAGTTGCGATGAGATGGGGCGCTTGGGGTTGGGGAAAACACTGGATCAGATTGGGAAGAACTACTGGTTTTCCAAGATGTCTCGATTTGTAAAAGAATATGTAGAAGCATGTATGGAACGTGCGTGTTCGGGGAGAGACTGTTCTAAAGAGGGATTTTTTTGCATCCCATAGCCAAAGTAGAGTCACCGTTTCATGCACTCCATTTAGACCACTTGGGGCCTTTTGTGAAGTCAACATTGGGGTATACTCACATACTGGTGGTAGCTGATGTTTTAACAAAGTTCGTATTTAGAGCCGTTAGGAACACTAATACACAGAATGTTATCAAGGTCTTAAATGATATATTTGATACTTTTAGGACGCCCATCGTTTTACTTCGCATGCGTTTAAAAGGTTTTGTCTGGATAAGGGCGTGAAAAATGTTTGAACGCGGTGGCTTATCCGCGCTCAACGGACGAGTGGAGCGATATGGTCGCGCCAAATTGGAGGCATTAAAGGCGCAAAATGTGGGCAGTGACGAAAGAGAATGGGATAGTAAGATGGGAAAAATCCAGTGGGGTCATAATGATAGCTTGCACAGGCCTCCTCTCACACGGAGAAGGATTGAGCATTAACCCATTAGAGGTCAAATCAAAAGTGCTCATATTTTTTTAGAATTTTCTTTATTTTTATTTTGAATTAGGAACTAGGAAACGCAAAATGCAAAAAAAAATACAAAATTCGTAACCTTCAGGAAATTACAGGGGTGTACTCAACTGAGTACAATGACCGCCTATGTATGAAATTTTTCAAAACATGCCTTTTTGACACAAAGGGTTTTGACGCACTTCTTACACTGCCAACGAACTCTCGAATGACATATAACACACCGCAGTTGTTTTTCTATTTTGGCGGGATAGTGTCCTACACCATCCTGAGGAAGGCCATCAACTGTTGATGCAGCCCGGCGCGATATTATTCGTTCACCTTGGCGTAAATAATATCTTGCAATATGACGACGAAACATGAGTTGATCCATGGAATTGTTATTAGTCATTACATGTAAACGCCATGCATTAGCAACTGCCATGTCCACCATGTAAGTAAATATCACCCACCACCACTTTTTACCATGTACAGCAATTCTATAGAGTGAGATAGACTGGTCGAGTTCATCCACACCTCCCATATTTTTATTGTATGTTTGAAATAGCCTCGGTATAGCTACGTCCGCCTTCTCCTTCTTTATTGGACACCATCTCTTGACTGTCCCCATCGGTTCAATAGTATCGTAGTTGGTTGCCATGGTACATACACTGTTATCTTTCCACCTAACCAATAAAAGCTCGCCTTCCTTGTCAAACCTGTAGTCATAAGTGCCACGTACCTTCTTTTTCATTTCCTTTGTGCTGTTCAGTGGACATTTCTTAGTTCTATTTTCTCGCAGTGTTCCAGTAGCACGGTAGCCTAGGCTTTTCAATTCCAGCAATAGGTCGTAGCTTGTAAAAAAGTTATCAAAGAAAACCATATGATTAGCTGGGGTACAGTTCAGTTTCTCCAACAAATTTTTGACTACGCGAGAACCCAATGGATCAGAAGTTGGTGTTTGTGATTTTCCACAGTAGAAATCAAAGGAGTAACAATATCCGGTTGATCTGGCTGCCACCCAATTTTTATATCCAAATCGGACTGGTTTCCCACGAATGAATTGTTTAGCGGGGTGGTGGCCATAGTATTTCACCATTGATTCATCAACAGAGATACTCTCATGAAACACTCCCCACTGTAAAAACTTCTGCATAAGTTTGTCGGCCAATGGTCTTATTTTGAACATTTTATCGTTAGACGTTGCTGCTAAGTCGTTGTTTACAAGATGAAGGTTTCTTTTTATATCCCTGAACCTGTGTCTTGACATAGCTTTGCTGATCAATTCTACGCCTATGTCTTCATCCAATGACCAGTACATAGGTTCTCGTGGTAACTTATGGTAACCAGATAATACCAGTATTCCTAAAAACTTCTTCAAATCAGAAGATTCCAGCTGGAACTCATGCCTATTATGCTGATTAGCATACAATTTACTATTGGAGATAATCATGTCAACAATGTCATCATCAATAAACTTTTCAAATAATTGTACAGGATTCAAATCCTTCAATTCCTCACAAATAGCATTCTTTCTATCGCATACTTGGGAAGTAATCTCAGCAGCTGTAGAATATGAGGGGATACATTTTCGCCAGGTTGGATTAGTCGTAGATTGGCGGGCAGAATCCTGTCGTCTTCTTTTTGACGCCAGTGGTTCATGATCACTGTCATCGCTATCACTATCCTCTCTATTTACAAATACCTCAATAGTACCAGGCACGTCTCGCGGTAGTTGACATCCTTCCATATCCTCATCAGCACCTTCCTCTTCATCCGTCAATGCACATGGATCCGGTGGAATGATAGCCAAGTCACATTCGTCGGCATCGCTATCCTGTAAAACGGCTTCAAGAGCTTCTTCTAGCCCCCTGTAGCTTTTTTGAGCAGTAAAATGCTGGTTCTCCATTATAAAGAATCTAAAAAAAAAACAATTATTTTACTTACCTATGTTGTCATTGTACTCAAACGAGTACAGTCACTTTTATATGCACGTAATTTTATTTGAGTAACGAATAACTTATTGTATTGTTATTTATAACTTTCTCTGATATATATTTTGAAATAATCTGACGAAAAAAACAACTTAAAAGTAGCAATTACAATGAAAAATCTAAAAAGGTTCACTTACCTCAACAACGTTTCGGTGACACGACTTCAACTGCACTTTTTTGTCAAATAAAATCACGCTACCCACATAATATCTTTCAAATAGTTGGACAGTATCATAATAAAGTAAAATAACAAGGTTACCCACATTAACTTTACGAGATCTGTAAATGACACTTAGGAATATAGCTGTACTCAATCGAGTACAGTGACTTCTAATGGCTTAATCACCACGCTTGCTCAATGCGGGTTGGTGATTTCAGACTTTACAGTCCAGGTTTCCTCAAGATATTTTCCTTCACCTTTTTATCAGCCATTGGTGTCTAAGAGATACTTAGAAAGTACATACAAACTTAGAAACGAAGTAGCCCGGGCTAATGATGTTGATCATGATATTGAATTAATATTATGGTAAGAGTGGGAAACAACAGGAGTATTATGATAAGAGTGGAAAGCAGGCTGGAATTTATAGAAAAGGATTTGGTCAAGTTACTAAAGTGAATTTGTAGAGTGACGGTAAAAGTTTAAAACTTTTAGAGTTACAAAAGTCTTGGGCAACGACAGGTAGAGACTGGTTCCTGTCCTAGTACTTGAGGGCATGAAGAGTGGGCGCAACACTGCCGTGGCTGTGGATTGAATGCGTCTTTTGATTCATGCGGAGTCACTGGGGGTGAACGATGACGGCATTGATTGCGTGTATAAATCGAGTAATGATGGTAGTGGTGATGAAATGTAGATAAACGTTGTAAAAGACATAATATTATGTGATTATTTATTGCGAAACAGATGTATATTAGATTAAATTAGTTATTTTCTTATAATACATTCACAGATTATTTTGATTTACTTGTTTTTACCGGATACTTGTTCATTGTATGAATTTGGTAATGTTACAGATATCGCTCTTCGACTCTAAGAAGTGATTGGTTTAAAGATTCGAGAGAGAAATTCGTCACGAGTCGTCGAGAATTGACTGGTTCGAAGCACATGCAGATGAGTTTATGGTGTAAGTCCTTCAGAAATGAATGGTTGAAGGCATTCTAGTTTCTTCTTCAGAAATGAATGGTTGAAGGAGTTCGTCTAGTTGAAACCCTCAGAAATGAATGGTTGAGGGATAGGAAGTCCTCGAGAATTGATTGGTTCGAGGCACATGATGAGTTTATGTTGTAATTCCTTCAGAAATGAATGGTTGAAGGAATACACGCAGATGGCAGCTCTGAATTGAACAAAAGTTTTTTTTTATTATTTGTGAATATAATTTGAAACGATGTTGAATTGTATAAGTTGTAATTTAATTATTATTAAATTGTACTAGACAGCTGTGTTGCTGGGAAGTTTGTTCTTCACCACTTCTTCTTCCCAGCCATAACACTAGGAAGTGGTGAAAGCGGGGCGTTTTGGGGGTGCTGTCCTTTTGTGAATTTGACGTGAAAAGTGCTAAAAACTAGCCTAGTTTCAGTAAACGTTTTTAACTTTGACCTTGTCTAGTTGAAACCCTCAGAAATGATTGGTTGAGAGATAGGAAGTCCTCCAGAATTGATTCGTTTGAGTCACATGATGAGTTTATGATAATTGATTGAGAATTTTCTCGAGAATTGATTGGTTCAAGGCATCAGAGTTTCTCCTTCAGAAATTAATGATTGAAGAAGTAAGTCTTGTTGAAACCTTGAGAGTTGATTGGTGGAGGAATAGGTAGTCCTTGAGAATAGATTGGTTCCTAATATAATTAGTAATCTTTAACGGTAGTTTGATACAGTCAATAATTTTTTTATCTACTTATGATGATGAACTCACTTTTGTAATTAATTTGAATGTATTTAGACTTACTTCCTTTAGAATTGTTTCTTTTTATTCATTGATCTATTATGATGAACTAGTTTTTGTAATCACTCTGATGTATATAGATTTATTTTCATCAGATTAATTTTGTTTCATTCTCATTTTTTATGAATTTTGTAAAATATCGCTATTGGCCAAGTGTAAGGTTAGCCCACCTAGTACGTGTATGGGGACATACACGATGTCAGGATGGACGAGTGTAAGGTTTGGATATACAGGAATTAATTTTAAGTAGTGCGCAAAAAAAAACTGGAGGTCCAGAATCATTAAAAGAACATATCTGCATCATCAGTAAAAAAAAAAATTCATTATTTTGTCCGCCCTAAAATCTGGACACCAACTATTCTTACGCGCTTGGAGCAGCGCTCGCGTCAGTAAACCGGTTTCGCGTTGCCGCCGTGCCTACTATGACGACTGTGACCGTACAATCGGTTACAAAATAAACATCTTTCGGTATCAATAACTTTTCTTTTTTGTACTAAAACACGACAAAATAAAAATATACGTATCTATAAAACTTATTTAACTACAAGTTGACAAAGTTTGCGCACTGGATAAAATTCATTCCTGTATTTTTACTAGCTTTTATTTAACTTATGTATGTATGTAACTATGTGTGTTCGGGTGAAATTTTACAACTCAATTTTAAGGCACTTGCCCTCAACCGATTGAGCTGAAATTTTGCACACATGTTTAGTTTGGATGACAATGCATGCAAGCTATGTGACGTTATCCTAAATCCAACATGGCTAAATATACAAGATGGCGGACTAGTTATTTTTAAGGTACCTATAAAATATGGGTATCAAATGAAAGGGATTGACAAGTAGAACACATTGCACTTTACGAAATAAAAATCCAAGATAGCCGCCGCTACAAAATGGTGAATAACCTATTTTTTTCAATCCCATCCATATGGGTATCCAATGACAGGGCTTGACAAGTAGAATAAAGTGCACTTTATCTAATCAAAATCTAAGATGACCGCCGCTACAGAATTTAGACTTAAGAACTTACCAGGTGAAAACTAAAAAGTAAAAAGTAAAAGAAAAAAATAAAGTTTTTTTTTTCTTTTTAGCGCATTTAAATAAAAGCTTGTTTTTAAAGATTTTTTACCTCAATTTTTAGATATCTAATTTCATATTTTATAATTTTTAATAGTAAATTAATTTGTTCAATTGATTCACCAAACGAAATTTAAAAATGAAATTTCCGGTTGGAGGTAGCAGCTAGCAACACTTGGCAAATGGCGGCATTCTGAGCGGAGCATCGTACCGTGCGGTCGTGTAAGCGAGATTGTGTTGAAAAAGAATAAAGATTGATAGTCTGTTGAAAGTGTTGACGTTTTCTTGTAGAGGAGTCCTATACCTTGGAGTGGAGTTCTTACAATAATAAACTACAACTTTTGTTCTATGACTTTTTATAAAACATAATACATTTGCCAAAAACAAACCTACAAGATTTCATTGTTCTATCTAACACATTTCAACTCTATTTTGCTACAGAGATAAAATTTGCACGCCCCTACCATTTCTTTACCAACTAAAGGCCCGATCGAGACCAGTCGAGCGATTAGTCGACCTTAGAGTGTGTGGACGAGTCGAGATTATAACACATTACAATAAATTCGTTTGGTAGAGGGTTTGCACTTTTAGAATGAATGCAAGATCTTTACCTACCCACGCCTCCCGCGCACTATTCTCGTACCTAGTCATACTTTTGAATTGGTAACTCGCTACGCTACGATTTCACGCCTTTTTACGAAAAAGGTAAATTAAAAAAAATACTAAATATCTTCTTCTTCACGTACTGTGTGCCTCGGTGGACGACCACTATCCCTGATGGCATGCCGGAATTGCCCGTAATCTCGTAACCGCTGTGTGGCGGCTAGCATTGTTACTCAGCTAGGTGTAGGGATGTTTGGGAATAGTATGGCGTATTGGCGACAGGCTTCCGAAACATTGTCATCACACACTCGACATCTGAATATCGATACGCAATAATGTAAAGATAATTACGTTCGCACTACCGAATTTCGCTACGAGGACACGTACCTTTGAGGCGATGCGGGCGCATAAAAATGACTGACGGCCGCTCGTAAATAGGTCAAGTTCAAACGCTCCCCCGCCCCGCTCCCCTCCGTTGTCTTTTGTACTACTGTTTACCTAACTAGCGCTTTCTTTTGCTTCGCATAGACTTCGTAAATTTTAGAGTGTACACTTGAAATATTTTAATTTTTGTGTGAAAATTTTGATGAACTAAAATCTGAGATTTATTAAAAGTCATAGAACAAAAGTTTTAGTTTATGATATTAGTAATATGGTCCTGAAAGGTTGTCAGTGTTTTACCTATAACCCTGTATATTATTATATATGTAATGAAATGTAATTTCATTCATTACTTAATTTAAACTTGCCGCGCTTCGCGCGTTTTTAAGTTGTCTGTGGAACACGGTCGAGGGCGCACTGGAGTGACGCGATATAAATGGCGGACGATGCTTTTCTACTAAGTACTATTTTGCTTTGTGAATTTTATGGATAAAAACTAATATAGAAAAGGATTATTGAGGAGACGATGGTATAAACTTAAATGTCGTTTCTTTGATTGTTTCAGGTAAGAAATTGTCTAATTTAAACTATGTTTTGTAAAATGTGCGTAAATAAAACAAAAAATCTTTGATTGTTTCAGAGAAACAAATTCGTTTCATTTAATCCTCAAAATATCTTATAAAACGACATATTTGTTTATTTAAATGAAGATGAACCGGCTGCAATTCGAATTTACATTGATAGCCTCAAATGATGGCAAAACGAATATTTTAGCCATAACCTCTATATCGACTGAACAAGGAAAATGTTATGTTTTACCTGAAGAGTTGAAACCAGTGATTCATCATACAAGTATTATTAAAATGAACACTTTCTCAAAAATTAAAAACAGCATAAAGAAAAGGCATCAAAGTAGTAAAATATGGATAAAATTGGATGAAGACCAAAAGAAAATATATATGGATGAGGAAGGTAATATGCAGTTTTCAGATCAATACCTAGAAGAAATGAGCATAAAACAACCAAGAGACAAAGATGACAGTTTGCAAAATATCTTGGAAAAATTAATAGAAACTACAACGAAGAAAGAAAATCAACACAACCTAAAACATATTTCTGAGAAGTTTATTATTGAAAAATTCACAAGTAAGAATTCAAATGCTATGCAATTGATAGAGAACTTTGAAAAAGGGTGTGAGCGCTTTAATATTACAAAAGATGAAACCAAAATTGATATATTGAGACTATTTTTAGAAAAGTCTTGTTTGGATTGGTATATATTGATCCTGGCCGATTTCGGCCACAGCGACTTGGATCTGCGCTTAATTTTGAGAGCTTCGCTGGTGTGCTCTCCAGTGACTGCCAAAGCCAATTTTTGCAGTGAATGTCCGTCCACATTCACTGCAAGTCAGCACTCCTCCGATATAGGTGTATTGGATGGCCGCGGGTGGTCGGGCCTTCAGCTCATCTCGCTTAGCGTCGAGCTGTTCTCTCCGCCGGCTCTCAAACTCGCACACCTTGTCCTTAATAGTCCGCCTCCATTTGGTCCTATCTGCCGCCATAGCCTCCCAGTGTGACGGATCTAAGTCACATCTCTTCATGTGGCGTTTCAGCACATCTTTGTACCGCAGACGTTGACCACCCTGCTTACGCTTGCCAGTCTCCAGTTCTGAGTAGAAGACGCGCTTTGCTACTCTGGCATCTGACATCCGGGAGACATGACCAGCCCAGCGCAGCTGTCGACGCATTAGATAGGCCTCAATACCGCTGACATTAGCGCGTCTAAGTACTTCCGTGTTACGAACACGGTCCAACCACTGGATGCACATAATGTCACGTAGGCATTTTAGATGGAATCTATCTAATGTCCGAATATGCTCGCGGTATAGACACCAAGTCTCAGAGGCATATAGGAGATTTGGCAGAACTATTGCCATGTACACAGCTACTTTTGTAGAGAGCTTTATGTCATGTGAGCGGAACACCTTGGCACGAAGTCTACCAAAAGCTGCAGCAGCTGCTCCTATTCGGCTGTTGACTTCGTTATCAAGGAGACACCTGGATGTTATGGTGCTGCCAAGATATTTGAATTGGTTTACTTGCTTAAGCGAGACATCTCCGAGTCTAATGTCAACTGGGGCACTGTTCACAGTATCAAGTGCCATGACTTCGGTTTTCTTGACATTTATCTTCAGGCCAAATCTGCTGCATGCCTGCAGTAGTCTCGACATAAGCTTCTGCAGCCCATCTGGGGATTCCGCCACAAAACATAAGTCATCTGCATACATCATCTCAGTGATAGTCGCGTGAGACACTCTTGTGCGAGCCTTGAGTCTATTTAGGTTGAAGACACCACCGCCATCGGTACGAAAACAAATACGGATACCTTCGGACAGAGTCTGCAAGGCTTCCCGAACGACAACTGCAAAGTACAGGGCAA
The DNA here is from genome assembly GCA_963856015.1 of Helicoverpa assulta. NCBI lineage: Eukaryota > Metazoa > Arthropoda > Insecta > Lepidoptera > Noctuidae > Helicoverpa > Helicoverpa assulta. The sequence goes on along the minus strand of CAWLCW010000001.1, from coordinate 17,171,721 downwards.
AGAGAGTTGGAGCGAGCACGCAGCCCTATTTCACACCGCAGCTCACTTTAAAGAACTCCGAGTCTTCGCCCTGCACACTGACACAACAGCGCATGTCATCATGCAGAAGTCGTATCATTCTTATAAACTTGTCCGTGCATCCAAGTTTCGCTAGTACCACCCATAAGGCTTTGCGCGGCATCGAGTCGAAAGCTTTCTCCAAGTCAACAAAGCAAAGAAACAATGGTTGACTCTGCTCACGACTCTTCTCTAGAAGTTGACGGATAGAGAAGATGGCCTCACACGTACCTCGATTCGGCCGGAAGCCAAATTGGGTTTCAGGCAGTATGTCTTCAGACAAGGGCATCAAGCGGTTCAGTAAAATTCGTGCAAAGGTTTTGCCTGGAGAGGTAAGGAGAGAGATACCTCTATAGGAGTTGCAGTCAGATTTGTCGCCTTTGTTCTTGTACAAGGAGCACACCCGAGAGACTCGAAACTCATCAGGTACTCGCTCCTCGTTCCACATCTTTGCAAAGAGTTTCCAAATGGTCTCGTGCAACTCCGCACCCCCATATTTCAGCAACTATAGACAAGACAATAAATAGACAACAAGTATAGATCTATGATGATAAAACTGACAGTACATTCTGAATGGAATGAATGGAAAGACAAATTTTTAGAAACTTTAAAAAACCGAGGATGGGATATAGTCACAAGTGCACTCACATTCATGTACAAAGAAGGACTGTTAATTGATTATGCTATAAAAAAGGAACGGCTTATACTAGATGTTAACAAATCAATAGACCCCAAAACTATGATAGATCTAATTGCAACAGGTTTACCTGGGTTCATCTTAAATAAGTTAAACAGGGATGAACTCGACAGCTCTACTGACTTGTTCAACGAGATAAGAAAATATGAAGGTATGATGTACAAGAAAAATTCAACTACAACAAAGAGTAGCACATTTATTTATAAGAATAAAACTGATGAGAAGAAGCCATGTAACAATTGTAAGTCTTTGGACAAAGGAATTAGATATCATCTAGAGGAGTCGTGTTGGTTCAAGAAATATAAAATTGAATCTGAAAAGGCATTTAAAGCCAAAAATGTAAACAATAATTCCATTATTGAAGTTGATATGAATACGGATAAAAAAAAACGAGTAAGTACACCATTAATCAAAATCAAGCTTTTATTAGAAGATAAACTAGAACTGAGTGGAATTTATGATTCAGGCTCACAGATCTCTTTAATAAATTCAAGACTGATTAAAGTAAAAGAAAAGAAAGACAATGAGAACATAGCATATATGAAAACGGTTAATGGTGTGAAGAAGACAGATGGCTTGATAACAATAAAAATAAAAATATTTGATATAGAAGAGAAGATTGACGTTTATGTAGTAGAAAATGATGATTTTGATGATTTTATAATCGGTTTGGATATAATACAGAAATTTAAATTAACTCAAAATGAAGACTTGCAGATAGAACAAAAGAAAATAACAAATAAAATAGACAATATGTCTAAAGATAACAGAAATGAAGATAAGAATATAAAAACATATGCAATAAATTTCAATGAACATATAGAGACAGAGGAATTTATAAGTATGATAGACCATTTAGATAATGAAAAGAAGATTGAGATAGAAAAAATCATCAAAGAATATAAAACAATTTTTGCTAAGGACAAGTATGACATAGGATCAGTGAAAGATTATGAAGCTCACATAGATTTAATAGTAAACAGATACTGTAGTAAAAGACCCTACAGATGTACAATAGAAGACAAATTAGAAATCGAAGAGCAAATATCTATGTTACTGAAGAATAATTTAATAGAAGAATCTTACAGTCCCTTTGCCGCACCAGTGACATTGGCATTTAAAAAAGGTGAAAATAGAAAATCCCGCTTATGTGTGGATTTTAGAGACTTGAACAAAATTGTGGTACCGCAAGCTCAACCTTTCCCATTAATAGATGATTTGATAATTAAGACTAGAAACTGTAAGTATTTTACTACACTGGATATAAACTCTGCATTTTGGGCAATACCACTGTGGGTTGAAGATAGATTTAAAACAGGATTTGTCACGCAGGAAGGCCATTTCCAGTGGACCTGCCTTCCTTTTGGTTTGAAAACATCACCAGCCATTTTCCAGAGAATTTTAAGCAATATTCTAAGAAAGCACAATCTCACAGGATACTCTGTAAATTATATCGATGATATTTTAATCTACTCTGCCACCTTTGAGGAGCATATAAGACACAAGAAATGTATTAGAGGCAATAATAAAAGAAGGCTTTAGATTGAAGTTCAAGAAATGTACCTTCGCTTCAGACTCAGTAAGATATCTCGGACATGTGATTCAGAATAACTCGGTAAGACCACTTAAAGACAATTTGATCTCAATAAGACATTTTCCAACTCCTAAGACACAAAAGAATATTAGACAATTTTTGGGTAAAATTAACTTCTACCATGAATACATACCAAGAAGCGCGATTGTCTTAGATCCATTACATAACTTATTAAGGAAAAACGAAAAGTTTGTGTGGTCAGAGAAGTGTGAAGAATCATTTAATCAAATAAAACAATATTTATGTTCTCAACCAGTATTGGAAATATTCGATAAAGACCTGCCTATAAAAATCTTTACAGATGCATCCTTAGAGGGTATCGGGGCAATACTGAAACAAACACAACTTGATGGTAAAGACAAACCAGTAGCATATTTCTCAAAAAAACTCAATGAATGTCAAAAACGAAAAAAGGCTATATATTTGGAGTGTTTGGCAATGAAAGAAGCTGTTAAGTATTGGCAACACTGGCTCATTGGAAAACAATTCACTATCTACTCAGACCACAAACCTCTTGAGAACATGAACATTAAATGTAGGACAGATGAAGAATTAGGTGAGCTTACATATTATCTATCTCAATATGACTTTACAGTAAAATATATACCTGGTAAAGAGAATATAGAAGCAGTCTGTTTAAGCCGAAACCCTGTGCTAGAATCAGAAGATAACAAAGACGAACTACTGAAAATCGTTAATTTAATACAAATAAAAGATATAGTTGAAGACCAAGAGAAAAATGAAACAATACAAGAAAAGAAACAGAATCTAATACACAAACATAATATATATTATAAGAAAATAAAGAAACATTTATTTATTTATTTATACACAACCTTACATCTACCCTTACAGGACTTGCCTAATGCGGCAGATGGGTTCTTTTTAATTTATTCTAGACTAAACTAAAAACACATACAAAACACATACATAACAAATCAATACAATACAATACAATACAATACAATACAGACACATACATCACAAATCAGCACATATAAACTTAACTAGATTCGTAGCTTACCACCCTATAAGCGACTACAGTGAAGTCATTCAGCGAGCACGTAAATAAATCCAGCCGGTTGGCTATGGCATTAAGCGTGCGAACGGCGCGCGTCAGCGGCGCTCGCTGCAGCAGGTTGGTGCGCGCGCGTGGCACCTCCAGCATCGGCGGCCTTCGCCGTCGCCCCACGTATTCATCCGGTACACAAAACCGAATTTCGCCCAAGATATCAGGATTACATATTTTACCACGTAACACCTTAAATAGATATGAGGCCAGTGCCACTTCTCGCCTCGTCTCCAGTTTAAAATATCCTACCATGCCTAATACAAAAAGGGTCGGGTATAGTAACGGATAACCTGGGTACACCCGATAAAGCCTTAAGTGGAGAAATCTTGCGAACTTATTTTGGATTCTCTCTAACATGAATTTGTACTTAGCCTCACTAGGTCCCCAAACGGCTGCACAGTATTCTAAGTGACTTCTAACCAGAGCATCATAAAGAACCTTTAGAGCCTTCATGTTGTTGAAATCATGCGCTTGTCGTAAAATAAAACCTAAATTTCTATATGCCCTGCTACATATGGTCACTACATGCTTCCTAAAATTTAAATCAGTTGAAAAACAAACTCCCAGGTCTCTAACTTCCTCGACTCTTTTTAACGGCTCCCCCTCCATTTCATACCGATGATGTCGTGGGTTTCGGGCACGAGTGAATGACATCACTGAACACTTGGAGATATTGAAGTAAAGTTTATTTTCCTGGCTCCATTTGGTTACTTTATCTATATTCTCCTGGAGCACTTCATGATCAGTGACGTCCCTCACCACGCGGGACAGTTTCAGATCATCAGCAAAAAGCAGACAACATGATTCCTGCACCGCAGCCGGCAAATCATCGATCATCACTATGAAGAGTAGGGGCCCTAAATTACTGCCCTGACTTACGCCAGACCTTGTATAATACGGCTCAGAAAGCTGTCCGCCACAGTCGACAAACTGACGTCTGTCCCTCAAGTAACTGGCAAAGAACTTAATGGTATGTAGTGTACAACCCTTGCCAGCTAACTTCAAGAGCAGAACATCGTTGTCGACTGTGTCGAAAGCCTTCCGAAAGTCGTAATAGGCAACGTCCACCTGTAGTCCTGTATCTACCGCCGGAACTAGATTAGACATAAGATGCAGAAGATTACCTGATGTTCCACGACCTGGCCTGAAACCGTGTTGAGCGTCTGTTAGGTGAGCCTTTAGTTGTTCGTACAAGGTGTTATGTACCGCAGCCTCGAATACTTTTGCTGGCGAAGATAGAACAGCGACAGGTCTGTAGTCACTAGCGTCCGTTCCACCACCACCTTTAGGTACGGGTACCACCCGAGTAAGTTTCCACGGTTCTGGGAATGTAGCCGTTTCAATGCATTTATTAAATATATGTACCAGTGGCTCAAACAAAACGAATCGGCAATCTCTCAAAACGAACGGGGGTATGCCATCTGGTCCCACCGAGCACTTCGGCGGCAGGCGAGCGAGCGCCCGACGCACCGCGCCCTCCTCTAGCAGGCCGAGGTGCGCGCACGCTGCGCTCGGCGCCGCCGCAGCGCTCGCCGTCTCTGCATCTAACGCGGCGGCCTCTGAGCTATACACAGAATGAAAATAACGTGCAAATTCATTGGCGCACTCTTGGTCTGAAAGTGCCGTACCGTTTTTAACAATTCTGTAATTATTAGAATTTCCTCTTTTTGATCTAAAATAACTCCAAAACGCTTTAGGGTCGGTCGCTAAATGGTCTTGCACGCGGTCCCGGTAACGATCATGAGCCACCATGGTATCTGATTTAACCTTTGCCCGACATAAAGAAAACGCTTGGTAGTCGCTAGCAGATTTACTTAACTTATATTTTTTGTGCAGAGCATATTTCAATTTAATATTACTAATAATATCTGGAGTGTACCATACTGGATACGTATATCTAAATTTTTTGCATTTTTTCTTTTTGATGGGTACGCAATCATAAAAAACGTCATTAATTTTACTGTAAAAAAACTCTAAAGCTAAGTTAGGGTCGTTCAGAACATATAAATCACTCCAGTCAATATTACCTAACAAGTAGTACATCTGCATAAAATTAGCTTTGTTAAAGTTCCACTGCTTAAAAATCTGATTGTGTTCGTCGTCATATAGTGGCGGTGAGGCGGGGGGCAACCGCGACGACGACGGCTCGCTAGACACCTGCACCGATATGTCGAGCGGCGGATGGTACTCGTCCACGGGCTGCAGGCCCTCGTCCCCCGCGCGCACCGACACGCCCGCGCGCCCGCTCAACACCAAATCCAACTGTCTACCACTACAATTTGGTACTGAGTTATACTGAATGACCTCACTGAAAGCCACGAAATAATCAAAATAATTACGAATATTTACATTGCATGAAAACAAATTAAAATCACCTACTATTATAACGTTATTTTTATATTTAACACATATTTTTTCAAGTAAGTTAAATAACAACATATATTCATTCTCATCAGTTTTTGGTGGTATGTACACAACACTACAAACAAATAAGAACCTATTTTGTCTATAAACCGAAACACACAAAATTTCAAACATGTGTTTGTTTACATCTACGTCATCAAGTGTCGATACTCGCCTGAACTCAAAGCGCGGTGTGGCCACTAAAAGCACGCCGCCCTGCTTCCGTCCATCCGCCCGATCGCATCTAATGATCGGGTATCCTGGCAGCGCGATTTCTGCGTCCAGAATCGACTCGTTGCAGCCGGTTTCCGTTACAGCAAATATATCTGAACCCGAGGACTCCAGAAGAGACAGAAACTTTGAGGTTTTCGTCCTCAATCCTCTCACATTTTGATATAAAATGCTGATGTCATTATTGGCTTTGTGGTTCTGATAACTTCGTCGAGCGGCGAAACCAAATCCATTCGCTATATTCAACGTTTAGCGGCCACATGTCAGGATTACAGATTTTTTCAAAGCTCCCTTCATTTACTCCAACTCTGAAAGAAGCATAGTCTCTAGAACATGAAAAGATTATCCTATCAGAAGAGTTTAGTCAAAAATTTATAAAAAAGGTGCATGAAGATTATTTTCACATTGGAATGAGACAATTACAGAAGAAAATAAGTTCAATATATACAGCTAAAAACTTAACAAAAAATATTATAAATGTTTGTAAAATGTGTGAAATATGTATAAAAAATAAATCAAGATGCCAAGCCAAATTTGGATTAATGTCACAACTGGGACCAGCAACAAAACCATTTGAAATAATGTCACTAGACACTATTGGTGGCTTTGGAGGATCTAGGTCAACAAAAAAATACCTTCACCTTTTAGTTGACCACTACACAAGATATGCATTTATTGAGACTTCAAAAACACAGAATGCAAGTGACTTTATAAAATTAGTAAAAAAAATACTAGAGACAGATGAGATTGGAATAATTTTGACAGATCAATATCCAGGAATCAATTCAAGAGAATTTAAGCAATATTTGCAAGAAAATAGTATTAAACTAATTTTTACAGCTGTAAATACACCATTCTCTAATGGCTTGAATGAAAGATTAAATCAAACAATAGTAAATAAAATACGATGTAAAATTAATGAGAGAAATAACAACAAAACATGGACAACAGTAGCAAGGGAATGTATACAAAAGTATAATGAAACAGAACACTCCGTTACAGGTTTTGCACCAAGATATTTATTAGACGGTACAAATGTTAGTATTCTGCCTAACGAATTTAAAACAATAAAAAAGGAAGAGAAGTGGATTGCGGATAGAAGATTGTCATTAGAAAATACAATAAAATCCCATAAGTACAACAAGAAAATATTTGATAGAAATAGAAAAACACAAGAGTTTAATGTAGGAGACAGTGTATACGTAGACAATGGAAATAGAATGAATAGAAAGAAATTAGATGAACTAAAAATAGGCCCTTTTAAGATAGTAGAGAAAATATCAAACTCCATTTATAGGATTGACACTGGAAACAGAAAAACAGAATCAACTTTATTTCACATAACAAAATTACAACCTGTCACCACAGAGGATGCAGAAGATAAAGTAGAAGAAGAAAACGAATATGAAGATAACTGATAGGTACACTATAGACATATATTATTTACTATTTTCGCTCTTAAGGGGGGAGATGTAATGAAATGTAATTTCATTCATTACTTAATTTAAACTTGCCGCGCTTCGCGCGTTTTTAAGTTGTCTGTGGAACACGGTCGAGGGCGCACTGGAGTGACGCGATATAAATGGCGGACGATGCTTTTCTACTAAGTACTATTTTGCTTTGTTAATTTTATGGATAAAAACTAATATAGAAAAGGATTATTGAGGAGACGATGTTATAAACTTAAATGTCGTTTCTTTGATTGTTTCAGGTAAGAAATTGTCTAATTTAAACTATGTTTTGTAAAATGTGCGTAAATAAAACAAAAAATCTTTGATTGTTTCAGAGAAACAAATTCGTTTCATTTAATCCTCAAAATATCTTATATATATATTATATTATGTTACTTATAATATATATATATATGTATTACATATATATAATATGTAAGTTAATAATATTAAACTTCATATTATAATCACATAACAATAATCACAGTATATATGTATAAATATATTATGTTAATATGACATTTAATATTATTAAATTACATATTAGTATAATAATAAAATAAAATTACTCACCGATAACTTTAAACGTCTCCGCAATTTCACTAATTGAAACGTTTTGCTCATGCAAAACAATGATTTCTGCTCTTAAAAGTGTAGTCAAATGATTCATGTTGATTTGACAAACAAAAGCACTCTTCTCTCAATAAACGCAAAGTATAATCACAGATTATTACAATAGTTGGTATAATGTCTAAAAACGTATCGAAAGCCCGATAGTCAACAGCATTATTAATTTATGACGGTGAACTTTAATAATTAGCTTAGATATGGTTTGTTATTTTTAGAGGGTAGACAGTAAATATATTCCATCCAAAATACAACGCAGACTTACTATTACTTAAAGCAATGAATTCAACAAACAAATGTATTTTTTTTTTTTAAACATACAAAAATCGCTGAGCCGTAAGCGAGATTCGATCCTACGGCCCCAGAGGCGTAGAATTTTAATTTCTGTCCGCTCGACCAACGCGCTATAGAAACGATAGTTATTAACGCCAAATTTATGCGTCATATTCCCTGCATCATTAGAGGCATAAGATATTGCAAATGTTTGAGTGGGGACACCGTGTTATTGTGAAGCAAAACTATTGAGTCACATACTCAATATCACCACGCCGCGCCGGGTGGAGCCACTGGCGCGGCGACTGATTAATAGGCGAAGTAAAACACGTTTTGCTTTACGCACACTAACATGTATGTTTTTCTCAATACCACCGCGCCGCGCCGGGTGGAGCCACTTGCCTGCCCAGCTAACTAATTTGCTGTGTGTACTTGTGACTAGACAATACCTCTTGACTTTCTAGTCTGGTATGGTTTTGGGTTGTTTTGGTGAATATGTCTGTGAGTCGCGCTCTCCGTTCCGTGATGTATCTCATGGTTTTTCTTGATGGTGAATCTTTCTTGATATTGGTGAACACTTGTCTGAGTTCATTGTAATCCGCCTCTTGGCTCCTTATAGCTTCGTTTATTTCTTGTATCTCCATGTTTCCTAACTGTCCCTACCGCTATTCCTGGCTAATTTTACAGATGACACTTACTTGTTATCTTCCTACACGATGTTTGCGACTTCTCAAAATTACCGGTAAGACCCGCTTGTGGGAGGCCGATTTCCGATCCGCTATCGTGTGAACAACAATGTAAGTGAGTCAGTTCTTCAATACATGCGTTAGTTGAGTACGCACGTTTGAAGTACATCAAAGAGTCAGTCAGTCAACACCTACGGAATAAGAGGGGACCTACCTATTTAATACTCGAAGGACCAAAATGTACACACCGGTAGCTGCTAGTTGTCTATTGAGTGGGTACAACTGCTGCCCCGTATGCGCACAGAGTGACCAGGTAGAAACAATTAAGACCTAAGTTACCTAAGTCCCTAATGCCTACCACCTAGCTCTACGATATGATTGTACACCTATCTGTACACCTAACTCTAATTCCCTATCAACCCTAACGCCCTAGCCCTACCATACATACAAACCACAACACAACGTACAAGTACTGTTGTGTGGATAGGATAGCCTGGTACCAGCGACCTAAGGCAACAGACCGGAATGGACAGGAAGATAAGGTAAGTGTACGAAGTGCAATGTACTCAGGAGGTGGATTTCTCACTGCCAGTGGAGCAGACTCACAACACTGATCAGAGATGGCTAAAGGTGTCTTGGCCACAGTGAGGGGAAACGTCGACGGAGAGGAATCAAACACGACATCCAGCTTGATGACTAACTTTATTTACATATTTAACAATATTATATACTAATCTTATCGTTTATACACATGCGTAGATGTTTGCATGTGTGCCGTAGTTGTAAAGTGCCGATGAAGCAGCGATCTCAGTAGGTCAGGTCTTACTGCTGATGTTGATCCGAACTTTGTCCAATAGTTGTAAATAGTCAATACAGCGATCAATATAGTATCAGCTGCATCAGTATTTTTAGGATTAGGGTTCCTTGGTCCATGGTTCATGTATGAACACCCACTCTCATTCGTTTAGAAACGTCCATCATCTTACACACATCTCAATCCGTTCTGAAACATTCGAATTCCACAACCACAATCCCAGATTCGGTCATCCTGACGGAGTGTCTGTCCTCAGACACTTTACAAAATAAACATAACATTTTGAGTTTACATCGTAAGTCTTAAGTTAAACAAAAAATCTTTTTAGAACTAAACAAAGGATCTTCTTAGAATTAAACAAAATATCTTATAATTAAACAAAACATCTTATTCTTATCTTAAACATGACTTAACAACTGTAATGACAAACAATAAACTAAAAAAAGAAAATCAACTGGCATTCGTCTCTTTCTCCGTTGTATACTTTTTCCTACATCATAACGGTCTTTTATTTTAACTTTCCTAAATTTTTTGGAACCTCGGAACTTTGGCTTTAATTTTCTATGATAAACACTTTTCACGGATCCACCCTTTTTCCGAACAAGTACTAAGGGACTAGCATATTCAGAGTGACTTATCCGAACGATTCCTTTATCTAACCATTCTTTAACTTGTGTTTCTACCTCTTTTTGTTCTTTCAATGAAATCCTTCGGGGACGTTGTGCTACAGGGACATCATCCTTAACAATAATCTTCATTTGTATAGGAGATTCTTTACTTTGCCGAGGTTTGTAGCTTTGAACTAACTGTTGAACTTTGTTTCGTACCTTTTTATCTTTAATATGAACTGTGGAAGGAAAATCAGAGCACACATAAGCCTCACTCAACATGCAGCTCAACCACTCGACATCTTTACTACCAAACCACACAGAATTATCACTCATACACATTGTCACTCTTTGTAAAAAATCATTGCCTAATATGATACAAAAAGGCATTTCACGTTTCGAAATAACATAGAACTTAACGTTTTCGTATTTCTTATTGTCTATAACAATGTCCACTGTGCACGAACCACTCGTTCACGAATCACTGATAAACCTAAACCACTGACCGAAACACTATCACCGATAACACTCATTCCTAGTTGACGACGACACTCATCCGTAATAAGATTGATATCGCTGCCCGAATCCACCAGCGCATCTGTTGTTTTACCGCATATTTCCACCGTTTTCAGCGGTTTCTGGCGCGATTTCGATGTAAACAGTGCTATGTTGTTGTTGTTATTGACACCTTGATCTTGATCGATAATGTCACTTGATGAGCTGTCACTGTCATACGTTGCGTTTCGTTCATCATGAATCTTGGCGCACTTCATACCCGTGTTGACAACATGAACATCGTGCACGACGTCGTCAATCACATCGCGATCGCTCTCGTTCTCAATCTCACTCGTGAAGTAGATCTGCTTCGGCGGAAGTCGCGTAGCTGCGTCCGGTGTCGGGCGACTCCGTGGATATTCGTGCCGTTCAGTTGTTCGGATTGTTCGTTCACCGCCACCGCCATCTTTTCTTGATTGCATGAATGTTTTTGAAGGCGTTGCATGCTTCTTATTCGGACATTCTACCGAAATATGCCCAAAATCATTACAATGAAAACATTTCTTGCCTTTACTGCTATTCGGGCACTGGTCTGACATGTGGCTTCGATCGCCGCAGCTGTAACATCTTGGTTGAAATGGCTTATGATATTCATTGTGACTCACCGCTTGAGGCTTACTGCGCACGCTCAATGTTCTCGCCTTCATTTTTTCTTTCACCATCTCATAAATTTTAAACATTTCTTTTAGGTCTGGATATGTTGTAACACCGTAAAGCATGATCTTGTTACTCTCTAGGTCAGGTATCCCGTCTACAATGTAGCGGATGGCGATATAGTCCGCTCTGGTTCCGAGCCGAAAAAACCTTCAAGACATGGGACGAGTTGAAAACGGCTATCTCAAAGGAATTTCCTGACACGTTGGATCAAAAAACAGTACATGAATTAATGAGTGCGCGTAGGAAAAAACCCAGTGAGTCCCTATTAGAGTACCTATATACAATGAAGGAATTAGGAAAACGTGGTAAAATGCCGGGATTCTGCAAGCGTTCTCCGACAGTAGTTTCTCCTATAGACTGATCACCGACAGGACGTTTCGTTTTTGTGAGATTCGTCGCTAGAACGTTTTACCTATGGATGTTTCGCCGAAAGAATGGTTCGCATTTCATTGTTTCGACGACAGGACTTCTCAACTATGGAATATTCGCCGTCAGGTCGTTTTGTCTACGATTGTTTCGACATGGGTTTTTCACTATTAACTACAAAGCCACCAAAAAGCTACTAGCTTGCTCTAAGACATGAAGTAGGAAATGTTTTCATGTGAGACTGCCTTTACTTTTAATGAACGGTATTTATCTATTACCTACCCATATTCTTCTATTTTGTTATTGCAAACATTGGGGAAATATAAAAACAAAAGACTAGTGAAACGTATTTATTTATTTATATTATAAAGTGACGATTACAAAGTGATCAAAAAAAATATCTTCAATTTACAGTTTTATCATAAGTAGGTAATTAAGTATACCTAGGTTTAAAAATCTAAAATTATTTCATCAGGTGACAAATATGTGCCCATCCATTCAAATATGATTTTAAGTCCATCTGATTCTTTTCAGATAAATGTGTCTCAATCCTTTTCTTATAATAATCTGTACCTCCACGCTTTCGCTTAGACATAGGTTCTGCGGATTTTATTCTTTCAATAATGTTCACGGTATTCTTTTGCTCCTTTTTAAACTCTGAGATAGTTTTAAATAGGTTCCACTTCTGTCGATTTAGTAGTGTGTTCCATCTATTATGCCACGATTCAAGGGCGTTCTGTGATAAAGGAACATATGATAATATACTATCATGTACTGACCACATAGCAGGTGGAAATTGCGGTGGAAGTCGTTTCATTGTCATTTTAGAGCTAATTGATTTTGTAATTCTCATTGATCCGTTGATATAATATTTTTCGAACCACGTTATCACATCAATTGCTTCGTCCGGTATAATCTCGTCTTTTGTTATAGCAAAGACTTCAATAATATCACTTGGCTCTAGAAATGCCAATGCACCGATATGCCGCATCTTATGTGCGAAATCTGCATCATTATTGTATTTCCTAGCTAGACCAGCTTTCTGAATATGACGGTATATACTCTGATTTAAGTGAAAAAAACAGAGTTTATTTAAACAATTGGGAAATGTTTTTTTGATTGCTTTCATAGCCGAAACTTCAAAATCGGTGAGAATAATGTCCGGATCCAAATGGACATTCAATTTATTAAATCCCACGCATTTAACAATTTCTAAAAAAACTGTATAAGATTTTACTGGCTTGTGAGAAAGTAAACCATATACTAGGGGAACTATTTTAGGGCATAAACTGCGTTAAGCGTGCCTCTCGCGTGTCCATACAAAAACGACCCGCGCGTGCCCATGCGCGTGCACACGCTCGTGAGCCCGTCGCGTGATACTTCCGTGCAATGGGGCACGCATGCACGCGACGTGATCACGCATCACGTTGGACGGGTCCACGCGCGAAGCCCGCTAGCGGGTGCACGCGCGTGCTTGTTCAGTTGACAGCGCTATCTCGAACCGACCGCACGCGCGTGCCCGGCCCATAACAAAAAATCGTTGAAAGAGTTAATTAGCATGCATCACCTCTATTTTTTTTAGAATTTTATACCCCGTAGTTATAAAAATAGAGGGGGGGGGACATACTTTTTACGACTTTGAGAGCTGATATCTCAAAAACCGTTCACTTTAAGAAAAATGTTTTTTAAAAAACTTTATATCATTTTAAAAGACCTTTCCATTGATACCCCACACGGGTATGTACATCGAAAAAAAAAATTTCATCCCTCAGTTACATGTATGGGGGGCCCCACCCCCAATTCTTTTTTTTACTATTTAGTGTCATATTTTTGTAGCGGTTCATACAACACATATTCCCATCAAATTTCATCACTGTAGTACTTATAGTTTCCGAGTAAATCGGCTGTGACAGACGGACAGACGGACAGACGGACAGACGGACATGACGAAACTATAAGGGTTCCGTTTTTGCCATTTTGGCTACGGAACCCTAAAAATGACAAATTTTGATACAGAAAGGGTAATTGTTGAATTTTGGCAATTCGTCGTCGCCGTCGTCTTGATAAATAATACAACATTAATTTATCCATTATTACTTATTCGACTGTACACCTCCAACGTCAAAACTGTACTGAGAAAACTGCGTACGCGGATGCACGCGCCGATGCCCGCGCATAAGCACGCGAACGTGCTCACGTGCGTGCACCAGAAGCGTGGCCCGCGACGTGCTCACGTGCGTGCACACGCTTAACGCAGTTTATGCCCTTATGCGTAGAGTGTGGTGTGCCAACCATTGCATGTATTGTATAGATCTGACGGAATGGACGCGGGCAACAAGCGAAGGTCCCGTCCATCATCCAAAACTTCGCTTCGTTCAGCCATTTCAAATTTTCCTTAGTGGAAAATACTATTACGCTCTCATTATCATCAATATAGTGCCCGATCAGAAATTTTTCACCACAGTCATTGCTCATTAATTCTTCGGGAATCACGACACTGTGAATATCCTTTGGAATCGGTGGAAGATTTTTATTTCTTTCTCTTTGAATAATTTTCCTCGTAGCATCTTTATTGGGCATATGGGGAGCGCTGGTACTCGGTACCATTTGGATGCACCGCTGTATAATTTGTGCGGGTGAATCCATCGATTGATTAGCTTTATCTTTTAAATTAGCCTTTAAATTCATTTCAATACGTTTTTCAGGGTTGGGTAAGTGCATATGATCGCGATTTTGGGACAGCACAATGTGTAGATTATTAGTTGTAAGCAAAGAAGTAATAGATACATTACACCGAGTACTATCTTTTTTCGTACATCTCCAGTAGTAGTTATTATTACACCGCTTATTTAAATGATACGAATATCCTTCATAAATTAACATTTCTTTGCCACGTTTCGATTTCACAATTTCACATTCATTCATTTTAAAACCGTTAATTAAGAAAAAACACAAATAACCAATGAAGAGAAAAGTAAATAAAACAGACAATGATTGCCTGTTTTACTTTTCTCGTCTTACCTACTACTACCCACATTTTTATCACATATTTTTTATTGTAGGTACTAAGCTAAGTATCAAGCGCCTATTACTATATTACTAGCAATGTTGCAAAAAGCAACTTTATTCGAGAAACTTGTGTGTAATAGACGTAGTAAAATTGGCTTCAAATTTTGTACTCGGTTGTAATTAAATAATTTTATAAAATGAATAAATAAAAACACTATAATAATACTATCTCTTTTGTTTTTATATTTCCCCAATGTTTGCAATAACAAAATAGAAGAATATGGGTAGGTAATAGATAAATACCGTTCATTAAAAGTAAAGGCAGTCTCACATGAAAACATTTCCTACTTCATGTCTTAGAGCAAGCTAGTAGCTTTTTGGTGGCTTTGTAGTTAATAGTGAAAAACCCATGTCGAAACAATCGTAGACAAAACGACCTGACGGCGAATATTCCATAGTTGAGAAGTCCTGTCGTCGAAACAATGAAATGCGAACCATTCTTTCGGCGAAACATCCATAGGTGAAACGTTCTAGCGACGAATCTCACAAAAACGAAACGTCCTGTCGGTGATCAGTCTAGAGGTATAGGAGAAACTACTGTCGGAGAACGCTTGCAGAATCCCGGCATTTTACCACGTTTTCCTAATTCCTTCATTGTATATAGGTACTCTAATAGGGACTCACTGGGTTTTTTCCTACGCGCACTCATTAATTCATGTACTGTTTTTTGATCCAACGTGTCAGGAAATTCCTTTGAGATAGCCGTTTTCAACTCGTCCCATGTCTTGAAGGTTTTTTCGGCTCGGAACCAGAGCGCGGCTGTACCAGTAAGTGAGCGCCTGGCGACGATGAGCTGTTGTATTGGTGACCACTGGAATATGTCTTTATTATATACATACCCTATATACGCCCAACTAGGCTTAAATAGGGTATGTCATTGGTTATCTAACAACTCACTAACATTAAATACAAATAAATCGTACTATATAACTTTTTCTCTACGTAATTCTGTTTCAGCACCG
Source organism: Helicoverpa assulta (assembly GCA_963856015.1). Classification (NCBI taxonomy): domain Eukaryota; kingdom Metazoa; phylum Arthropoda; class Insecta; order Lepidoptera; family Noctuidae; genus Helicoverpa; species Helicoverpa assulta. The sequence continues at coordinate 17,155,599 of CAWLCW010000001.1, read as the reverse complement.
CATAAAATTATAGCGCATTCATGTGATTTAATCCAAAGCACAAATTGTTCCTGTCCACAGATTCAAAAAACTAAATCTATAAAATATTTAGGGGTAACCATTGACGAAAATCTTAATTTTTCAGAACATATAAGTAATGTTGCAAAAAGAGTGCGAAAATTAACATATATACTTATTTAAACAACTTAGACATGTAGCGGACTCTAAAGTTATGAGAACAGTCTATTTAGCGCTTTGTCAATCCGTCCTTGCCTACTGTATTTCTTACTGGGGTGGAGCAGCTAAGAGCCACCTAATAGAATTAGAGAGGGCCCAAAGACTTATATTAAAAATTAGTTTATTTAAACCAAGGCTTTTCTCTACCTCGGAACTCTATGAACTAGCGGAGGTACTAACAGTTAGGCAACTGTATGTTCTTTCCGTTGTTCTTAGGCAACATAGGCTTCTACTATTTAACCCAAGTAACCCAACGTTGTCTCAGCGTCGTAATTATCAAATATACTATATCTACTATCTAATATACAGAACCAGCCAGAACAGCCTTCAGCGATAAATATTTATTTTTTAAAGGTGCACGTTTATATAACTATATTAATAGAAAACTTTCAATCTACTCAAATACAACTCTAGAATGTAAGAAAAAAGTAGTCAATTGGCTTCTTACTCTTAAGTATGAGGAAACAGAGGAACTACTGAACACGCACACAGATATCTATCATCCACACACAATCACAAACACAACACACTCACACTCACACTCACACGCACGCACAATCACACACACCCCAAAACATTTTCACTTCCATAACTCACTCATCTAGCACACTCCCAAACTAACTGTTCTTTATTTTGTTAGAACCGACATACTTGTTCGGGTCAAGGAGGCCAGGAGACCCATGTCACAAGTTTTTTTACTTAGTATGGGCTCCTGTCTCACTTCCTTACATTAATATTGTTAAAATGAACGGCATTTGTACTATGGGAGAAATAAACATATTTTATTTATTATTATTTTTATTATTTTTATTTTATGTTTTTTTTTCTCCGGTTAACCGGGTGCTTGGTATCTGATGACGACACGGGCCTAAGCCAAGTGTTCACCAGTTGGGTTGATGACGTTTTGGTTATTATCTGGGTGTGTTTGAATAGCTGTGATAGAGTGTGTGCCTATGTTTTGGTGTGTATCTATTTGACATTGAAGGAACTTTCGAACTAGTCGGCAGGTGTTTAGAATCACCGCTTTCTGAAGTAATTGATAGGTGTTTGGAGGTAGGCTAAGGGATTGAAGGGATTGATGGAGCTGTTTAGGTATTACACCGGTTGTGGATAAGACTATGGGGATGATGGTGACTTTTTGTAAATGCCAGAGACGTGTTATTTCGTCTTTAAGTTCAATGTATTTGGTTAGTTTTTCGGCTATTGTATGCTGCATGTTGTGGGTGTTTGGGACGGCGATGTCGATCAAGTATCCGGTCTTGTTGGTTTTGTCTATGAGTGTGATGTCTGGTCTGTTAAAATGAATTGTGCGGTCGGTAAGGATGGCTCGATCGAAGTACAGTTTGGTTGTAGAGTTTTCTAAGACGGTTTCTGGGGTGTATTTATAGTATGGTACTACGGAATTAATTAGTTTATACTGATGGGCTAGTTTCTGGTGAATGACATTTGCGACTTGGTCGTGTCTATACTTGTAATCGGTCTGGGCTATTGATTTATACATGCGCCGGTTATATGTTGTATGGTTTCGGGTGAGCTATTGGATTTTCGACAAATATCATTGTTTAAGTTCTTTATGATGTATTTTCTATAATTTCTTGTTTCAATTACTTGATCTTGTATCGCCATCATGAACCCTTCAGTCTCCGGGAAGAGTTCACCTCGATTAAGCCATGCGTTCGACGCCTCTTTGTCGACATTTTGTTGGCATAAATCTTGGCGGTGTCTGCCGTGCAGAGACTTCTGGGTCCATTCTAGCAGTTTGGTCTTGTCGTCGGTGATTCTTTCGTTGTTCTGTTCAGATGTGTCTTGTAGATTTAAGGGTGTGTAGCGTCGGTCGTTTTGGGATATTAATTTGTGAAGTGTGGATGATGAATTTTTCATGTAAAAATACTGTCGGAGAGTTTTGATCTGCTTATTATGTAAATTCAGAATATCTATAAGTCCTCTACCTCCTTCTTTCCTGGGTAAGGTCAGTCTTTGCAGGCAAGATCTAGGGTGATGTTTACGGAATTTGGTCATTGTTGTATTAATTTTGCGCTGTAGGTTCTTAAGGTCTGATTTGGTCCAGTTAATTATACCAAAAGAATATGTGTATGTATTGCGAAGGTGTTAATGGCTTTTATAGTGTTTCGTGAGTAAAATTGTGTTTTAAGAATTGTGTTAAGGCGGTGTTTAAATTGTTGTGTAAGTTTATTTTTAGTGTCTTTCTGTAGTATCTGGGATGACTGTGCGTAACCTAAGTATTTATAAGTCTCCTGTTCATCTAAAGATTCTATCTGCTCTCCAGATTCTGTGGTGTAGTGGTGCCTGTAGTTCTGTCCTGCTCTAACTGAATTTATTTTGCATTTATCTATACCAAATTCCATCTGTATATCATTGGTGAATTGTTCTGTAAGGTTAGCTAGTTGGTATAGATCGTTTTCAGATTTTGCAAACAATTTAATATCATCCATATATAATAGGTGACTTAGGGCGTTGTTTTGATTTTGAGGTTGTTCGGTATTTTCTTGATTTGCTAAAGGTATTCCAAATGGGCTTGAGTTTAGTATATTGGAAAGCGGGTTTAGAGCAAGGCAGAACCACAGCGGACTCAGTGAATCTCCTTGAAAAATCCCTCTTTGTATTTTAATTGGGTTAGTTTCTATTGTTTGGGTTGTGGTCGCCAGCTTGAGTACAGTGGTCCATGTACTCATCATAGATTTAAGGAACTTTACCAAAGTTGGGTGAATTTTATAAATTTCTAAAACTTGAATCAGCCACGAATGGGGAACCGAGTCGTAAGCTTTTCTGTAATCTATATACATACTATATAAGTCAGATTTGGTTTTGAGGGTCTTTTTAGGATCACCGAGTCAATGATTAATTGTTCCTTGCAGCCTTGGCTAAACCTCCGACATCCTTTTTGCTGTTCAGCTAGAAGACTATTGCTGTCTATATGTTTATATATTAGCTCAGAGATACATGATGTCATAATTTTATACAAGGTCTGCAAGCATGTGATGGGTCTGTATTTAGCGGGGTTAGAGGGGTCACAATGAGGGTCACAATGAGGGTCACAATGAGGGTCATCAATGAGTCGTGGTGGCCTAGTGGGTAAAGAACCAACCTCTCGAGTATGAGGGTGTGGGTTCGATTCCAGGTCAGGCAAGTACCAATGCAACTTTTCTCAGTTTGTATGTACTTTCTAAGTAATCTTAGACACCAATGGCTGATAAAAAGGTGAAGGAAAACATCTTGAGGAAACCTGGACTATATAGTCTGAAATCACCAACCCGCATTGAGCAAGCGTGGTGATTAATGCTCAATCCTTCTCCGTGTGAGAGGAGGCCTGAGCCCAGCAGTGGGACGATAAAAAGGCTGTAACACAACACAACACAGAGGGGTCACTAGGGTCTTTGGGTATCATGAATGTTGTGCTGGAAGTAATATATGAGTGTATTGATTCGGGGTTTTGGATAAACTTGTTTATAAAAGTGTGTAAATAACCATGAGCTGCTGTAAATTTTTTGTACCAGTAACTATGTATGTGGTCCGACCCTGGTGCTTTCCAGTTGTGTAAGCGGGAGAGTACGTTTTGAAATATCTGTGGGGATATGTGTTCAAATACCATTTCTGGAGTGTTACTGTTTTGTATCTGTTCTATTTGTATCCATTCTGCTTGTGTGTTGTGTTCTATTGGTTGTCCGGAACCGCGTCCGATCCGCTGGTCCCAGGTGTGTCTCGTTTATGAGCGCCACGTCGATGTCTTGCTGTTGCAGGAGATGGCGAAGTGGTGCGACCTTCTTCCGGAGGCCGCGGGCGTTCCAGTGTAGGATCCTCAACGGCCTAGCCATTGTAGAGGGCAAGTACTGCCGTCAGGCCGTCGAGGACCGCTTCTTCGGGGCTTGCTCCTTCCCGGAGTGCCCTGATCACGCCGAGAAGGATGTGCACCGCCCGGGCCGTCCGGCTTTGGCCGCTGGAGTCGCTGGTGTCGGCCGGCGGTGGCGGCGGCCGCCGGTGGGGGCGCGCGGCGTCGCGCTGCTGCAGCGGTTGCGGGCATGTGGGCGCGAGCGGCGCCGGGGGCAGCTCCTGTGCCTCCACTGCCTCAGCGCGCCGCGTTGCCCGGCGTCTGCGTGGTGCCATCTCCTGCACTGGGACAGCTTCTGGTGGCTGCGTCTGTGTCCGGGACTGGGGCGGAGGCGCGGCGGTTCCTTGAGGCTTCTTCCCTCTCCTGCCGCCGCGCTTCCTGCGTCGTGGTCCGGGAGTTCGGTTGTTCGCCGCCGCCATGAAGGTGGTGGTGGCGTCCGCCTCTAGCGGCCGCTCCGCGTCCGTGTGTCGCGGTGCGTCCGGCCGGCGTAGAGGGGCGGTGATGGCGACGGTACCCGCCCACCTCACCTGGGCTTCCTCCCTGTAGACGGGGCATCTGATGCTGCACGCTGGGTGCTCCCCGCCACAGTTGGCGCACGTTGCGGGCTCCTCCCGGGGCCGGGGGCAGTCGCGTGCGTGATGGCCCTCGCCGCAACGTACGCAGGCGAGCGGGCGGTGGCAGTTATGCGAACTGTGCCGGAACTGCTGGCATCGGTGGCACTGGGCCGGTCCGCGTTTTCCACGCCACGCCTCTATCTTGACACCGCGCATGTTGAGCAACACGGCGGTGTCATAGATGGCCCTTATGTTGGGCGTCTTCTTTAGTATTGCGTGGAATACGCAGCCGGGTCTTCCGCGTCGCGCCTTGATGTGGCGGACGTACTCCGGCTGGTATCCCAACTCGCGCAGCTCCTCCTCGATGTCGGTGGGGTCCGTGTCGGCAGGCAGCACCCTAATGGCCACCTTCAGGCTGCGCTCCGCTGGCAGCGAATAGGCGAACCAAGACAGGCCGCTCTCTCCTTCGAGGGTGGTCAGGTATTGCTGGACCACCCTGTATTCATCTTCCGTCTCCGGGCTGAAACGTACCCCGGCTTGGTAGGGGCGCGCGTGGGGAGGGAAGCCCAGCCTGTCCCTGAGCACCCGGAAGTGGGCGGCCCAGTCAGGCATCTTCTCGACTACCAGCGGCGGGTAACGAGGCTTTTTCTTTGGGGGGGCTGCTGCTGTGGCAGTGGTGGTGGTGTCGCTGGCAGTGGCGGTGGCGGCGGCGGTGTCCCTCGGGGGCGTGGTGCGGCGTGCCATCTCCGCGAAGGATGGCTGCGGGGCCTGCACACAATACCTTTTGGGGTACTCACCCTCCGCGGCGGCATCGTCGTCGTCGTCCGGGCTGCGCTGGCGGCGCTGTGCCCTCTCGGGCTGGGTCCCCGGCTCGACGCCTTCTTCATCCTCCTGGTCCGAGGCGTCCTCCAGGTGGGGCGGTGATTGGTCCCTTAATGGGGAGTACTCCCCCGATGCCACCGACATCTCTGACCCGCTGCGCGAGAGACTTCCCGGCATAGCCACCGGTGAGTCCTGCGCAGAGGTCCGCGGCGGTGGGGGGAAGAAATTTGATGAAAACCACAGCCGCTGCGGCGTCACCGTCCGCTTGTAGCACAGCGTCGGGTGCGCCGGGGTGGCGGCGGCAGGTGCGGAGGGGCCCGCGGGGTGCGGGGAAGGCGCGTCCTGGTGTGTCGCAGGCCCGTCTGGGCGCGCAGGTTGTGCGGTGGGGAGCGCGTCGAGACGTGCGGCGAGCGCGGCAGCGCGTGCAGGCAGCGCAACGGAGCGCGCAGGCGGCGCGGCAGGGCGCGCGACAGCACGAGCAGGCAGCGCATCGGGGCGCGCGGGGGGCGCGACGGGGCGCGCGGTGGACGTGGTCGAGCGCGTGGTGGGCGCGGCGGCGCGCGCGGGGGGCGCGACAGATCGCGCGGGTGGTGCGGCGGAGCGCGCGGGGGGTGCGGCTGAGCACGCAGCTTGCGCACCAGTTCGCGCACTGTTGTCACTCGCGGCGTGGCGCGTGGCGGAGCGCGCGGGTGGCGCATCGGAACGCGGCGGCACTGCGTCCGAGGGCGCGGGGTGTGCGGCGGGGCGCGCGGGGGGTGCGGCTGAGCACGCAGCTTGCGCACCAGCTCGCGCACTAGTATCACTCGCGGCGTGGCGCGCGGCTGAGCGCGCGGGGGACGCAACGGCACTCGCGGGCTGCGTGTCCGGACGCGCTTGTTTGTTCGCGGCGGAGGGGCGGGGTTGCGGTGGGGGGGCGCGCACTTGCTGCGCTTGTCCCACCGTTGCTGGTCCCGGGGGCTGCGATGGCACCGGGCGAAAGTTGGTTGGTCGCACGGGGACGCTGTGCCTCGCGGTGATTTTCGCTCCACTGCTGGTACTGCCACTGCCAGCAGGGTGAGCGATGTCGCCGCGGGTGCTTGGTCCTCTTCTCACCTCAGCGGGCCGCTGCGGCGCGTCGTGCGACTCGCCACCGAGACTCGGCAGCGATGTCGTTCGGTGCGCCCGTGCGGGAGCGCGGGGGGGGGAGGGGGAGCGCGGGGAGTCGCGACCTGAGCCGCGAACTCCCGGCTTCGGCATGTTGGCTTCTTGATGGGGCGTTCGCCTCCGCGACCATCGGTGCTCCAACAGAGCACTGGACGGCGATGGTGGCGCCTCCCGGCACTTCGGCACCTGTAAACAAACGCCGAAATGAGTCCGGGTGGCTCCGAGCTTGGGTGGGTCCGTGCGGCTTCCTCAGCGATTGCGAGTACTCTACGCGGCGAACGGGCCAATCCCTATATTCTTACAAAATACATTTTGTCTTAGAGTATCGCTAGTAACGAAACCATAGCGCGCATTTAAACGCGACAACGCCATCTATCGAGCGAGTAGGAAGCTTTCAAATGTTAGTCGCAAACATACCACCCACCAAGGACGTTACTGAAGAAACGTCCTTCTAAAATGAACTAAGGATGAACTATACATAAAATTAACATTTGAACTAACTCAACTTTAACTCATTTGTTGTTTTATACTGACTTGATTTTACTTGTATTTCTTTATTTTTTCTCTGATGCAACTTGGCATTTATTGAACATGTATGTTAATATTTAAACAATTATACTGCATTATTTGTTAAATTTGAATTCCAAATTATGTATTCTTTAGATATTCTCCATTTTATTTTTATAATTTATTATTGTATTCCGTCTTCGAGCCGATGAATTGCGAATGTTATGTACGCCATTATTGTCACATGCATCAGGCCATAAATTAAAAAAATAGTTTAAGTTACCAATGTTAAATGTTTGTGATGTGGCAGTACTTTTTTGAATAAATAAATAAATAAATAAACTACATAAGCGTTTGCACTTGTACATTAAATTCGAACCAAATTTACACATTCTTACGATTCGGTGATCGCTACCGGTTTTTACCCGGTAGCGATCACCGAATCGTAAGAGCCTCGCTGAATATCAATGTTAAACTTGAAAGGTCCAGTCTGATGAAGTCTACGCTCCGACCTACTCGGTCCCATATTCAAAACCCGGAAAGCTTTCAACTCGAGCTCTCTAATCGCTTTGCTTGCCTCGAGAACTTAGTGTCAGTGGACGAGATCAACGACGGGCTAGTGGAAACTGTCCGCACGATAGGGTCTAAGTTTTTTAGACCCTGCCGTAAAGATAGACCTCAAAAACTGTCCGAGCAAACCTTAAACCTCATGGCTGAACGACGCTTGCTACAGTTGCAGTCTTCCCACGACCCGAAGTCATATAGGCAGCTCAATAGACGAATATCCAAGTCCTTGCGACAGGCAATAACTATATATAACATAGTATATATATCTTATTGACAAAAGACACGGAAAACGATACAAAATGCAAAGAAACACTAATGAGTCAAAGAGAAATGAATAAAGTTACCGACCAATGCAACAAAAGCAAAAGTAAAATTTATAATAGCTAACAGAAATAGAATTCATACCTAAATATTAGTTAAGAAATCTCTAAGTAATTACTTCAAATAAATATTAAGAAAACATAGCTAAATCGTTGTTAAGTTTGTTAATCGCCTTTAAGTAAATTTAGACCTAACACCGTAAGAACATAACAAGCACTGCTAGGATAGTTAAACTTAGATATTATATGAAGATAGAATTGTCACGTAGAATAAGAAACGAAAATGTAGACCTAAGAAATAAGTATAAGCATAAAGAAACACTAGCACTGTCTAAAGTAAAAATTGTTACTAGAAAAATGAATGTAATAGTCAACCCTAGCAGTTAATTTGTAAAGCAAAAAAATTACACTAGTTTACAAAATCAAACTTTTTGCCTGTTGCCGTGGATTTAATGGCTGGTAACATTCATTTATGTTTATTTTTTATTAATTCTACCCGCAAATATTTTTTTGTAGCTCGACTTTACTTGTTATTGACTTTTTCATTTCTGAACATTTTTTAGTCGCTTAAGTACGTATTTTATTGTGTTTATACAAATATGTGAAGTTTTTACAACATGAGTAGTTCAAGAGACGTTGTTTAAACAATCCAAACCATGTTTGTTACTTATGTGGAGAAATGTGTTTGATAAGTGTAGAAATGTCATATCAGAGACGCTTAAAAATACTTCCTTTTTATATTTTGGAATGTTGTTGGATAAAAATGACAAATCTTGGGCTCCTGATTGTATTTGTAAATCGTGCGTTGAATACTTGAGATCATGGAAAAGTGGTAAAAGAAGTTCTTTTAAACTTAAAACACCAACTATTTGGAAAGAATCGAAAAATCATCTCGACGACTGTTACTTTTGTAGCGTGAACATACACAGCTTAAACACTAAAAATCAAGCTAAATGGCAAAACCCAAGTATTACACGTGTTCAGCGTCCAGTGCAGCATTCACTTGAACTTTCAGAGAATAAAAATTATATTGAATTTTGAAAAATTATAATGAAAATTATGTTGAACTTGTCGAAGACCTGCTTTTAGAATTAAGAGATATGGGATGCAATATGAGCATAAAACTTCACTTCCTCTTCAGTCATCTGGACAGATTTCCGGAAAATTTAACAGATATGAGCGAAGAGCAGGGAGAGCGTATGCATCAAGATTTACGTGTCATGGAAGAACGTTATCAGGGTTTTTGTGATATAAATATGATGTCTGACTATTGCTGGTCTCTGATACGCCATTTCCCTAAGTCTACACATAAGAGAAGAGCTTTAAAGCGAAGTTTTTTGGAACTAAACAATTAATATAATTTTTAAATAAATATTCTTTTAGGTAAATACACGTTTTTTCTCTATAAACCGCACTTAGCTGAAACTCAAAAACTAGAGCTAATAAAAAAAAACTACTAATTGTTTTAAATATGGTTCAATATGAGTAGTCAACAACAGCTTAAAAAATCCCGGCAACATATGTACTGTAAACTAGTGTTATTTATAAGAGAAATTAAACTGTAACTGTATTGTAACAATAAATTTTAGAAGTAAAACATAGACTAACGTAGAATAAGGAATGTAAAGCACATTAAAAAAGAATGTAAACGAAAAACATGTAAACGATGAAACTGTAACAATAAAACCACAATTGTGTTAATAAATACTACCCCGAAAAATAAAACAATACACAGGAAGAGTAGCGGGAGTCCCACCCGGCTAAGAAAGAAAGATGATGAATGAAAGAAAGATACAGTATGAGGCATGTAAGTGCGAGAGGCATACAAGTGAGAACTGGAATGAATGAGAAACATAGATAAATAAGGTCCCGTTGAGCCCATGAACGGGGAAAAGCAAAAAAAAAAAAAAAAAGTCCTTGCGACACGATCTGCGTCTCTTTAATACGAATCGTGTAAAAGAGACCATACAGCGAAACCAAGGCTCCAAAGTGTTCGCAAAGGACAAGTCTATTGGGCAAAGCCAGATGACTAAGCTGAAACGGGAGGATGGCAGCATAGCGTCGACCAAGGTTTATTTTATTTCAAAACAACATTACATTGTGTAGAACATACAACTTACAACTAATAGTTAAAATGATGTTACAATTTAATTCCCTGACACAGTTATAATTGTAAGAAATCTGATACAGAGTACAAACATTTTTCTAACAAAAATGCCTTTAATTCCTTTTTAAATTAATTAGGGCTATAAATTAATAGTTTGAGATTAGTTGGTAGCCTATTAAACAATTTCACTGCTTGGTACCCTGAGCAATGCTTAGCTATATAAAAATTTGGAGCTATCTTGTGCTTGAAGGTTTTCCTTCTTCTACTTTCCCGTATCTTTCTTTCCTCTTGTGATTCAAACTGATGAATATACTTAGCAAAGTGACTTAAGGTAGTTAATATATATAAACTTGGAACTGTTAGTATTTTTAATACTTTAAAGTGTTCTTTGCATGACTTTGTCTGTGCGATCCTAACAATAAACTTATGGCACGTTTTTGCAAGACAAACGCTCTCTGGCTGTTATAATTGTAGCTGTTTCCCCAAAGCATGATGCTGTATCTTAACCGAGATTCTACTAGTGCATAGTAAATAGCCTTAAGCTGCTTAAGATCCAAAAAATCTCTAAGGCTCCTGAGTGCATAGCACGCTGTTGAAACAGAAGAGTCAACAGCAGCGAGTTCATGTTTCCAATTTAAATTCGCATCTATGATAACTCCTAAAAATTTAGCTTTGTCTACTAATTCGATCTTATCTCCTTGGATCTGTACATCTAAATTATCTCTATTGCAAGTTGTAGTCTTAAATAAAATTATGTTAGTCTTACTAGTGTTTAATATTAACATATTGGCTGAAAACCAGTCACTGAGATTTTGGAGGCACTTATTTACAGTTGCTGTCAAATTTTTTAAGTCATTTGCAGCAGTTATTATATTTGTGTAATCTGCAAAAACAACAAGTCTAACATCTGGCTGAACATTACGCATATAATTTATTAAGTCATTTGTGAAAATAATGAAAAGTATAGGTCCAAGGATTGAGCCTTGGGGTACAAGGCAGAGGTTTTAGGCGAGATCGAGAGGTTCTATGGACAGCTATACACTTCGGTCGCAAAGTCCGTTGACAACTTGGCAGGAGATCCAAGAGCCAAGCTGTCCCGACATTATACCGAAGATATCCCGGACATCAGTCTATACGAGATTAGGATGGCCCTGAAGCAGCTTAAGAACAACAAGGCGCCGGGTGAGGACGGAATTACTTCAGAGCTTCTGAGAGCGGGTGGAACAACGGTACTTAAAGTCCTCCAGAAGCTCTTTAACTCTGTCCTGTCCGAGGGCAAAACGCCTGAAGCATGGAGCAGGGGTGGGGTGGTGTTGTTCTGCAAAAAAGGTGACAACAGCCTATTGAAGAACTACAGACCAACTACGAACCATCACACTTCTGAGCCATGTTTATAAGCTGTTTTCAAGGGTTATCACGAACCGTCTCGAACACAGGCTTGATGACTTCCAGCCTCCCGAACAGGCCGGTTTCCGAAGAGGCTATAGTACCATAGACCACATCCATACGCTGTGGCAAGTTATACAGAAGACCGAGGAGTATAACTTGCCATTATGCTTAGCGTTTGTGGACTATGAGAAAGCCTTCGATTCGGTGGAAACATGGGCGGTACTTGAGTCACTCCAACGATGCCATATTGACTATCGGTACATCGAGGTGTTGAAGTGTTTGTATAATAACGCCACCATGTCGGTCCGAGTACAGGAGCATAGCACGAAGCCGATTCCATTGAGAAGAGGCGTAAGACAGGGGGACGTTATCTCCCCGAAACTGTTTACCGCCGCAATGGAAGACGCCTTCAAGCTCCTGGAATGGCAAGGACTTGGCATCAACATCAACGGCGAATACATCACTCACCTTCGGTTTGCCGACGACATCGTAGTCATGGCAAAGTCGATGGAGGAACTCAGTATGATGCTCGAGGGCCTCGACCGAGTTTCACAATGGGTGGGCCTGAAAATGAACATGGACAAGACGAAAATTATGTCAAATGTCCATGTTGAGCCCACCCCAGTCTCTGTTGGAAGCTCGGTACTCGAAGTTGTTGACTCATATATCTACCTAGGACAAGTAGTCCAATTAGGCAGGTCCAACTTCGAGAAAGAGGTCAACCGCCGAATCCAACTCGGCTGGGCAGCGTTCGGGAAACTACGCAATGTCTTTTCGTCCGACATACCTCAGTGCCTCAAGACGAAAGTCTTCAACTAATGTGTGTTACCAGTGATGACTTACGGCACCGAAACGTGGTCTCTCACTATCGGCCTCATCTCAAAGCTCTAAAGTCGCTGAACGAGCTATGGAGAGGGCTATGCTCGGTGTTTCTCTACGTGATCGAATCCGAAACAAGGAGATCCGTAGATGAACCAAAGTCACCGATATAGCCCACCGGATTAGCAAGTTGAAGTGGCAATGGGCAGGCCATATTGCTCGCAGAGCGGATGGCCGATGGGGCCGAAAAGTGCTGGAATGGAGACCACGGACTAGCAAGCGCAGCGTAGGACGTCCACCAACGAGGTGGACAGACGACCTTATAAAGGTCGCCGGAAGACGCTGGATGCAGGTCGCTTCCAACAGGTATCTGTGGAGATCAAAGGGGGAGGCCTATGTTCAGCAGTGGACGTCCTATGACTGAGATGATGATGATGAAATTTACACATTATGACTCATATACAATGTATATATGTATACGTAGTTATCCATAATAAATATAACAATTTGACCTTATACTAACAAAGTGTAAACGTGAATGACAATATCTTAAATTAACTAATATAGATATGGAAATTCAATTTAACAATATAATGTGATTTTGCACATTTGATCTAAAATTAAAGTAGTGTTAGCTGCCAGTAGTTATAGTTCCCGGCACGTAACTTGGCAAGAATCGTGAGTTGAAAACAGGTCCTATTTTTTTCAAGCATACTTAATCGCCAATAAATGATGTCAATAACCATAGAATAATGCACAAGCAATAACAGGGACCACTTTTTTGTAGAATTTAGTGCACTATGTGCGAGTTCACACTTATTAAAGGTCCCAAATCCTTGCCAAGTTATATGCCGGCTACTATACATAGAGGGCAGTAGAAACGAGCGACCATAGACACCTCGCCATTCAGCCGTGCATCTATGCTTGGAGGATTCTTTTTTCGAACGTCATTGTGTCAAGACATGATATAGTTTGACAGAATAAGATTTTGCCGCGTTCTTGACTAATCTTAGTTGATTTTCATGTTAAAACTATTTCTTTAACTTTCCTCGTTAAAAAAACCTGCTTCTGGTTTTTAAGATCAGAAGTGGGATAGTCTCACTCCCACTATAAAGTTTTTGATTTCAGTTTAGATTCATTGGCACTTTTATTAAGTACGACGCGGTGTAAGGATATCCGCCATTATCGAAGTTTTTGCCGTTCTATTTTAATTTTGTAATGGATTGCAGTGCGTTGCAATCTACGCAACGGTATATTCAAGATGCTATGCAGGCAGCTCGAGAATTGCACGAGCTTAGTACGCTGATGCTGCTCTCGTGTGTTTTGGGTGGAATGATTTTCTGCCTATGTATTGCTGTGGTGTCCGTGAACAACATGCCTTGCTCCTACTATGCTCGAGATGTTATGGAAAGAATCTTGTAATGTTCCTACCTGTATGTAAATGGTGAGATCAATCCGATTTTATTTAGCCTTTATGTAATACATGTCTTGTAATCCGTCTTGGTGGTTTATTGGTTAAAGACATACTGAAAGTGTATGAGAACTTGAGTTAGATTCTTAGGTGCCATCGCTCATGACCAACAGGTTCTTTTTATACAAAAGGTTAGATAAATGTTTTAAAGCTTGAACAAGGTGTTATACAAGCTGGAACAATAATGTGCATCTTTTGGTTGCATTTGAAATCTTTTTGTCCCATGAAATCGGATAAGTAACAGGCCTACTATGTAAATGAGCCCAATAATATTTATTTCTAATGTTTCTGCTCATGAGAGTTTCAACAAGTACCCACACAGAAATATAAGTTTACTGCTTTTGTGATATAAATGCACACTGACTTGATTTTGACTGACTCAATTTGTTTTCATTGAAATGGAATAGTTAAAATTGTGCATCAGGCTCTAGATTTTTGGTGCCATTTTACAATTTACAAATTGAAAGTCTGTTTTCAGACCTTAGTTTTTATTTTCTTTTACTGATTATGTAATTTGGGTGCATTGATTTTTTATGTTAACTAATGTTCAAATCTGTAACATGACAATGCTTGAGAGTCTCAATTGAACGTTTGGTTACCTTAGCCAGATGCTTGCTTGCTTGTCTTTTGACTACAGGTATTGAGGATAAGCCTAAGCCGTGTGAGGTGATGGTGTAAACACTCCAGGTGCTGTGTCATTTGACATAGTAAGAGTGGTGTGACACTTCATGCTCCTCGGATGCTGTGCTGCTGCACAAGCTTTGCATGCTGTACGGAGTGCTGACGGCCAGTATCTCGTTTGGCATACTCCGGTAGTGAAAGCCAGTGGATAGCAGACCTGGCATGTCATGCTTTGAGGTCAGGTGATCTGTTCTATTGTTTTGATTACACATCGGAAGTAATTATGCTCTTAGCTGTATTAAGTGGAAAATTGTGTAATAATGTACCAACCATTGGTATTGAGTATTCTGTGTAGCAAAAGCTGAAGTGAAGTTAACTACACGTAACTTATTAAACCGTAATGGTAGTTGTGTTTTCAGCGTTGCTGATACATGATTAGTAATAATGATATTTCTGAGACATAGTTTCAAAGTCATGCCTTGAATTTATTTATTTGAGAGCGAAAAGCTTTCCAGATTTGGATGGTCAGAAGTGGCCGAACGAAATGTATGTCGTAAGTGCTTGTTCGCAGAATTATACAGAATGTGTAACGGCCATGTCGTGGCCCAAGCGCTTCTATGCTGGTGCTGCTGATTGCGGCACGAGCGCTGCTCTGCCGGTGCTCCTGGTCGCGGCACAAGCGTTGCTGTGCCGGTGCTGCCGATTGCGGCACGAGCGCTGCTGTGCTAGTGCTCCTGCTGGTTCTGTTGGCTTATGCCTTCCGAATAGTCTGAGCCTCTGGCTTACGGCTTCTGTATGGTCTGAGCCCATGGCTTATGACTTCCGTATAGTCTGAGCCCCTTGGCTTATGACTTCCGTATGGTCTGAGCCCCTGGCGTATGACTTCCGTATGGTCTGAGCCCCTGGCTTATGACTTCCGTATGGTCTGAGCCCCTGGCTTATGACTTCCGTATGGTCTGGGCCCCTGGCTTATGACTTCTGTATGGTCTGAGCCCCTGGCTTATGACTTCCGTATGGTCTGAGCCCCTGGCTTATGGCTTCTGTATAGACTGAGCCCCTGGCTTATGACTTCCGTATGGTCTGAGCCCCTGGCTTATGACTTCCGTATGGTCTGAGCCCCTGGCTTATGACTTCCGTATAGTCTGAGCCCCTGGCTTATGGCTTTTGTATAGACTGAGCCCTATTGACTTTGACTTGACTTGACTATGACTTCCGTATAGTTCAAGTATTTGTTCTTGATAACATCTTTCTTGATTGATAACACATTTCTTGCGCTTGAGTGCACGCTTGCGCTCACGGTATAACTAATTAGTAAAAGTAATTGTGTTTCTTCTTACATGATTTATGTTTCAGGCTTACACTCGGAACCAGGTTAAGATTTTTCATGATTTCTTTGTATGTTGTGTGTGTATATGTGTACAACTAATATGTTTCAGCCTTACACTCGAAACCAGGTTAATAATTTACATGATTTCTTTGTATCTTGTGTGTGTATATGTGTACAACTAATATGTTTCAGCCTTACACTCGACACACTTACACTGGGTGGTATAACAGTGTTCTGTTATTAATTTTGTACCTGATATTTGATTTAAAGTTGATGTTATTTATTTTCGAGTCGCTGGGTGGTATACTAGTGTTCTGTTAATAATTTTGTACCTGACATTTGATTAAAAGTTGATGTTATTTATTTTCCAGTCGCTGGGAGGTATACCAGTGTTCTGTTATTAATTTTGTACCTGATATTTGATTTAAAGTTGATGTTATTTATTTTCCAGTCGCTGGGTGGTATACCAGTGTTCTGTTATTAATTTTGTACCTGATATTTGATTTAAAGTTGATGTTATTTATTTTCCAATCGCTGGGTGGTATACCAGTGTTCTGTTATTAATTTTGTACCTGTTATTTGATTTAAAGTTGATGTAATTTATTTTTCTTTGTTTAAATGGATCAGTACTTTGTTTGAGGTTTGTAAAACCTCCAATAATTTTTATTCTGAAAGTGTCATGTGTTCAGAAAAACGATGACGACCACGATAACCAATCGAGATTTCAATATGATGAAATTGAGCCAGATCCAACTCGCTTATTGAATGTGCAGGTGTTCCGAGACTCAACCAGGCTCACCTAGATCCTGCCGAGGACGTCAGGGTGTCAGGAGAGGCCGTGTTAGCTGCCAGTAGTTACATAGAGGGCAGTAGAAACGAGCGACCATAGACACCTCGCCATTCAGCCGTGCATCTATGCTTGGAGGATTCTTTTTTCGAACGTCATTGTGTCAAGACATGATATAGTTTGACAGAATAAGATTTTGCCGCGTTCTTGACTAATCTTAGTTGATTTTCATGTTAAAACTATTTCTTTAACTTTCCTCGTTAAAAAAACCTGCTTCTGGTTTTTAAGAGTAGTAAATATTTGTTGTATATGTTGATTTTAAACATAAGTAAAGTGTAAATTTCCTCTAAAATAACATGCGTAAAACATAAAAAAACTTATTCAACTACGGGTAAAATACATATTTTGGATGTTGGTCCCTTGATGGTTGAGGATTTGGTGCGTAACGTGACGACACAGGTGATATTATCATTCCCAGGATGTTTTTGAATAATCCTACCTAACAACCAACGACTTGGCGGCAAGTCGTCCTCCTTGACTAGAACAATGTCACCAACCTTCGGCTCCGTAACTAGGGAAAACCACTTGTATCTATGCATCAAAGTAACAAGATATTCTTGGGACCAACGTGTCCAAATGATTCAAGCATACGTTGTATTAATTGCCAGCGAGATAAATGACTAATATTGGACTCTAATTAGTTGTGATCTGGTACATTTATTAATTGCTCTCCGATAAGGAAATGTCCGGGTGATAGTGGTAGCGGTTCACCAGGATCATCAACTTTAATTGTGCTCATAGGTCGCGAATTCAAACACGCTTCTATTTGACTGAGGAGTGTCGTCAGTTCTTCAAAGGTGAGAGTTGCCTCGCCGATCACTCGCTTCAAATGAAATTTGGTGGACTTCACTCCTGCCTCCCAAAGTCCTCCAAAGTTTGGACTATGGGGAGGAATAAAGTGCCACTCTGTACCATTCGATTCGAGGTGTTCGGCTATTGAGGCCTTTTTTTTTTTTTTTTCCGACGTTAAAAATCATCAAATGACCCCTCCCGCTGTGGGTTAGCAGCGGTGAGGGAGTGTCAGACTCTTACTGACTAAAAACCGTCGTGTTCCGTCATAAGCCTTTTATGTACCAGGGCCGCGGTATCTCTTTCGAACAACCAGCAGCCCCGGCAGGCCTTGGCCCTGCTGGGCCCCGCTGGGGTTGCTGACATCTCTTTGAGGAGCGCGTGGAACAACGCGCGCCGTCGACACGGGTCTGTCGTCTAAGTAGACAGAGGGACGATGAGCCACCCGAACTCACCGCCCACAGACCCACGCCTACGGTGGCCGGGAGTCATCTCGCGACACCCGGCGCCCATGGTGTCTACCTGCTCCGGCGGCCGGGATGAGAGGTGCGAACTCTCTGGCGTTCCGCCACCTCCTTCTCGAGCATGACCGCTTCGCAGAAGGAGGCGACGGCATCCCATTCCCTCTCGCCCCAGACCATGGCCTGAACCAGGGCCGGACGCGAGAGGTCGCCGCCGCCCAAAGCCTCGACGAGGACCCGGCGGTGCCCTTCCCATGCGGGGCACACCTGGACTGTGTGGTCCACCGTGTCCTCGGGGCTGTCCGCACAATGGTGACACCCGGGTGCCTCCTCACGACCGATGCGGTGCAGGTACCTCCCGAAACAACCGTGTCCGGTGAGGACCTGCGTCATGCGGTACGTGAGGGCGCCGTGACTCCTCCCGAGCCACTTCTCAAAGAGGGGACTTACCGCCACGATGGTGGCGTGCCCTGGCTATTGAGGCCTGGATAGCTGTCAACTGCTGCAACTCCCTGGAAGCACCTACGAATGTAGTGCCATTATCACTCCACAGTTTGGCACAATGACCTCGCCTTGACACAAAGCGTCTGAACGCCGCTAAAAATGTCTGAGTGCTCATGTCACTCACGGCTTCTAAGTGCAACGCGCGTGTGACCATACATACGAACAGGCATATGTAGCCTTTGTATGAACTATGGCTCCGACCCTTCGTTGTCCTCACACTAATAGGGCCAGCGTAATCAACACCGCTATGTAGAAATGGTCGTGCTGGTGTGCATCTAACAGCTGGTAGTGAACCCATGAATTGATTTCTAGTATTGGCCCTTTGCTTGGCACATGTCACACATTTGATGACATGATGTTTGACAAGATTCCTAATCCCAATAATCCAGTAGGCTGTCCTCAAGTAGTTAATCATAAGCTGAGGACCCCCGTGTAGGGTTTTATGGTGAGCGTCCGCTATTATTAACTTAGTTAGATAACTGGAGTGCGGCAGGACAATCGGGTGTTTCATCTGTTCACTGAGCTCTGACTTCTCTAGTCTACCTCTAACTCTTATGATGTCCTTATCATCGAGGTAGGTGCAGAGTAGGGCACGCCACCATCGTGGCGGTAAGTCCCCTCTTTGAGGAGTGGCTCGGGAGGAGTCACGGCGCCCTCACGTACCGCATGACGCAGGTCCTCACCGGACACGGTTGTTTCGGGAGGTACCTGCACCGCATCGGTCGTGAGGAGGCGCCCGGGTGTCACCACTGTGCGGACAGCCCCGAGGACACGGTGGACCACACAGTCCAGGTGTGCCCCGCATGGGAAGGGCACCGCCGGGTCCTCGTCGAGGCTTTGGGCGGCGGCGACCTCTCGCGTCCGGCCCTGGTTCAGGCCATGGTCCGGGGCGAGAGGGAATGGGATGCCGTCGCCTCCTTCTGCGAAGCGGTCATGCTCGAGAAGGAGGAGGCGGAACGCCAGAGAGTTCGCACCTCTCATCCCGGCCGCCGCGCTGGACCAGGTAGACACCATGGGCGCCGGGTGTCGCGAGATGACTCCCGGCCACCGTAGGCGTGGGTCTGTGGGCGGTGAGTTCGGGTGGCTCATCGTCCCTCTGTCTTTCTAGACGACAGACCCGTGTCGACGGCGCGCGTTGTTCCACGCGCTCCTCAAAGAGATGTCAGCAACCCCAGCGGGGCCCAGCAGGGCCAAGGCCTGCCGGGGCTGCGGGTTGTTCGAAAGAGATACCGCGGCCCTGGTACATAAAAGGCCTATGACGGAACACGACGATTTTAGTCAGTAAGAGTCTGACACTCCCTCACCGCTGCTAACCCACAGCGGGAGGGGTCATTTGATGATTTTACGTCGCTAAAAAAAAAAAAAAAAAAAAAAAAAGGTGCAGAGTGACCTTAATGGACTTGATTTCAACTGCATGTTGCCATGGTCCTTTAATTCATTATATTCTGTTGTAAATAGTTCCTTCTGTGTTTTTCTTATACAACATTCGAGTGCCGCGTCAAATTCTGTTCTTTGTAAATATCCCTTTCTATATATTTTGTTCTCCTTTAAAAATCTTCGACAGTATGCAACAATCCTAATTAATCCCTTTAACTGAGAAAATCGGTCAAAGAAAGATTCTGTTGGGATTATTGCTACATGTGCCTTTGCTAATTCTTCTAAATCTGTATTTAAATTATAGTTTGGCCTATTATAAACGACGTTCAGTACCTTGAGGAAAGCTGGTCCAGAAAACCATAAATCGTTATATATGTATATATACATATATAAAATAACAATATACTAAACAAACAATATATATGTAGTAAAACTACACAATACATAAACATAATACACATAAAAAATATATGCAGCCAAGCACGGTAAAGAAACTCATCTTAGTTTGGACTACACAGAGTATTTGCCTAAATTTAAAAATATATGTTATGACCTTTGGAAGGAAAATTTTAATAAACGGTCATTAGAAGTTGGAATATGGTACAAAACAATTCAATGTCAGCCTCTTCGGGTGCCTTGGTTCATGAACAGTACTTTAAGTAGAAAATTAGTTGTTATTGCTCATAGGATCAGATCTGGACATATTCCATGTAACAAATTTGCATTTTTGATGCGGAAAACTACTTCACCCAACTGTGAACAATGTGGGGTTGTTGAAGACCTACACCATTTGTTGGTGGAATGTGTCAAGTATGAGACAGCCAGAAATAATGTTATATCAACCTTGAATTTGAACAGGACTGACTTAGGTACTTTCCATAAAATCTTGTCCCAGCCAAATGGAGTTGATGCGAAAGTTTTGTTCGAATTTATGGCCCATTTATAATTGCCTGTATTTGTGAAGAATGTATGATTAGGGTACGATGGAACTGACATACGCTATGCGTAAAAGTTCCTTAAAATAAAAAGAAAAAAAAAAAAAAAAATATATATATACATACAAATATAAATGTCATTCATGATGATAAATAGTAATCCTTTACTCGTCTCTTGAATGCACCCAACGATGGGCTTTCGCGTATTGAGTGTGGAAAGGAATTCCAGGAAGCGGATGCACAGATTCTGCAGACGTTCGAGCTTGTCTAGAAGTTCCTCAGTCGCATCAAGGAAACAGACATCAGCGTAATCTAGTAGTGGGAGAAGAAGCGACTGAGCGAGAGTAATTTTGGTTGAAAAAGGCAGGAACTTTTGGAGCCGTTTAAGAGACTGAAACGTGCAAAATACTCTCCTGCTTACTTCCGCAATGTGTTTACCCCAAGACAAGTGGCAATCCATTAGCACACCCAGGTTTTTGACGTGCAAAGAGTAATTTATAATGACATTATCATACAAGAGTGGCGGAGGAGATTGCAACCTATTTAGAAAATATCTGCCACCAACAATGATAGCTTGAGATTTAGAGGGGTTGACTAAAAGTCCAAAGCTCTTAGCCCACTGACTTATGTTGTCAAGATCATTATTGATGGCATCAATTGTCCTAGGAAGCTCCTCAAGGTTACAATGTTGATAAAGCTGCAAATCGTCTGCATAGAGATGGTAATGTGAAGTAAGTGACTTTGTGATGGTGTTAATAAAAACGGAGAAAAGTAGAGGAGAGAGAACGCCGCCCTGAGGAACACCCGCAGCAAGATCACACCACTCAGAGGAACCCTCGTCAGAGCGAACCGACTGCGAGCGACCTCGAAGATAGGAACTAAACCACGCAATTACAGACGGAGATATATTAAGAGAAGAGAGGATTCCTAGGAGGATGTCAAAATCAACTGAGTTAAAAGCACTACTGAAATCCAGTAGTACCAATACAGTTAAGCGCCGGTGCTCCATAGCCAGGCGAATGTCATCCGTGATTTTCACCAGAGCGGAGACAGTGCTATGGCCCGGACGAAAACCAGACTGGTATGGACTCAGCAGGCTGTAAGAGGAAAGAAAGTGAGACAGTTGATTATTGACAACACTCTCAAGGACTTTGGAGAGGATTGGAAGTATGGATATTGGACGGAACTGGGAAACGGAGGAGGGATTGGGTACCTTGGGCAAAGGCAATACATGGGCTTTTTTCCATGCTGAAGGAAAGGAACTGGTAAATAAGGAGAAGTTAACAAGATGTAAAATCACCGGAATTAGTACACCAAGAATGGGAAGAAGCATTCGAAGATGAAGCCCATCATCTCCTACTGCTTTTGAGGAAATGGATAAAATTGAACGCTTTATATCCCCCTCTGTAGCTGGATGGAACGAAAATGAAGTACAATTTGGCAAAGAAGCATTTGATAGATAATTGAGAGTGCACAATTTAACGTTGTCATCCAGCGTCACTGGTGACTTCGAAAAATGTGCGTTGATCGTATGAAGATCTATATCGGAAGCGCTATCATTAGCAGCCTTGCCGATTCCAAAAGACTTGAGGAATTGCCATACTTGTGCAGTGTCAAAGTTTTTAATGGAGTTATGAATATGGCGTCTCTTTGCATCTCTACACATACGACTGCAGCGATTTCGCAGCCTCTTGTACGAAGTCCAGTTCTCCTCACTGGGATCACTTCTGTAGCGTCGTTTTGCCCTGTCCCTTTTCGCCATCATTTGTTTAATATTTTCCGACAACCACGGGGCCGGAAGATGTCTCACTCTAACCTTTTTGAGAGGAGCATGTTTGTCGAAAAGATCCAACACCAACTTATTAAATTCAGAGACCATTGTGTCAACATCATTGCAGTCGTAAACAGGAGACCAGTCAATATTGCCCGCATCCTCCCTCAAACGATCCATATCAATGTTCTTGAAACTGCGAAGGAAGAGAAATTTGGCTTTACGTTTAGGTGGACGAATCTTATAAGATAAAAATAGAAGATCATGATAAGAGAAAGAGGCAGGGAGTTGCCCATGAGTGGCTACTTTGCTGGAGTCGGATACTAGAATGAGATCTAGAAGAGAAGGATTACAGTGAGGGGCATGATGAGTAGCGTTAAGCTGAAGGATATGCATATTGACCGAAGAGACAAGAGAACGGAGATTGCGGCTGCGCACATCATCTTTAATCAAGCAAGTGTTGAAGTCTCCGAGGATAATAGTGTGTTCATATAAGGGTGTGAGATGTTCGAGCTTTGCCTCAAAAGATGAAAAATAATCGATTGTGCATAATGGATTGTAGAAAACCCCCAATAATAATTTGTTGTGATTAAAGGTGACTTCTATGAACAAATGCTCAGCAGATTTGGAATAATCACTCGGAGACTTGTCAACGATTTTATATGGCATGTCACCACGAAGATAAATGGCTACCCCTCCGCCTCCCTTGCCAGTTCTGTCGTTACGCACAAGCTTGTAGCCGGGCAAGGAGTATTGAGTGGAAGGGAGTGCTGGTTTGAGGAATGATTCTGAGACAAGGATAGCATGGACAAGGCTGGAGTCAAAAGAAGTTAACAGGTCCGCATGATGAGCAGGAATGCTTTGGGCATTTATGTGGACCATGTTGAAGAACTTGCGGTATGGTGAAAAGGCAGTAAAGAGTTGATCGCGAAGATTTACCGTATCATCACTGACCGCACTAGCAAAACTCTCATCAGATGCACAAGACGACGAGCAAGAAACAAAACTATCATCAAAATGATCAAACATGATAGATATAAGTAATAAAATATATATATATATATAAATAGTTCTGTAAAAATATATAACAAACGAATAAGTTACTAAAAAATTAAATAACAGTTACCTCAAAATCTCGATGCACTCGCCAGTTAGTGTAAGAGATCAAAAGACACGTGTCTACACTTTGAGGAGGTTTCTGAACGAGCCTTAACTAAGAAGTATAACATACAGGTTATGTCAAATGTCAAAGTCAAAGTGAAAGTAATAGGACAATATCAAAAGAAAACAACAACAAAAAAAAAAGTTAACAGTGACCGACATAGAAATAAATAAAAAAGAAAACACATTACGAATTAATTTTTTATTTTATAATATTTCTCTTTTTTAGTTGTGTTGTTTTCCAAACTACCCACAAAAAAAAATCTTAGCAGTAAATTATTTGGAAAAAATCTGTAGTAATCCTACATTAAAATCTAGTAATCTTAACGATTTACGTAAAATCACTAGTTTATTACAGGAATCCGTAAACGCTTTAAAATCCATTAAAATCGAAAACCTTGGTGAATTTATTTTGTTTTATTTATCTTCTCGCATATTAGACTCTGATACACGAAAACGATTTGAAAGTCAAAACAAAAGTCAGATACCTGCTTTTATCGAATTATTAACATTCTTACAAAATTACCTAAAAGTATTAGAAGCTAGTGAGCCTTTTAAATGTAATTCGAGCAATAGTTTGCCACCGATGGCACGTAGAAATAACAATAATTTTACGAAGTCAAAGTTAGGATCATTTCCCGCGCATTTTTACGATAACGGGGCATCGATGTCGTTCGATGAGTGCACAGGGCCATACTCAGATGCAGGGCCTCACTCAGGCGCGAGCCCTAACTTTAATAATACATCAAATGTGAATCTTGAGTCAATTTTAAATCAATGTAATTTGAATACAGGGTCGAACTCTAATACAGAGTCGCATTCTATTGACAACAATTTCATGCAAAATAATAATTTAAATAATCCTGATGTTCATGCATACGCAGTCTCAGATAAAAAATTTGGGTGTGTATGCTGTGGATATTTTCACCACACTATTTATAAGTGTCCGGTGTTTAATTCAAAAAATGTAAATGAACGTGAATCTTTAGCCAAATCAAAGCGCTTATGTTTTAATTGCTTAAAGCCCAATCATGCGGCTGATATGTGTATGTCCAAAGCTTGCTGTACCAAATGCAACGCGCGTCATCACACGCTACTTCATCGCGACAGGGCCCCACGTCAGCGTGTCCTGTGACTTCTTGTGCTACTCCAGCGGTTCCAGCTTCTTCTGCTGACCCAGTAGTTACTCTTAATTCTATGAATACAAGTTGCAACTTGCAGCAACATCGCTCATTAGTTTTATTAGGAACATGTGTGGTTAGGGCGTATGGTCCCTGTGGTGTTACACATCTTCGAGCACTTATTGATAGCGGTGCACAGAGTTGTTTTTTAACAACTGCCTGCGCACTTCGATTAGGTTTACCCTTACATAGTTGTGATTATTCTGTTGTTGGAATAGGACAGAATCCAGTGCTTGAAGTCAAGGGTGAAACATCATTTATTATTCAACCATTACACTCAGATCAACCAACTTTTACGATACGAGCGTCATGGAAGCTCTCACACATAAAATGCCTTCAGTAGAAATACCTTCTTTTGTCAAAGCTAACCTCAAGCACTTGGTTCTAGCTGACAGTGACTTTGATAAACCCGGTGACATTGATCTTTTGCTAGGCGCAGATATTTTCCATAGCATTGATAATGGTCAACGACTGGAAGTAGGCCCGGGTCTACCGGTAGCCCTACATAGTGTATTCGGCTGGGTTATCACGGGCAGAGTGACGCTGAGTGTTCGCCTCCAGCTGAAACGTCTACACTTTTGGCTTCCACAGCTGCCTTAGACAATGTGGTCAAGCGATTCTGGGAGGTAGAAGAGCCGCCTAAGCAAACGATTGTCAACCCGGAAAATGAAAAATGTGAACAGATGTACACAGACCTCGTTCGACGCAACGAAAATGGAAGATATGTAGTACCTATGCTACTAAAGGAAGAACATGAGCAGTTAGGAGACTCTCATCGCACGGCCTTATCCAGACTTCATAATTTGGAGAAACGGTTTCTTCATCACGAAGACCTGGAATACGATTATGGAGAATTCATGCAATAGTATCAAGACTTACATCACATGCATCAAGTTGAACCTTCTGACACAGATTTTAGATATTTGATTCCGCATCACTGCGTCATCAGACCTGACAGCACGTCAACGAGACTTCGTGTAGTTTTTGACGCCAGCGCGAAGACATCTAGCGGCATGTCTCTTAACGATATTGTCTACACAGGTCCAAAACTTCAAAACGATATCGTTGATATTGTTACAAAATTTCGTTTACACGAAGTAGTCTTCACAGCCGACATTTCCAAAATGTATAGAAATATCGAACTTCGTCCAGAGGACCGCAAGTATCAACATATCCTGTGGCGTAGCTCCACTTGAAGTCCGTGAATATGAGCTTAAGACTGTGACCTACGGCGTGAGCAGTTCACCATTTTTAGCCATCCGTACGCTACACCAGCTAGCAAACGATCACGGTGCATCATGGCCTGAAGCTGCTTCCATTCTGCGTCAAGACACGTTCATGGATGACGTCACTGCTGGCGCTCCTTCAGTTGAAGCTACCTTAAATCTGAAAAACGGAATTATTAATTTGCTGAATTGTGGTAAATTCGAACTACGTAAATGGAGTAGTAACTCACCTGAGTTCCTTGCACAACTTCCTTCTGAACATTGTCAAGTTCCAAAATCATTTTGTGATGATCAAAACATACAAACTTTAAAAATATTAGGTCTGCAATGGGACCCAAATCTAGATCTTTTTACTTATTCTCAATCTGAATTCACTCCAAAGTTTACAAAGCGTTCAATTCTTTCTAATGTTGCTCGCATTTATGATCCATTGGGTTGGTTAACTCCCATGGTGCTTAAAGCTAAATTGATTCTTCAAGCCTTGTGGAAACTTCAATTAAATTGGGACAATCCTGTGCCAGACAGTATTGCTCATCAATGGACTGAGTTTGTCTCTGAGCTCAGCTACCTCAAACAAGTACAAATTCCTCGGCATATTCTGCCCTCAGACGTAGTAGAATGCCAGCTCGTTGGTTTTTGTGATGGTTCATCCAAAGGTTACGGTTGTTGTATTTATTTAAGATCTGTGTGTAGAGGTAAAATTTCAGTAAAATTATTAATCGTGAAATCGAGAGTAGCTCCCATAAAACCAGTTACGATTAATCGCCTCGAACTTCTTGGTGCAGTACTTCTTGCTCGGGTCTTGAAACATATGGCTGACTTGTTAAATCCACACCTGAAGCTCTCTCGAGTGATTGCCTTCACTGATAGTAGTACAGTTTTATCTTGGCTTAATACTGAACCTTATAAATTAAAAACTTTTGTTTCGCATCGTGTAGTTAAAATTACCGATCTCGTACAGATTCAAAATTGGTATCACGTATCGACCTCCGATAATCCGGCTGATCATAGCAGTCGTGGGTTGTCATGTTCACAGCTGATCGCTTCTGGCGTGGTCAGGTCCATCTTGGCTTTCTCTAGAGACATCAGTCTGGCCAGTTTCACAGGACGTATACGTGCCACCTGGAGGTGTGCCTGAGGTGAAGAGCTTGCCTGTGATAACTCATTCCGCGGACTTAGTGCCTTTATATGAGGATCCGATTAAAAAATTATTAAGTCATTATTCTTCATTTTCACGTGTCCAAAGAGCATTAGCTTGGTTGTTGCGATTTAGTAAAGTCTTAAGAAAATTTACTTTCAATTATAAATCTTTGACTGTGGAGGAATTAGAAAATTCATTATCCCTGCTTGTTCAACACGAGCAGACGGAATACTTTGCTAATGAGATAGAGTCAGTAAAATGTGAAAGGACTTGTTCACGTCCTATTCAAAAACTTAATCCTTTTCTCGATCACCGAGGACTCTTGCGAGTGGGGGGGCGTTTAGTAAATTCAAAACTTCTACTCTCTGAAATTTACCCTTTGTTGTTACCAAAAAATTCACGACTGTCTGCACTTATAGTTGACTTTTTTTATTAACTTCATCTTCATTGTGGACCTAAAATGTTGCAGTCTATTATAAGTCGTAAATTTTGGATTTTGGGCATTCGCAATTTAATACGATCGCGGCTTTCCAAGTGTGTAACGTGCTTCAAAGTAAATCCCACATTAGTTTCACCTATAATGGGAAATCTACCGGCACCCCGAGTACAACCTTCACGATGTTTTTCAAAGATAGGGATAGATTTCGCAGGACCCTTCATCGTGAAAGAGAGTAAAAGGCGTAAGGCGCCTGTTTATAAGGTGTACGTCTGTGTGATGGTATGTCTCGCAGTAAAAGCGATCCAATCCTTCTTGAGCTAGTTACAGACTTGTCGACAAGTGCGTTTATCGCAGCTTTGGACAGATTCGTATCACGCCGTGGTCTTTGTCAACTTATTATCTCTGATTGTGGTACAAATTTTGTCGGGGCCAAGCGCTACTTAAGCGACGTCCACCAGTTTCTTTTCACTCAGGAGTCAGAACTTAATACGGAGTTTTCAAAGCGTAATATCGTGTGGCAACATAATCCACCAACTGTCGATGAAATACCACCTTAAACGAGTTGTTGGCTTACAAGTGCTAACGTTCGAAGAGATGTTGACTGTGCTGAATAAAGTAGAAGCCGTCCTTAACTCTCGCCCGTTATGCGCTTTGTCTAGCGATCCCACTGAGGTAGATGTCTTGACACCGGGTCATTTCATCACTGGTGGTCCTTTGGTATCATTACCGGAGATACCACTTACAGATACGTATTTCTCGCCTAAAGAGCGATGGCAATTGTTGCAAAAAATGACACAGAGTTTTTGGAAAATTTAGCAAAGAGATTATCTTCATACTCTGCAGCAGAGATGCAAATGGTTCAAAGACCAAGTCAATGTGCAAGCGGGTGATATAGTTACAATTGTGGAACAAAATCTTCCACCGTTGGAGTGGCGTTTCGGTCGTGTTGTCGAGCTTCATCCAGGCTCTGATGGTGTAGTGCGTGTTGTCACGCTACGTACGGCTAAAGGACTACTTCGACGGCCTGTAGTCAAGATTTGCCCTTTGCCTACTTCTAACTAAACCTTAACCTTTCCATTGTATTGTTATTATTGTTAATGTAGCTTAAAATCAACTTACTTTTAACCTTAAATTATAAACTTAGCATGGTAATCACGTAACTTACTAGGTAATTCAGCACGATTTGAACTCAAGCACACATAACACACATCTTTTAGTCTTTTTGACTCTTATTTTGTGAAATCCCTGGACTGATTTCAAGTGGGGGGGAATGTTTGAGCTTGCATGCATTCCTTGTTCCTTCCATTTCCCTCTCCTAGTTCCAAAAACTGCCACTCACCAAGCGAGACGTGGCGCCACCGTCAATACAAAAAACTTTCGCGCGAGTGCCAAAAACACGAGGCCGGCCGCCATAACGCGCCGCAAAATAAATTTAAAAACTATGTCTAAACTTCAATAAACTTTTTAAACTAATTAACAACTCCTGCAGGGAGTTACTGGGCGCCCATCAAACCATAAATAACATGTGTACAAGTGATCTGTGTACTGTGTGAGTGGATCAAGTAGCAGCAGCCGGCGGAACTTTGTAAGTACCTACTTAGTCCTATTTCCCATCGGTCCTGTGTGCAGCTTTCCATAAACCTCTCACAGAAAATCTCGTCCAGACTTGGTCTTTGAACCATTTGCATCTCTGCTGCAGAGTATGAAGATAATCTCTTTGCTAAATTTTCCAAAAACTCTGTGTCATTTTTTGCAACAATTGCCATCGCTCTTTAGGCGAGAAATACGTATCTGTAAGTGGTATCTCCGGTAATGATACCAAAGGACCACCAGTGATGAAATGACCCGGTGTCAAGACATCTACCTCAGTGGGATCGCTAGACAAAGCGCATAACGGGCGAGAGTTAAGGACGGCTTCTACTTTATTCAGCACAGTCAACATCTCTTCGAACGTTAGCACTTGTAAGCCAACAACTCGTTTAAGGTGGTATTTCATCGACAGTTGGTGGATTATGTTGCCACACGATATTACGCTTTGAAAACTCCGTATTAAGTTCTGACTCCTGAGTGAAAAGAAACTGGTGGACGTCGCTTAAGTAGCGCTTGGCCCCGACAAAATTTGTACCACAATCAGAGATAATAAGTTGACAAAGACCACGGCGTGATACGAATCTGTCCAAAGCTGCGATAAACGCACTTGTCGACAAGTCTGTAACTAGCTCAAGAAGGATTGGATCGCTTTTACTGCGAGACATACCATCACACAGACGTACACCTTATAAACAGGCGCCTTACGCCTTTTACTCTCTTTCACGATGAAGGGTCCTGCGAAATCTATCCCTATCTTTGAAAAACATCGTGAAGGTTGTACTCGGGGTGCCGGTAGATTTCCCATTATAGGTGAAACTAATGTGGGATTTACTTTGAAGCACGTTACACACTTGGAAAGCCGCGATCGTATTAAATTGCGAATGCCCAAAATCCAAAATTTACGACTTATAATAGACTGCAACATTTTAGGTCCACAATGAAGATGAAGTTAATAAAAAAAGTCAACTATAAGTGCAGACAGTCGTGAATTTTTTGGTAACAACAAAGGGTAAATTTCAGAGAGTAGAAGTTTTGAATTTACTAAACGCCCCCCCACTCGCAAGAGTCCTCGGTGATCGAGAAAAGGATTAAGTTTTTGAATAGGACGTGAACAAGTCCTTTCACATTTTACTGACTCTATCTCATTAGCAAAGTATTCCGTCTGCTCGTGTTGAACAAGCAGGGATAATGAATTTTCTAATTCCTCCACAGTCAAAGATTTATAATTGAAAGTAAATTTTCTTAAGACTTTACTAAATCGCAACAACCAAGCTAATGCTCTTTGGACACGTGAAAATGAAGAATAATGACTTAATAATTTTTTAATCGGATCCTCATATAAAGGCACTAAGTCCGCGGAATGAGTTATCACAGGCAAGCTCTTCACCTCAGGCACACCTCCAGGTGGCACGTATACGTCCTGTGAAACTGGCCAGACTGATGTCTCTAGAGAAAGCCAAGATGGACCTGACCACGCCAGAAGCGATCAGCTGTGAACATGACAACCCACGACTGCTATGATCAGCCGGATTATCGGAGGTCGATACGTGATACCAATTTTGAATCTGTACGAGATCGGTAATTTTAACTACACGATGCGAAACAAAAGTTTTTAATTTATAAGGTTCAGTATTAAGCCAAGATAAAACTGTACTACTATCAGTGAAGGCAATCACTCGAGAGAGCTTCAGGTGTGGATTTAACAAGTCAGCCATATGTTTCAAGACCCGAGCAAGAAGTACTGCACCAAGAAGTTCGAGGCGATTAATCGTAACTGGTTTTATGGGAGCTACTCTCGATTTCACGATTAATAATTTTACTGAAATTTTACCTCTACACACAGATCTTAAATAAATACAACAACCGTAACCTTTGGATGAACCATCACAAAAACCAACGAGCTGGCATTCTACTACGTCTGAGGGCAGAATATGCCGAGGAATTTGTACTTGTTTGAGGTAGCTGAGCTCAGAGACAAACTCAGTCCATTGATGAGCAATACTGTCTGGCACAGGATTGTCCCAATTTAATTGAAGTTTCCACAAGGCTTGAAGAATCAATTTAGCTTTAAGCACCATGGGAGTTAACCAACCCAATGGATCATAAATGCGAGCAACATTAGAAAGAATTGAACGCTTTGTAAACTTTGGAGTGAATTCAGATTGAGAATAAGTAAAAAGATCTAGATTTGGGTCCCATTGCAGACCTAATATTTTTAAAGTTTGTATGTTTTGATCATCACAAAATGATTTTGGAACTTGACAATGTTCAGAAGGAAGTTGTGCAAGGAACTCAGGTGAGTTACTACTCCATTTACGTAGTTCGAATTTACCACAATTCAGCAAATTAATAATTCCGTTTTTCAGATTTAAGGTAGCTTCAACTGAAGGAGCGCCAGCAGTGACGTCATCCATGAACGTGTCTTGACGCAGAATGGAAGCAGCTTCAGGCCATGATGCACCGTGATCGTTTGCTAGCTGGTGTAGCGTACGGATGGCTAAAAATGGTGAACTGCTCACGCCGTAGGTCACAGTCTTAAGCTCATATTCACGGACTTCAAGTGGAGCTACGCCACAGGATATGTTGATACTTGCGGTCCTCTGGACGAAGTTCGATATTTCTATACATTTTGGAAATGTCGGCTGTGAAGACTACTTCGTGTAAACGAAATTTTGTAACAATATCAACGATATCGTTTTGAAGTTTTGGACCTGTGTAGACAATATCGTTAAGAGACATGCCGCTAGATGTCTTCGCGCTGGCGTCAAAAACTACACGAAGTCTCGTTGACGTGCTGTCAGGTCTGATGACGCAGTGATGCGGAATCAAATATCTAAAATCTGTGTCAGAAGGTTCAACTTGATGCATGTGATGTAAGTCTTGATACTATTGCATGAATTCTCCATAATCGTATTCCAGGTCTTCGTGATGAAGAAACCGTTTCTCCAAATTATGAAGTCTGGATAAGGCCGTGCGATGAGAGTCTCCTAACTGCTCATGTTCTTCCTTTAGTAGCATAGGTACTACATATCTTCCATTTTCGTTGCGTCGAACGAGGTCTGTGTACATCTGTTCACATTTTTCATTTTCCGGGTTGACAATCGTTTGCTTAGGCGGCTCTTCTACCTCCCAGAATCGCTTGACCACATTGTCTAAGGCAGCTGTGGAAGCCAAAAGTGTAGACGTTTCAGCTGGAGGCGAACACTCAGCGTCACTCTGCCCGTGATAACCCAGCCGAATACACTATGTAGGGCTACCGGTAGACCCGGGCCTACTTCCAGTCGTTGACCATTATCAATGCTATGGAAAATATCTGCGCCTAGCAAAAGATCAATGTCACCGGGTTTATCAAAGTCACTGTCAGCTAGAACCAAGTGCTTGAGGTTAGCTTTGACAAAAGAAGGTATTTCTACTGAAGGCATTTTATGTGTGAGAGCTTCCATGACGCTCGTATCGTAAAAGTTGGTTGATCTGAGTGTAATGGTTGAATAATAAATGATGTTTCACCCTTGACTTCAAGCACTGGATTCTGTCCTATTCCAACAACAGAATAATTTATTAATCTGTGCTCTGGTGCCCAAAAACATGAATTTTGTCTTAGACGCGTTAAGTACTAGCGTATTGTTTTGAGACCAATTAAGGACCTGCTCAATTTCCTTCGATACATTGACCATAGCTTGTCGGGTTTCCATCGGTTTGAACGATGTATAAATTTGGGTGTCATCCGCGTACATGTGAGCCTTACAATGTTGGAGAGTACCTGGTAGGTCGGCCGTGAAGATGATAAATAAAATAGGACTTATAATAGAACCTTGTGGAACCCCTCTATCAACGAGTACACTTTTGGATTTAATTATATTACCTTTATCGTCTTCCGTTACTACTTGTTGGTGTCGATTTGTAAGGTAGGATCTAAACCATTTGCAAGTGTCGCTAGATATGCCGTAATGGGTAAGTTTAGCTAGTAGAAGTTCTCGATTCAAACAATCAAAAGCCCGCGAAAAATCCAATAGAACAAGCATGGAGCACCTACCAGCATCGGATTCAGACAGAATATCGTTGGTGACATGTGCCAAAGCCGTTGCAGTACCATGACCTGCACGGAAGCCTGATTGGTGTTGAGGCAAAATGTTATTGGCTTCTACGTATAATTTAAGTTGTTTTTCAATAATTCTCTCTATGACCTTTGACAGAACGGGTAGAATACTTATTGGTCGCAGATCTTTAAGCTCGTTAATATTTTTAGTTTTAGGTATTGGCTTTACCAATGCTTTCTTCCAAGAGTCTGGGAATACTTTAGTTTCGATGGATTTATTAATAATAGCCGTTATTGTGTGTAGTGTAGTGGGTAGTGTAAGTTGGATCATTTCACTATTAATGAGGTCATGACCATAAGCCTTAGTTTTAATGCTGTTCAAAGTGTTCATTACTTCTTTACAAGTTGTTTTTTCGAGGTTAAACAGATTTTTTTTAATGACAGTGTTCTTAAAATAATGTAGAGTTTCTAAATCTGCTTCCGCATTCCCTGGTAAATCTAAAAAGAATTTATTTATCTCGTCGGGATTGTTTAAGTCATTTGGGATAGACGGTTCACAAGGATCGCTGAAAGTGGAAGTGCTTTTAAGGTGTTTCCACATGTCTTTGGGCTTTTTGGCGTTATTATTAACATAGTATGTAAAATAAGCTTTTCTTTCGTTTCTCACGCTAGATGTCACAAGGTTTTTTAGTTGCCTATAGTAGTCCATATGTGACGGTATCTTGGTTTCATGTGCCCTGACTAAGGCCTCATCTCGATGTTGCATCATAATTTTTATAACGTCAGTTATCCAAGGAGTAGGGGCTTTAGATATTTAAATTCGCTTAAAGGGAGCATGGGTATCAAATAACTTGTTTATGTGTGTGTTAAACGTAGATACCATTTCATTTACGTTGCTCTGTTTCGCAATATTATCCCAAGGAATATTGTCTAAGTCACGATTAAAATTGGCCAAATCAATATTTTTGAATGAACGAACTGTTTTGAACTGTGGTACTGGTTTAGGTTTTTTTATATCGAAGTTTGCAATAACCATAGCATGATCGCTTATACTTGGATTGTGATGAACACTTACATTCAAACACCGTGCAGGTGTGTCAGTAATAACAAGGTCTAAGAGAGTTTGAGATGTATCTGTAATTCTAGTGTGTACTTTCACCATTTGTACGAGATCGTATTGCGTGAGAAATGTATTTAACTCCTTAGTAGAATTATTATCAGGTTCCAACATATTAACATTGAAATCTGACAGAAGAATGATATCCAAACTAATATTATAAATGCGAAAGTAACTCTGTCTGTCTGTCTGTCTGTCTTTCTGTCTGTCTGTCTGTCTTTTCTTCACGCCTAAACTACTGAACCGATTTGTGTGAAATTTGGTACAGACATAGTTTGAAACTTGAGAAAGGACATAGGATAGTTTTTATTACAAAAAATAAAAATAAAAAATAAAATTTATTACGGACATACAGTGCCATCTATTGGTCAAATCTATTGGTCAAATGTCGAGCTGTTCCTATGCTCCGTAGATAGATGGCGTTAATCGCGCAATGGTGTCATTACACGTGTTCGGTTCATGTTATTGTTTTAATTCATCGGAAAATCCATCAGAAAAATGTAAATAAACAGTAAAAAGGTGTAAAAAAATTAATATTAATATAATAAAAGTTTTACTACAAAGAAAATACTCTAACGGAGTATAGATAATTCTATTAGTACTACGCGCAATGGTGTCGATCGTTACACGAGTTCGGTTCATGTTGTTTTAATTCATCGGAAAAAAGTAAATAAATAGTAAAAAGGTATGAAAAAAATAATAACAATATAATACTACTTTTAGTAGAAAGAAAAT
This sequence comes from Helicoverpa assulta, assembly GCA_963856015.1. NCBI lineage: Eukaryota > Metazoa > Arthropoda > Insecta > Lepidoptera > Noctuidae > Helicoverpa > Helicoverpa assulta. Next base: position 17,120,579 of record CAWLCW010000001.1, on the reverse strand, counting down.
GCCCGAACGGAGTATAGCTAAATAATCCGAGTTGTCGTTACGCTCGATAGATGGCGTTGGGATCGAAATAGATCGCGCTATGGTTTCGTTACACGCATTAGACATGGGAAAAACGTATCATTGAAGAGAAAAGATTGATATGTATCTTTTGATCACTGGGATATGTATCACTCTTTTGTATCTCTATATCCTTTCGAATCCGCGAGTGACATTGTACTGTTGCTCAGAGTGACTCCCTTAGTTCAATTCAATCCAATGTATCACTAAATCAGTACGAACTAAGAGTGATAGATTCGTTTTGGATAGATAGAATAGATTCGTACATCAGTTTGTAATATTTTTTAAGTTTAACGTTTTAATTTTTAAGTTTTTATTTTTCATTTAAAATTTAAGTTTACGATTTATGTAATTTACACGGCTTTAACAAAGCCGTGTAAATCGAATAAATAAATAAAAATAATGGTCAAACACTTATTCTCGGTATCGAGAAAGTGAGACAGAACATTCTAAGTAGGGAAGTGCGAAAGAGATGTCTGGACTTTCCGATGAGAAACCGTGACGCCAGCCGCTCAACGTTGTGTGTGCGAGTGCGACACAGATACAAAAGGACGACGATTGAATGAGTTGTTAAAGATACACTGATACATTCGGATTTGAACTGATACAAAGAGTGAGTGATAAGAACGGAAAGATACATATCCTTTTTATCTATCACTCCTGAGTTACCCATCTCTAACACGCATTTGGTTGGGTAATGCGTGTAACAACGGTTGTATAGTCGTTTATGTGGATTGATCCTGTTTCGTAAATTCTAAATTGATTCCGTTGTATTTGTCGACTAAAAGGTTTATTTGTTGGGTAGAATTATCTCTTATTTTTAAAAAGGAAATGGACAAATATTATTTGTGTGATTGATACAATCATGAGTTTTAATAGATTTTGAATATTTTAAATATTAAAAATTTGCTTTCAAATATTTATTTACGAATAATCTGCAGTGTTTATTATAGGTACTTTATTATAAACAAAATGAAGGAACTTAGCTATATTAGTTAAACTATATTCTAAAATTATTTAATGGATCAAAATTTTGTATAGGTCATATAAATAGAAATAATATTTTTTTTATATATAAATGAAAATACGTGGTAGTTCAAAAAGCGTATGACAATGAGAGCAGTAGTTTTTGAGGTTATCGCAAAGAGACAGATTTGCGTTTTCTGAACCACCCTGTATACGTATACAATTATTAGCCTTACAAAAATCTCAGTTTTTTACTATTTAGTAGAACAATATTCATTTAGAACTATAATTTGTGGAATGATTGTTCAATCAGGAGAGAGGAGGAGAGAAAGTCCATGACTACAACCAAAATGATAAAATTATTAAATACTTACAGAACAAAATAACCTGGGGATTGTAAAATTACAAAAAAAAATCCTGAACACATCTTGCAGTTGAGATTTTTTTTGTAATTTTGATAGTAATTTGGCTTTTGTTGCTGGCAGTATCTTTAGTATTTTCAAGTTTATATGGGCTATAAGCATATAATGTATTGTCTATCCTACTAATATTATAAACGCGAAAGTTTGTATGTATGGATGTATGGATGTTTGTTACTCTTTCACGCAAAAACTACTGAATGGATTTTAATGAAACTTTACAATAATATAGCTTATACATCAGAATAACATATTGTTCGAAATACTAAACCTGCGCAGACGAAGTCGCGGGCACCAGCTAGTGTTTACAATAATTGAAAGATTGAATGGATTCAGCCAATGCGTCAATCGCTCCACTTACCGAGATAACGGATTCGGACCTATATGCAGTTCCAACTGCCACTTTGTAACCGGGTAAGCTGACCTCAAGCCACATCTGTTCCAACATCGAGTCAGGGTGAGGGCGCACATTTACACGAATACCTCTTCTCACGTAGAAGCCTACTCCTCCGCCGGACCTATTACCTGGACGGGCTCTGTGCTTCAGGAAGTATCCAGATACAGAAGGAGCATATTTTTCAGCTCCTTCTTGGAGCCATGTCTCATTAAGGGCCAAAATGTCTGGTTTCAGGCTTTGTATTGTGGCATGTAGGTCATCTTGGCCAGTATTAAGCGACCGCACATTAAGCAAGCCCAACTTTAGATTATTAGTTTTACGTTTCTTAGCCATAGTATTGCAGATTAAATATATTAAGTAAAAGCGGTGCCACAGATCTATGATTCATTGTATGATCAGTAAAATAAAATTTACAACAGAACAACGGAATAATTAAAGCAAAAAACGGAATAATTAAAGCATGCAAACAAAGTTTTATCAAACCGAATGAAGTAATTGGGAAAAATATCAGTCATATGTTATTCACTAAATCAGACATACAGCGCTCAGACTTAATTTGAATTGGTTTTCCATCTTGACTTTTCCGCATAAAAATTTTTCCATTCAAATACCAGCAGGATATCTTATGAGCTTTTGCAAATTGACGACATTCATAGAAAAATTTCCTTATTGACGGAGTCTGATACTCCGCCACATATATTGGACACTTTTCTCCAGGCAAACCAATTAGTTTAGAGTTGAGCTTATCGCTTACTTGACGCTTCTTATTGTAGGTTTTGATGTTGGAGAGGAGGTCATTTCTTTGAGAGACTGAGGTAAACTCTGCTACTATTGGTCTAGGGTTGCCTGGTTTTCCTGGAAGCCGGTAGACGTCTCGTAGGCTAGTTTCGCATATCTCCAAGTTCACAGCTTTTCCGATATTGGTCAACACGGAGACCGGATCAACTATATTTTCATTCTGTTTGAGAGGAACGTTGCGTAGTTCGATGGAAGCTGGTCTTGACTGCATGGTAAAATCCTGAATTTGTTGTTCATAATTTCTAAGATAGACTTTAGTTTCCTTGTTATGACTTTCCATCTCAAGGACGCGGTCTTTTATATCCTCATAATCCTTATTGATAAAGGTCATACCTTTCCCTAACTCAATGGTTGTTTTTTGGATCTCCACGTAATTCTGTTTTAATTCAGACATATCTTTAACCAAAGACTTCAACAGGGCGTCTTGATCTGCTTTCCATTGTGACAGTCGCTCGTCTTGCTCAGCTTTCCAACTTAATAACATGCTTAAAAGCTCAGTTTTTAATTCTCCACAAACACAAGAACATTGCTTGGTTGGGCTCGTTTCACTTTCTGGAGAGTCTTCCACGCACGGGCGTTTGTTTGCTCGAGCTGGTTTGTTTCTAAGGGTAATCTGACCAGGTTGGTTACTAGTTATCGATGTCGCTGGATCAGTTGCGGTGCGTGGTTTTTTCTGTATATCAGCTTTGGCTGGAGATTTCGGTGGTGTGCGTTGCATTTTTTAATTAAGATTTAGATGTTGTAAACCTTTAAACTCGTAGCACAGGCTCGTGGGTCGTGCGCGGCGTCAATATATTTCCATAGGCGGTGCGAGGGCGCGTAAGCATAACCGAAGCAAGGTAGAGCGCTACGCGTGACGTAGCTATGCGCTCGCGTACCGGTTATCTATTTCGCTACTCGATGACTAATCTCCTTGGCGCGTTGGCGGGGGCACACAACTGCTGCGACAAGCGACGCAGGTTCAAGCCCGGAGAGGGGTCGACGAATAAGCTGCACTTATGTATAGCGAAACCACTTTGCAGTCTATTTGTTTCACTCTAAGACCACCCACTGGGTGGAGTTAGTCCATATAAACGTCTCAGGAGTAAAAAGGAATCGAAATATGGACGTTACCACCAATCACAAATTAGCACACAGAACAACAGCGACCGGTTACAATCACACGTCCGCACCGATCCGAGGCGCGAGTCGGAGTGAGAATATGTTTTGATACATTTTTATAAATAAGGAAACATGCCACATAGAATTGACCTCTAGTGAATGCAGTTTTGTGACTTCCTGATTGAGTTGTACTTCTGGCTTTACGTTTAGTTTTGTCCGGAGGTGGGATATGCTTGTGGATTCTAAGAGTAGCTCTGAGAACAAAAAGCTGTCTCACCGTGAGCAATTTCCTTAGGGAGTATAGTTCGGTGGTTGGGAATCTACGTGGTTTGCCAAGCATTACTTTAATCACAGCTCTTTGGGTTCTCTCTAGTTGAAGAAATTTGGTTTTTGCCGCACCTGCCCAAACCGGGATGCAGTAGGTGATAATGGACTGACAGAGTGACAAATAAACCATTTTTAAGGTGTTTTCGTCAGCGCATGTTCTTAGAGACTTAAAGATGTAAATACGTTTCCCCAATTTGTAATTAATACTATCAATCTGTCTATACCACTTAAGTCCGTCGTCAATCACCACACCCAGGTATTTGGTTTGATTTACACGATTTAGAGTTCCACAAGAGCAATAGGTAGGATCAGAGCATGTGTGAACTGTGATCATAAATTCAGGACCTGCTTTCGTCCTATAATTTAAAGAGAAGGGGATGAAGTTAGTTTTCTCGATGTTAAGGGTAAGGAGATTTTGTTGCAGCCACTGAGCAACAGTTTTTAAGGATTGCTCTGCAGATTTCTTAACGTCGTCCTATGTGTTTCCATATACTACAATCGCAGTGTCGTCAGCGTAAGTAAAAACTCGTGATTTTTGTAGAGGTAGCATACATAGGTCGTTAATGTATACCTGGAAAAGTGTAGGTCCAATAACGCTGCCCTGTGGTACCCCGCACGTGACGGATTGCTCATCACTGCGGTACGAATCAACTTTAACGACCAGCATTCTATTTTGAAGGTAATCTTTGAAGAGCTCGAGAGATTTTCCACGTATGCCTATACACTCTAATTTGTGCAGAAGGGTGGGGACAGAGACTGTGTCAAACGCTTTTTTTAGATCTAGGAAAATACTAAAACATTTTTGGTGCGCATCTAACTTTTGTGATACAAACTGAGTAAGATCAACAACTGCATCTTCAGTAGAGACCCCTTTTTTAAAACCGTACTGATTGGTTGCAATAATTTTGAATTTATTTAAGTAATTTACTAAACGGCCATTAATTAGTTTTTCCATTACCTTAGAGAGAGCAGACAGAACTGAGATGGGTCTATAATTATTGACACAGTCCCTGGGCCCACCCTTGTGTATAGGGTTAACTAATGCCTTCTTAAAAGGTTCAGGGAAAACTCCTTTCGCTATAGAAATGTTAATTATATGTACTATCAGAGGAACCAGAGTACTCCGACAGACTTTCAGGAGGGTAGATGGAATACCATCCCAACCGGTTGCACTATCAGAGCGCAGGTTCATTATGGTAGATTCCACTTCCATCTCGTCAACTTCAAGGAATTGAAACTCAAACTCAAACTCAAAATTTTTTATTTCAAAATAGGCCTATGAAAGCTCTTTCGAAACGTCAAAGTTAGGTGCACGGTTCCAAAGAGTTGGTCTCATGGAGAAGAACCGGCAAGAAACTCCATGGACACTCTTTTTAAAAGAAAATAAAAATAATTACAAACATACAGTTTTCTATCTAGTCCTGAGAATGTTATACAATCCAAATTGAGCTAAAAATGTATTAATAAATTATACAAAAATTTTAGTGCAATCGTTACTGGAAAAATAATTTATACAATTCAAAGAAAAAATATATTGGGTAGCCAAGTTCTTATATAATGCAATTTGGGGTCTTGCTGGCTTGGGCTTTGCTGGTCTGGGCGGAGGCAATCCCGTGCCCGTGGTCGCCGGGAAGCCACATGTGCAGAGAAAAAGAAAAAACAATATTAATTTAACGCCAGGCATCACTGTCATTAATGTAATCCTGAATTTTATAATACGCATTTTTAATCAAAATGTTTTTAACTACATTCTTAATCTTTTTATCAGTGAGATCAAGGATACATTTAAGTAGCTTGTTATAAAAACGTACACAATTCCCTAAGTTAAGAACGACTTATTTGTTTTTGTTAGCCTAAACTTGGGAACCACTAATTTATGTTTGTTACGTGTATTTATTTGGTGAATGTCACTTTTAACTGTGAATTTATGGATGTTTTTGCAAACAAACATAATATTTTCAAAAATATACAAGGAAGGTAATGTAAGTATATTAATTTCCTTAAAGAATTCTCTAAGGGATTCGCGAGAGCCCATGCCATAGATCGCTCGGATCGCCCTTTTTTGCAAAACAAAAATTGATTGGACATCAGCCGCTGCCCCCCATAGCAAAATGCCATATGACATTACGCAATGGAAATAGGCGAAGTATACAAGCCTGGCCGTAGCTACATCGGCCAGTTGTCTGATTTTTCTGACTACAAAAGCAGCAGAACCAAGTCGCCCTGATAGGGAGGATATATGGGGACCCCATTGCAATTTACTGTCAATGGTAATGCCCAGAAATACTGTACTGTTAATTAACTCTAATTTGCTCTTATCGAGCATTATATTTGTTTCAACCGCAGTGACGTTAGGCAAACAGAACTTAAGACATTTGGTCTTGGAAGCGTTTAATAATAAATTGTTGGCTGCGAACCATTTGGAGAGAATTTCTAGGCTTTCATTAATGTGACTAACATTGGGGTTCTTACGCTTAACTTTAAAAACAAGGGAAGTGTCATCCGCAAACAAAATAACATCCGAAATATCAGACATCACAAATGGAAGGTCATTTATATAAGCTAGGAACAGAAATGGACCTAGTATAGAGCCTTGAGGCACCGCCCATTTTTACAACTGTCCCCGAAGATGTTGAGCCGCAGACATCCACTTTTTGCTGTCTGTTGGATAAATAAGACCGGACAAGTTCAAGAGATTTTCCACGAATGCCGTAGTGTCTCAGCTTAGAAATGAGTGTATCGTGGTCCACACAATCAAACGCCTTGGAGAGATCACAGAATATACCGACGGCATCCTGCGAACTCTCCCAGGCTTCCAAAATTTGAGTGACTAACCGCGCACTGGCGTCCGTAGTGGACCTACCCTTTGTAAAGCCGAATTGACGGTCGTGCAGTATATCGTTTAAGTTGAAATGGTTTAACATCTGATCAAGCATGATCCTTTCGAATATTTTACTTAGAGCCGGGAGAATAGAAATGGGTCTGTAGTTTGACGGATTTTTCTTACAACCTGACTTAAATATTGGAATGACCTTACTGTGTTTCATCAAATCAGGAAAGGTGCCTTCATCTATACATGAGTTAAAGATTTGACTGAGTATTGGTGCAATATTGTCAATCACGGAGCTCAGGGCTTTAACAGAGATGCCCCATAAGTCTTCCGTTTTTTTTAAATTTAGGTTTTTGAAAGCTTTTTTTACTGTGTTAAAAGTTATGTAATTGAATCCGAAATCCGGTACTTCTTTAGTAAAATTTTGTTTTAGTAATGACTCTGCAAGTGTAGAGGACGAGTTAAGTGATTTAGTAACCTCTACTGGTACATGAAAGAAAAAATTGTCAAACGCGTCTGCACATTATCTGACACAGTTGCATCATTAATCGTTAACGATAGTTCAGTGTCCCGGACTTTAATTTGACCCGTTTCCGCATTTATTATTTTCCAAACGGTTTTTATTTTATTATCCGATTTAGTTATTCTGTTACTAATTGATTTAGACTTTGCAAGAATACATACACTTTTAAATACCTTAGAGTAGTTCCGTACATGATAATGAAAAGATTTATCAGATGTCATTGATTTTTCTCGATACAGATTATACAATACATCTCTGCTTATCCTAATCCCTTTTGTACACCATTCGTTGAATTTTAATTTATTGTCGATTTTTAGTTTCTTAATAGGACATGATTTATTAAATTCTAGACCAAGTGTGTTAAATAACTTATTGAATTTAGTATTCGGGTCCTCTGATTTAAAACTACTGCCTAATTTATTGACAATATTATTTTTAAAGGTTTCTAAGGTTCTGTCTGTTAATTGTCTGTATTTAATTACTATGTTTGACGGAGTGTTTTTATTACCAGGAAAGCTAACAAGCTGCCCCAAGTGGTCCGATCTCACACCAGTAATAATGGAAGAATGCTGAACCACACAATTTGTAAAAATATTGTCTAAACATTTTATTTTATTTTTTTTATTTATTTATTCACAAACACAGCTATCATTACAGGAATATCCCAAGGCGGTAGCGTGGTAACATAACTCCTCTATCATCTATTAATATTTATAACACAGTACAAACAATGTAGTTTTTGTGAACTCATTCAAAGAACACGAAAATAAATCAATCCTCTCAGCAATGTCATTCAGTGTACGCAAAGCGCGCGTCACTGGCGCTTTATCGAGTAAATTTGTTCGCGCGCGTGGCACTGTTAGTAACCTTGGTCGCCGCCGTCGCATAACGTAACCATCAGGCACATTCAGACCTATCTCCTTTAAAACACCAGCATTAAACGTCATACCACGCAACAGCTTAAAAACATACGTGGCAACCGCTAAATCCCTTCTCGTCTCCAGTTTGTTGTACCCAACCATGCCGATTACGAACAAGGTTGGGTACATCAACGGATAAAAGGGATATACCCCATAAAGTTTCAAGTATAAATACCTGGTAAACTTATTCTGTATGCGCTCCAGCATAAGACTATACTTAATCTCATGTGGAGCCCATACTAAAGCGTTACACTCCAGCTGTGATCTCACCAGAGCATTGTACAGTGCTGCCACCGCGTTTATGTTTGTAAAATCCGCAGCCCGACGAAGTATGAAACCCAGGCTTGTGTATGACTTTTTACAAACATTTACAATATGTTCACGAAATGTTAACTCGGTGTTTAGGCGTACCCCCAGATTACGTACATTTTCTACCCGCTCCATTGCCGTGCCATATAACTCATACCCATAATATTGCGGTCTTTTCATTCTGCTAAAAGTTATCACCAAGCACTTATTAATATTAAAGTCTAATTTATTCTTCCTACTCCACTCTGCCACGCTATTTATATCCTGCTGTAGACGTGCAAAGTCACTCCTATCTTTAATCGCCATAAGCAACTTAAGATCATCCGCGAACAATAGACAGGTGGCAAATCTGACAGTCCCAGGTAGGTCATTTATCATTATAATGAAGTTCAAAGGGCCTAGATTACTGCCCTGGCTTACTCCTGACCTTGTATAATACGGCTCAGATTTATACCCAACATATTCTACGAACTGCCGTCGATCCCTCAAATAACTGGCAAAGAACTTTAGCAACTTCGGAGTACATCCGACTGCTGCCAGCTTTTCCAATAGTATGTCATTATCCACCAAATCAAATGCTTTTTTTTAAAGTCAAAGTAGGCAGCGTCGACTTGTACTCCAGCATCAACATTTGGAACCACGTACGTCATAAAGTTCAGTAAATTGCTGGCCGTACTACAAGCCGGTCGAAATCCATGCTGGGCGTCTGACAGTAAACTAGACACCTGGTCTAATATGCACTTTTGTATAGTCGACTCAAAAACCTTCGCTGGTGCTGACAGAATTGCCACCGGTCTATAGCCACTCACGTCAGAATCCATCCCCCCCTTTGGTACCGGGATAACACGCGTGATTTTCCAACACACTGGAAAATAGAAAGACTCAATGCACAGATTATATAGATGCAATAGAGGCTTCGCTAGCACCGCACGACAGTCTCTTATTATAAAAGCAGGAATACCATCTGGCCCCGCTGACCGTTTTGCCTTAAGTCGATCAAGCGCTTCCGTTACTTGGTTTAATTGTAGTCTATCTATATGGACACGTGAGCTGCTACCGCCGACTGCGGCCATCGCTGCACTTACATCGAGTCGTGGTTCCTGACTTTCGTAAACCGAATAAAAGTATTGCGCAAACTCTGAGGCACACTTAGCTACAGGTAAAACTTTACCATTTTTAAAGATATTTTTTCGATTACCTGCTCCCTTTTTAGCCCTTACGTAGTCCCAGAAAGATCTCGGATCTTTTTTAAACCCTTGCTGAACCCTCTCCCGGTGATGGTTATGAGCACGCAATATTAAAGTCTTTACCATGGCCCTACACCGAGCGAACACTTCGTAATCACTGCTTAACCCACTTACTTTGTATCGCTTATGCAGTATTGACTTTTGTCTAATATACTGAATAATTTCACCAGTGTACCACTCAGGGTACCTGTACCTTGAATTTACCTCCCTTTGCCTTTTCCTCGGAACGCAATTGTCTATAATGTTATTTATGGTATCATAAAAATAATTAATCGCCTTCTCTGGGTCATTTATGTTATACAATGGATTCCAATCGTTCGATGTAAGCAATGAGTATAGCGAGTCATAATTTGCTTTGGCAAAATTCCACTGCGGCCACACGCCACCCGCTTCGGTTACAGCTGGATGTGGTGCTATGGAGTCCGTGGATCTACGTTCTGAAAGTGAACATTTGCCTAATGGTACGCATATTGCGAGCGGCGGGTGGTAGGGATCAACTGGCACCAATGCTTTGTCCGCCTCACTCACACGCACCTCGCTCACCCCCGACGAACACAGTACCAAATCCAACTGACGGCCATTACAATTTGGTACTCCATTAGTCTGAATGAATTCACAAAAACTAGTAAAGTATTCGTAATAATTCAATACATTATCATTACAAGAATGCAAATTAAAATCTCCTATAACAACAACGTCCTTATACATAACACATAACTGTTCTATAATTCTAAACAAGATCATATAATCATTCTCGCTACTATTCGGTGGAATATAGACAACACAACACAAAAATAAATATCTACTACGCATATATACATTAGCACAAACCAGTTCAAAAGTGCATCTGTCGACGTTGACGTCACCAGGTGCTTTAACACCCCGTAGTTCGAACCCGTGCCCCATCTGATCGGTCACATCGTAAGATGTGATATCCCTTTTTTTTTTTTTTTTAGCGACGTAAAATCATCAAATGACCCCTCCCGCTGTGGGTTAGCAGCGGTGAGGGAGTGTCAGACTCTTACTGACTAAAATCGTCGTGTTCCGTCATAGGCCTTTTATGTACCAGGGCCGCGGTATCTCTTTCGAACAACCCGCAGCCCCGGCAGGCCTTGGCCCTGCTGGGCCCCGCTGGGGTTGCTGACATCTCTTTGAGGAGCGCGTGGAACAACGCGCGCCGTCGACACGGGTCTGTCGTCTAGAAAGACAGAGGGACGATGAGCCACCCGAACTCACCGCCCACAGACCCACGCCTACGGTGGCCGGGAGTCATCTCGTGACACCCGGCGCCCATGGTGTCTACCTGGTCCAGCGCGGCGGCCGGGATGAGAGGTGCGAACCCTCTGGCGTTCCGCCTCCTCCTTCTCGAGCATGACCGCTTCGCAGAAGGAGGCGACGGCATCCCATTCCCTCTCGCCCCGGACCATGGCCTGAACCAAGGCCGGACGCGAGAGGTCGCCGCCGCCCAAAGCCTCGACGAGGACCCGGCGGTGCCCCTCCCATGCGGGAGATGTGATATCCCTGCGGTTATAATTTCTGCATTTTCAATTGATTCATTGCAACCAGTTTCGGTAACTGCAATTAAATCAGCTCCGGAAGATTCGACATTAGTACAAAACATATCCAATTTAGTACGCAGACCTCTTGCATTCTGATAAAAAATTTGAATATATCTATTTCCCGTCGTTCGGTTTATTTGTTGATCTCCGAAACCAAATCCATTCAGAAAATTCTGCATTCAGAGGCCACACTTCTGGTTGACATAGCTTATTATAATCTCCCTCCGGGATTCTAATAATGAACGAAGCATAGTCCCTTTCTGTCTTATGCCTAATTTTATCAATTTTGACATTTATTTCTGGGCCACACACTTGCATCACATGATCGGTTAATTTTTCCACTGTAGTTTCTGGATGTAATCTCCAAACGTGGAGATGTTTCTTACGTTCTATTGCTTGAATTTCCGTTAGGCTCGAATTTTGTCCCCTCTTTATGTCCTTATTCAGAATTTTCCCTTTCTTCTTCTGGACTGTTATCCACCCCTCATTATTATCTTCTTTGCTATTTATCTCAGTATCGGTTGTTGGTAATGAAGGGAGTATATTTTAATGAAACGACTGTTCCCGATCGATTACCTTTTAATACTAATTAAACAAATGCGATACATTACATTACAATATAGATCTTACATAGATACTACACCTCACCTCGGGGGTGAGAAAAAAAAAAAATGCAAAATAATCATTTGTATTTTTTTTTAAGGTTATAAAAGTAAATGATTAAATGTTACTTATGATCTAAATGGCTTAGTCCTATTTTTATGGATAACATAAGGTTTATTATTCTTTAAAATTTTGACGTTAGCACCTAAATCTTCTAAAATAACAAATGGTCCATCCCATAGCAAATCTAATTTAGTGGCCGTTTCATTCTTAATAAGTATTAATTGGCCATTATCATACGTTACATTATTAATGTTTTTATCATAAGCAGTTTTACGTTTATGTTTACTTATTAATATATTTTTGCGAGCATCTTGATGCGCTACTTGTAACTTATACTTAAGATCTAAAGGATAATTTTCAGGGTTATACAAAGGTTCTATGCATTGACTTACTCTACATGGTATTATACTAGCTCTACCAAATACCAATTCGAAAGGTGTGTACTTTGTTTCTGTATGGACAGTATTATTAAAACTGTAACACCAAAACGGTAACCAATGACTCCATGTTTCTTTCTTTCCATCACAGTATATTCGCAAAAAAGCACCGAGACTTTTATGAGAGTTTTCGAGTGCACCGATAGATTGATGGTGATAAGCGGTAGATGACAATTTATGTATTCCCAATAGTTTACATACCTGTTCCATCACTAAAGACATGAATTCCGTCCCGCGGTCAGTCGCGATGGTATTTGGTATACCAAATCTTAAGATAAAATTATCAACTAGAGCTTTTGCTATACTTACCGTTTCCTTTGTTTTTAGAGGATACGCCTCTACAAACTTAGTTAACTCACACTGCAGGCTTAAAATATAACGATTACCTTCATAATCTTTTTCTAAAGGGCCTACAATATCGAGAAAGATCTTTTCAAAAGCATATGAAGCTGTTGTAGTTATTTCCATTGGCGCCTTGACATATCTACAATGCTTCATTTTCTGACACTTTGCGCATTTATTCACGAACTCCTTAACATCTTTATCTAGTCCTGGCCAGTAAAATTGTCTTTTAATGTTATTGATCATCCTACGTACCCCAGCATGTCCTGCGGTGGGTAGTAGATGAAAGTCATGTAAAATATAATTTCTTTCTTCTTTATCGTCAATTCTTTTAACACCTCTTAGTACGTACATTCGGGGACCGGTCCATTCCTTATTATTTTTTATCTCTTTTAATATATCTTTAATGAAACTTTCGTATTCTTTCCTTTTTATTATGCATAATTCTTTTATATTCATATTTGTGCAAAACTCTCTTAACTTAGTCACAAATTCGACTCGCGTAAATTGTGCCTTGAAGTTAAGATTAATAAACAACGTTTTTCTACATCGACTGTAAATAAAACATTCCTTTTCTACATCTATATTATCTAGACTTCTTAATTTATTTAATTCCTCATTTCCTATAAAAGTAACTTCAATACAATAACTTGGTGCTCTTAGTACCTCAACTACACGTGGTTGATCAGGCCACGGTTCGTCGGGTCTATTAACAACAGGTGAAGGTAGGTCTCGTTTATCTAAGTCTAAACGCCTTTTCTGCGCTCTGGTCATAACCAACATTATTTCTTCATGCATTTTCTTTAAGCTTTCTGATGTTATATTTATCCTAGACAAAGCATCTGCGACACTGTTCTCCTTTCCTTTTATATATAATATTTTAAACTGATACTCTTCCAGGGCCAACCTAAATTTAGTTAGTCTACTTGATGGATCTTTCATTGAAAATAAATTTATTAGAGGCCTATGGTCTGTCATAATTGTGAATGTTTTACCATATACGTAAGGTCTAAAATATTTCACAGCCCACACAATAAGTTCAGCTTTATTAAGTGGTCTGCTAGCATACGCTACCGGTTTCATATTTTGATTGCACAGAACTGCTCCAACGGCTGTACCCGAAGCATCTGTTTGAATGACAAATTCATTATCTTCAGAAAAATCTGGAAATTCTAAAACTGGTGGAGTTGTCAAAGCATGTTTTAATGTGTTGAATGCATTTTGACACTCATCAGTCCACTTAAATGGTTCATATTTTCTGGTTAATTTATTTAATGGATAGGTTATTTCCGCAAAGTTTTTAATAAATTTTCTATAGTAATTACAAAAAGCTACAAATCTTTTTACTTCGTCCGTGTTAGTTGGTATGGGATAATTTTGTAGTACTTCAACTTTTGCCGGATCGGGTAAAACGCCATTTTGAGTTACTAAATGTCCTAAATAAAGAATTTCTTTACGTAAAAAGTTGCATTTTTCTGGATTCAATTTTAAATTAATTTTTCGCAATCTTTCCAAAACATCTATCAGGTTTTTATTATGTATATCTAAATTCCTACCGAAAACCACCAAATCATCTAAATATATAAAACATCTATCAAATGTTAAACCAGACATAGCTACTGACATGACTCTGCTGAAAGCACTTGGACTTGTTTTGAGTCCCATGGGCAATCTCTTCATTTGGTATTGCCCAGTGTCAGTTGTAAACGCAGTATACTCCCTACTGTTTTTGTCTAAAGCTACTTGGTAATATCCCTGATTTAAATCTAAGTGTGAAAAATAGACTGATCCAGAGAGTGAGTCTAAAATTTCGGAAATGTTGGGTAATGGAAATTTGTCATCTACAATGCAATCATTGAGTTTCCGGTAATCGACTACAAGTCGCCATTTCTTATCATTTCCGCTTTTCTTCGGTACCAATAAGATAGGACTCGACCACTCGCTTTTTGCTTCTTCTATTATATCGTTATCGATCATTTTTTCTATCTGCTTTTTCACTTCGCTTTTCAAAGAATGTGGTAGGCGATATTGCTTAACATAAACCGGACTAGTATTTGGTTTTAAAGTTATTGATTGCTCATAAACGTTAGTTGTAGTTAGCTTATCGCCAGGTAAAAAGAAAACATCCGAATATTTAGAACATAATTCTTCAATTGATTTTCGTTCCTCTAAGTTTAAATGATTTAATTTTAAAATATTTAATAAAGTTTTAGCCCTCTCTAAACTGTTGCTTTTAGATTTAAAATCACATAGGTCATAGTCTTGAATTGAATGAATTTCAGGTTGAAACATCGATAATGTGACATCATGTTCATTGGTATTTAGAATTTTTACAGGTAACCTATTATTTTTTATTTTGCCAATACATCCTGCAAGAAAAACATTTTCCGCCAATTGCCTACTATGTATAACACATTCGCCATTTAAGTTATTATCGACAATTAAATAGTGAATTGATTCACTTCGAGCCGGGATATGTAACACTTCGTCGGAATAATCGATAGTATCACGAAGTACCAGAGAATATTCCACTCCATATTTAGATAGGGTGATGATGTTATTCTCTAAGTTGATATTCGATGCATAGCGACACAGAAAATCTAAACCCAGAATACCATCAGCCTTAATTGGTATGTTATCAAAAACATGTAGCTTGATATTAAAATCAACACGTTGATGCTCATCACGATGAGTCAGATTGAGATTAATAAATCCAGTCGCTTGAATTTGACCACCAATACCATTTATGATAGTATCATTTTCAATTATGGAACTGTTACTAGGCAATGCGACTTTTTTTATTATAGATAAAGATGCTCCTGTATCTATTAACCAAAAGTATCTTCTATTACCTAAATATAAAACTAAAAATTTTGCTTTGCCTGTTAACGTCAAAATGTTATGTTTCAGATCGAAAAAACTGCATTTGATCGTTGTTTGAAGTCACAGCCTCAGAAGTACTAGGTTGATCAGTACAAAACACGCGATGATTATAGCCACTACCACGAGTTTTGTAACTCGATGGTTTCTCGCTCGAAACGTGATAATTTCGTCCTCGATTAAATGAACCTCTAGGTTTACCACGAGAAGGATAAAATGATCTTCCACGTGAATATCCTCTGACATAATTATTACCGACTTTATTTTGATAATCTCCTGGATGATAATATCCTCGTTGTCCACGTGACTGATGATTATAAAATTGCCATCGACGAGAATTATAAGCATGCGACTTACCTCTACCACGACGCGAAAACTGCATGACATCACCGCTTTCCTGAGTCGATACCGCTGTTAACTCTTCATCCTTTGCCGCCTGGATCGCGTCCTTTAAATTATCGTAATTACGCGCAGCAATAATTGTACTGAGACGGGAGTCGCTCAATCCATCTGCGAATCGTTTAATAGCAATTCGTTCATTTAAGGGTTTTAGTACAGCATAATCCTGTGAGTTTCCATTTGCCTGCGATATTGTCAGATTTGTGAATAATTTTTCAATTTCTGTTCCGTACTGGTCAATTGTACGCCAGCCTTGAGTAGTATTTTGTAACCGCGATTGTATTGCAGTAAATGATTTCTTAGGCAGCAGGGTGGAACGTAAATCTCTGACAAGATCGTTTGCAGATGTATAACTATTGGACATTCGTAGTTTAGCATTTTCCGTCAATCTACTCTTCAAAACAAATGTTATAAGTAACTTTTTCCCTGCTTCTGATAACATGTCTGCATACATTTCTATAGAGTCAATGGTACCTTTGATGTTATTCTCATTATTACTGCTCATCACAGGAATCAAGTTACACGCTGTTTTTAAATCAAACTCCATGATTATATCTGTATCTGGGATCGTGTCACAAAAATCACTTTCGCTACTACTACTACTATCTTTTTTACTTTCAGTACGTTTATACGTGTCAATAATTCAGGTTTTATTCCTTCCTTATTAGATAAGAATTGAATTATTCTCTTACTTCTCTCAAATACAGTTTCTGTCTCTAATAATTTATTTTGTATAACATTACCTTGAAATCTTGACTTTCCTTTTTTAATTAAATATTTCTTAATAACCGTAAGACTATCTAAGCATTGAAGTAACTCATCTTCCATTCCTGTTGAAATAATCTAATAATATTAAAATACATACCAAATCCTCATGGCGAGTTACCGTAGTAGGGGTCACAAGACGTAATTTGATATAGGAATGCAATCGCGCCCCATACAAAGAAAGATAATGCAAACAATGTATTCTATTTTTTGTTTTAAATGCTAACTTTAATTTTTAATTTAGCGTCATTAATAAAGTTCACTATTTGCTTTTCATTTATATTATACGTTTCACTTTATCTACCACGCACTTTTGCATTTTAGAACAATAGAACCCGCACTACACAAAACACTTCACTTTCTTCTACTTCATCGGTATATTGACTTCTTGCTCGTCTCCCGGGATTCCTCTAGGACGGCTGAATGATCGTCGAAGATTATTTTGTAAAATCTGCGTCCGGATCCATGAGTGGTGACATTTCTTGTATTGCTTGTAAAAGAAATATAGAGCGCCAAGACCCAAAATTGTACAAATTATCAGTAAGACAATGCTTATCGTTGACAGATGCAGCTTCATTTCTTCAACATGGGCAGAATTCGAACCAGCAGCATTTTGGTTTAGGAAAAATGTCTCCTTTTCTACGTTTGAGCGACACATTATTTTCCACCGTTTTTGTATTTGTTTCGCCGATAATAATTGCTCAGTCCAATACCGTTGTGTCCAGTCCCGTTATTCTACACCGAAAGTGACACTGCACCGCGCGTCCCAAATATGGCAGGGTCGCCATGAAGGGAGTATATTTTAATGAAACGACTGTTCCCGATCGATTACCTTTTAATACTAATTAAACAAATGCGATACATT
Source organism: Helicoverpa assulta (assembly GCA_963856015.1). Classification (NCBI taxonomy): domain Eukaryota; kingdom Metazoa; phylum Arthropoda; class Insecta; order Lepidoptera; family Noctuidae; genus Helicoverpa; species Helicoverpa assulta. The sequence continues at coordinate 17,102,772 of CAWLCW010000001.1, read as the reverse complement.
ACATTACAATATAGATCTTACATAGATACTACACCTCAGTAAAAGATGTCTCATTTCCAGCGATAAGTCTTTTGTCATTGGTAGTTCCACTCTTTTCGTGGCCACACTCGATATCACAGCTGAGGTACTGGCGGTGTTGCAGATATTCTTGCCACCCACTTTATTTATATTTGTTGGTTGTTTACAAATCACGTCGACATATTTCAACGGTGTTTTGGATAATTCTACCGTCTCTTCTAATGTTTGTGACGCTGTGGTGACATTAAATTGCTGTTCTAAGTATTGATTGCGGGTTCTAAGTTCGGTAATTTGATTCTCTAATGCAAAAATTTGATCAACTTTTTGTTCAAGTACCGTCACGTATGAACGTAATTCTTGCAATTCACTTTTCGTAGAATTTAATATTTGATGCATAGTCTCCATCGCGTTTGTCTGGGTTTCTAAACGTGATAATACCTCTAATCGAAAGTCCTTAATCTCTTCCATCAAGTTGACTTTATGTTCTACCATTGGTGAGTCTAAGATCTTTTTACGACTTCCCCGCTGAGTATTGACATTGCTATCAATTGGAAAAATGTTTGCTTGGCCAGGTGTTCTGTTAATAGGTGTATCAGCGTTGCGATTTGGCTTGCGATGTGAGCAAATACACTCAGGGCATACCCATTGATCCTTATCTTCTTGCGTGAATGATCCAAAGTTTTCCGTAGGTATTCCAAGGCACTTTAGTTCATACACTTTGTTGCAGGTCTTTTTGGAACACTCAATAAATGGCATGTCTATAATGTCCACACTACAACCACTACATGTAGTGGTTTCATTTAGTGTATTCTCACAGCTTAAATTGAGTATTCCTGGTCTCTCTCTGGTCACCGGCCATGATGCGTTATGGGTGCGCCATGTCTGGAGGCCTGAAAGTAACAAATACCCGTCACAATATTGCAAATTGCAGCACATGTGCTTTATGCGTATAGCAGCGAAACATACCTTGTGGGTATGGCCTGCTGGCAATGGGTGCGCCCTACGGCGTGTACGTGGTGCGCGGTGATCATTTTTGTACAGGGAAGTGAACTTTGCACTTGCAAACGTCTTATGTACCTTCGCCTGAACGATATTATTACTTAATATACATTTTTTTTTCTCAAGAACATAGGGTAGGTACCTGAAACGTAAAATTAATATTTAATAAAACATATTGTATGCACGTATACGATAAAAAAATTACTGTAAAATATACTCACCCAATGTGGACTGCTGGCAACTAACAGCTATGTAAAAATTGTATTTTACGAGTTTGCACAATTTATAATTGCTTATTTGTGTTAAATTGCACTAATAAAGTCAAAGTCAAAGTCAAAATCATTTATTAAAATAGGCTAATACGATTAGCACTTTTTAACGTCAAAATTTTACAAGAATGACAGCACCCCCAAAACGCCCCCCTTTCACCACTTCCTAGTGTTATAGCTGGAAAGAAGAAGCGGTGAAGAACAAACTTCCCAGCAACACAGCTGTCTATTACATTTTAATTATTATTAATTTATTTTACAATTATACAATTCAATTTCATCAATTATTAATTTAAAACACCGAAAAATACAAAATAAAATAAAGCACTTTTGTTCCACTTCAGAGCTGCCATCTGCGTTTATCTGTGAAATATTCATTAACATTATAATATGCCTTTTTAACAAGAATTTCTTTGATTTTGTTTTTAAAAGAACTGTCCGTTAATTCCAACAGATGAACCGGAATTCTGTTATAAATGCGTACACAAAGCCCCACAAATGAACCGTGCACCTTATGTAGACGATAATTAGGTGCGGTTAACTTATGTTTATTTCTAGTATTAAAATGATGTACGTCGCTGTTTTTACTAAATGAATCTAGGTTTTGCCTTACGTATATTATATTGGCATAAATGTATTGAGACGCCACAGTCAGAATACCAATATCCTTAAACCTTTCCCTAAGGGAGACTCTAGCACCAAGTTTGTATATAGCACGGACAGCGCGCTTCTGTAGTACGAAAACATTCTTGATATCGGCAGCATTGCCCCACATAAGAATTCCGTAGGACATGATGCAGTGAAAATAGCTAAAGTACACTAAACGCGCCGTGGCTACATCGGTGAGAGCTCTTACTTTCCTGACAGCGTACGCAGCAGAGCTTAATTTACCCGTGATGCCAGTTATATGCTCACCCCATTGAATTTTGGAGTCTACTGTTATCCCTAGAAAAGTCGTAGTATGTACCGTTTCAAGTTCCTCATTGTTCAAAATTACACCGGGACCGAGATTTTTTACATTGGGCAAAGCAAATTTAATACATTTGGTTTTCTTCGTATTCAAAACTAAATTATTGGCTGTAAACCATTGCGTTACTAGTGAAAGACAAGAATTCACGTCATCAAAATTTACTCTATTCCTATCAACTTTAAAAATTAGAGACGTGTCATCAGCAAACAATACTACATCACACAATGATTTTAAATAATATGGCAAGTCATTAATGTATACAAGAAACAAAAATGGACCTAAAATCGACCCTTGCGGTACGCTCAAACGAACGGGTAGATTGGAAGATTTGACACTATTAACATCAACACATTGCATTCTACCGCTTAAATATGAGCTAATAACACTAAGTGCGCTGTCTCTAATACCATAATACTTTAGCTTCTGGGTAAGCGTTTCATGTTGGACGCAGTCGAACGCCTTAGAAAGATCACAGAACACCCCGATAGCATTCTGTGACTTCTCCCACGCACTGAATATATGTTTCAGTAGAGCAACTCCAGCATCCGTTGTGGAGCGACCCTTTGTAAAACCGTATTGTTCCGCATGTAAAATATTGTATGAATTAAAATGCCGGAGGAGTTGATTTAAAATTAGCTTTTCAAAAATTTTGCTCAACGCGGGCAGAATTGAAATCGGTCTAAAGTTGCCTAGATCGTTCTTGCTCCCGGATTTAAAGAGAGGTATAACTTTACTGTATTTCATAAGTTCAGGAAAGGTACCTGAGTCAATGCACTCATTAAATATACGAGCTAAATAGGGCGCAATATCGTCAATAATACAGTTTAAGACTTTAACAGAGACACCCCATAAATCACCTGTCTTTTTTGAATTTAATGACTTGAAGGTTCTTACTATGTCATAAGGTGAAATATAACTAAAGATAAATGTGGCTTCACATTGACTGACACTACTACGTAAAAGTTTTTCGGCGTTGGTGGCAGAGGAGTCTAAGCCGCTAGTGGTCTTGATTGGAATATTAGAGAAGAATGTGTTAAATTCGCGAGCTACATCAGAATCTTTCTCATAAACTTGATTCTCATTAATGATTTTATACTGATTATCACGCTGTTTGATTTTCCCGGTCTCGCTATTTATAATATTCCACGTCGCTTTTATTATACTCTTACTATTCTTAATTTTATTACTGAAATACATTGATTTTGCCGCATGACAAACTTTTTTAAACAATTTAGAATAATTCCTAACAAATCTAATAAAATTTTCATCAAAATTATAATTTTTCATTTCATACAACTCATACAGCTTAGCTCTACTCTTGCAAATGCCGGGGGTAGCCCACTCATTGAAGTTAGCCGTTTCTTTTAGTACGAGCGTTTTGGTTTTAAAACTAGAATTAAATTCGTATTTTATTATATCAAATAGTGCTCCGTACATTAAATGGGGATTGTTTTTATTTAATATTTCATTGTCTAGTTTCGCGTTAATATTATTTTTAAAACTATTAAAACGACTGGTTGTTAAGGGCCGACATGTTATTTCCCGCTTGATTTTATTCTTTTTATCAGGAAACCGCGCCAGTTGACCACAATGATCGGAAGTTAGGCCATTGGTAATCAGAGTCTCTGTGGCGCTACAATTAGTAAATATATTATCTAAACAGGTTGACGAGGTTGCCGTAATTCGTGTTGGTTCTAGAAATAAATTTACTAAGTTAAATGATTTAAATAAGTTTAGCAACCTTGTAGTTAAAGAAGATGATTCTAAAATATTAACATTGAAGTCACCGCAAACTAAAAGTGATTTACTAGTGGAATTAAGTTTAGAAAGAGAATTTTCCATTACTAATTCAAAAGTATTAAAATCACCTGAAGGAGGCCTGTATACACAAATTATAACAAACTGCTCCAGTTCAACACATGATAATTCTACATTGCGCTCGACTGATAATTTTACTATATCCGAACGTTCCTTACACTTTAAATTATTAGATACAATTATAAGAGAGCCACCATGGATGGCTTCCTTTCTAACGAATGAACTTTGTACTGTATAATTACTGTTATTAAGGAATATTATTTCACTATTTCTGTGCCAGTGCTCAGTTATGCACATAACTTGTACCATATCGACGCCTCCTACGCATAAGGTCGTAAGGCTAAAAAATCGTTTTTACAGTAGAGCGTTTTTTGTATACGGTGATGATAACATTTATTCTGAATGATTTTCAACAGAGATTTTTGCATTATGCTATCAATTAACAATTAAATAAATTATTCCCAGGTGCTGGATATTATAAAGAATTATAGTTACCGAAAAAAACCCGTTTTTCTTACTTACGACCTTTTACTTGATTGAAAAAGGTCGTATCTTCTTGTTACGACTGTATGCGTTCATAAACTTGAATTAAACAACACGAATAACGACGTAAGTTTTGAATTACGACTATATGCGACGTGCAAACTGTCGAAATCCATATAAATAACAAGTTTAAAGTTAGAGAAATGAAGTCAAATGGTAAGAAATAAGCATTAGAAAGTTTTGATTCCCAAAAAAATTGAAAAAACCGGTTCTAATATTCCACATAAACAGTCACTTTATAAAGCTTGTGCCATTTACCCAGTAGTGGGAGTGGTCAAAATAGATTCTTTACTTCACTCTTAACACGAAATTAAAACATTTTTGAAATCGGTCCCATGGGCCCCGAGGAAAACCGGTTCAAATTTTCTCCTTACATAGTCACTCTACAAATTCTTAGGCAGTAGCCCAGTAGTGGGAGTGGTTAAATAGATTCTTTATTTCATTTATACCACTAAATTAAAATATTTTTGATATTGGTCCCAAAGGTCCCCATGAAAACCGGTTGTAATATTCCACATGAACAATCAATTTACAAAGCCTGAGCCCTTTGCCCAGTAAATGGGAGTGGTTAAATAGGATCTTTACTTCACTTTAACACGAAATCCAAATATTTTTGAAATCGCTCCCAGGGGTACTGACAAATTAATCTGACAAGACTTTTCTGACAAATGTGTCTTGTTCATATTCATTATCATTCATCTCAGGATCTGGCTGTCAGGATCCAGTACTGTAAAAAGTTGGAATGAGTAATTTTTTTACTGTGATTTTAAAATAAGTTCTAAAAGCATTAGTTTCTAATAAAATCTGACACTGATTTCCTGAAAAAAAGGCAATTACCGCAATATATTAGAATTCTCGGTTAAAAATTATAAGACCCCTGCGCTACTATGAGCTATCTACTAGAAAAATCTTATCAAGAACTCTCTCTCGAAAACGAGCTAGATAGTAGACACCGTTGAGGAATTTCCTCGTTTCTCTGTCGTCTTCATCTTCAGGTCAGATCTTAACCTCCACTGTTTTGCGGTATCTGAGACATATACTGTCTGTACATATGGTGTCTATAATTTTCGAGAGTTGCACCCGATTTTTTTAGGTTTCCTTAACTAGACCGGATGACAAAGGAACCACTTAGGAAGTAAACCCTTTCAAACAATAAAATGTTTGTTTAAATCGGTTGGTAAACGACGGATTCATTTTGGGAAGTCGGTTAAAAAAAAGTTGTCCTATACTGTAACTAGACTTCGTTCGTAAGCATATTTTCGGAATATTGAATAAGAGTGAAACCAGTTTATCTCAGGACTCCTGGAGTAGATTTCGAAATGCTTTGGTCTGGGACCTAATATAAGCCTATGGAACATAATACACAATGCAGTTACTGTGGGCAACACTTGAGCCCGACTTCTATACAAAGAATAGCAATGTCCTTTACACATATGACTTAGAAAATTAACATAATTCAAACATAACATCACGACTTTTATTCCCCAAAGGGGTAAGCATAGGTTAGAGAGGTAAGAGACAGGAGAATATTACAGTCCACTCAGTTATTAAACCCATTGTTATGCCTGTTGTCGAACACTAGGCACTATTCCAGACTCCGTGTTATGAGAATTTCTAAATTGAAATACCGAAATCCGATACCGAAATCAAACCCAATACCTTGTGGCGGGCAGTTATACTCGCGGCCCCAAGACCAACGAAGCAGTTTAAACGTTAATTTTAATTATTTTTCAACTATAATTGAAAAGCAGAGAATCGTATCTTATTTTTTTAACGGAGCATAAAACCGTATGTCTATGATACGTCTTTATACGTTTATTCATTGTTATATTTAAACCTCGCATATGGTCGTAAGAATAAGTTACGACTCCTAGAATGAAATTATTGAGTAGTATAAAGTCGTAACTGACCACAGTACACGTCTAATTACAGCGCATAAAATCGTAACATAAACGTTTCGACGTTTTGCGTGGGGCCGCTAGAATAGGACGATTGACATACGACGTCGGTACTGCGCTCTGATTGGCCGGGCTCGCTCCAATCGATCGGAGCATACAGTCGGAACTATCCGCGCGACTTTATGCGCGGGAGAATTTAAATGTTAAGACCATTATCCAGTAAAAAACTCACTATTTATAGAAGATATTAAAATTTGGATTTTAGTAATACGTAATAATATTTAAGATGATTGTAATGGTGCAAAAAAACGATTTTAGTAAAAAAACGTGTTCCGACCTTCTGCGTGGGAGGCGTCGATATAATGTTCAATGAATAAACTTAATTCTAAATCCTTGCCGGAAAGGCCCTGAATGTTTTGATGTACAACATTCAGTTGATGTGGCCCACCCTTTGTCGCACCATGTAGTTTAAACTATCAGGTGTATCAATAGTTGTATTAGTAGAACTACTAATATTATTAAAAGAAGAGGTTACCGTAGTAGAACCCGGGTCAATTTGTATATTATTTGCTATCAATATAGCAATTTGTCGTTTATAATAAAAACTTAGATACATTGTATCATTTGTCACTACAAAATTATTTACAAATTTATTTGTATCAAAGTACATTATTCTATTATTGTAATGCCTAGTTATATTATACATTAATAGGTTTAAATTAAATGGTGGTAATGGTGGTCATGGTGGCCTAGTGGGTAAAGGACCAACCTCTCAAGTATGAGGGCGTGGGTTCGATCCCAGGTCAGGCAAGTACCAATGCAACTTTTCTAAGTTTGTATGTACTTTCTAAGTATATCTTAGACACCATTGACTGTGTTTCGGATGGCACGTTAAACTGTAGGTCCCGGCTGTCATTGAACATCCTTGACAGTCGTTACGGGTAGTCAGAAGCCAGTAAGTCGGACACCAGTCTAACTAAGGGGTATCGGGTTGCCCGGGGAACTGGGTTGAGGAGGTCAGATAGGCAGTCGCTTCTTGTAAAGCACTGGTACTCAGCTGAATCCGGTTAGACTGGAAGCCGACCCCAACAGGATTGGGAAAAAGGCTCGGAGGATGATGAGGTTTAAATTAAATATGTACTGATTTTGTTCTATAGTAAAATTTTTAGAATATGGTAAGGCACAGATGATAAACTTGCAATTTGTTGTATTATTTAATTTTATCATTGATTCAACACTTTCTATTATATTTTGTTTTTTGACTGCTAGACTATCTCCAAATAGCATAATGGCAGTTGAAGTGGTATTAAGGTTTGTCAATTTTATTTTTTCTATTATCTCATTGTAGCTGGCACCGGGTGAACAATTGTTTATTATTTTACTTTTACAATATTGAGAGATTAATTTACCAAAACCAAGACCAAATCGATCAGAAAATATTTGTGATATATTGTTTTGATTTTCCGAATTATTATTATATGAAATGCTTGATGGTGGAATATTGCACTGAACATTGACAACAGGTGGTATTATGTCACTGCTCACTGCTGACTGCATAGTACTAGGCGACCTTAACTCTGGGTCAGCTTGTACTGCTGGTTGTAAACAAGTACAGTTGGTATATTTATTTTTAAGAGAATCAAGACGGTCCATATTTTCACTACCTAACTGGAGCAGCTCATCGGTAGCCAAAATATGTGCCTTTACTTGATATTGGGCTGTCTCATATTTGTGTGTAATTTTTGTTAATTCGCGTTGCAGTTCAAGCATTTCCTGTTGCAGAACTAGTGTGTCTTGGTCATACATTAGCCTACTTTGTAAAAGTTGGTTAGTGCACAAATTTAACTGATTTTTTAAGTCAACTTTAGTTTTAAGTAAATTATTTAATTTATGTGTGGATTTTTGTTTATGACACACTTTCTTAATTTTTTGTATCAATTTGTTTATTCTTATGTATTTTTTAATCTTTTTGTGACTCAAATTATTAATATGAAGTGGATTTGAAGTAACAAGCTCACTGAAAAGGCGGTGAATGTCATCACTTTCCTGTTGTTGTTGGGTTTGCTTATAGCATATCATTGACTTGTGAGCATCATTTAAGCTTGTCTCCAGTTCCGTAATGCGACTCAAAGCCCTCTCATGAGCATCACTACATTCACTAAAAGAACCTACAAAATCCTGTAACCTATCCCGCTGATCCAGCACATCCATATATTGGATGTGTAATTCTGCAAGTTGAGACTTCAATTCAGAGTTTTTACTAATTATTTTCTGAATTTCTTCCTCGCTGTCATCACGTTCCCTTAACAGTTGTTGACAGAGCTCTTCGGATGTTTTGAGCTTTTCCAGGGCTAACTTCAGTTTCACCTCCATGTCCTTGGCAGTGGCCTTCCTTGTCATAACGGACATGGTGTCAGGTATTGACTGAAAGCGTGGAGTAAACAAGATGAGAAAGACAGAAAAGAATAGGTTTAGGTGTTGGATTATTTAAAATATGAATTAAGTAGTTTCAAGATTATATAGCATAGAACAGAATGAGTTTGCTTTAATTAATAGAAAATTAAGTACAAAATTCAAATGTAGCTATAGATTTTGTTAACATATACAGTATGTATATTTAAAGGAGGGACTTATTCAAACCCCCAATAGTTTATGCATAGACTTCACCAATAAACATACAAACAATAAAAAACCCCTAATTAGTGACGAACAAAGACGTTCCAAAAAAGTCGTAAAAATTTCGCAACGTTTCGACACCCTTGCGCTTATCGCAGAACATATGCGCGATCAATGACTGACGCCGACGTAGGTATGAATGCATTTTCCCTTCATACTTTAAACTGGCTTAGGACAGGCAAAAATATCTAGGTACATCAAACAATAATCATTCTGCAATGTAAATTTTCATAAGACGTGATGTACCATCGTATTTTTGGCGTATTTAAAAAATGGAATCACACCTATTTACAACGATTAATATTTGAGTATTTACAACGATTTTGCACTGGAAGTAATAATTAAACTAATCTTAAAAATTGTTCGAAATGTGCACCTCCCCGCGTTATGCACAGTTCGGCACGCTTTCGCATATTGTCTTTAACACGGTTAAGGACGAACGGATCACTTCTAACACTGTCAAATGCGTTCGTTATTCGATCCTTTAATTCTTCTCGATTGGAGTACTCCGTAGAGTAAACAATTCTTTTTACCTCACCCCACAAATAAAAGTCTAGCGGAGTAAGATCTGGCGAGCGTGCGGGCCAAGGCACGGGCCCGCCACGACCTATCCACTTGATAGTGCGCGGGCTGATAGTGCGCGGGCGCTCCGTCATGTTGGTAGTACAAGTTCCGGTAGATATTTAAAGGCACTTCTTCCAGCATCTCACTCACTACATTATTTAAAATGTTTAAATATGATACACTGTCAAGCCGTCCATCAATAAAATAAGGGCCTATTAAATTGTTATTTAAAATACCTGCCCACACATTTACACTAAAGCGATGTTGATAAGCGTCCTGTCGCGTTACATAGGGATTTTCGTTACTCCACCAATGCTCATTATGTACATTAAAAATCCCCATTCTTGTGAAAGTGGCTTCATCGGTGAATAAAATGTTTTTGTCTAAATTAGTAGACAAAAACCACCGACAAAAATTCACTCGAGGTTCGTGGTCGTTAACTCCAAGTTCCTGCACGGATCTAAAATGGTAAGGATGCATGTCTTCGTTGTGCAGCAGCTTCCACACAGTCATGTGTGATACACCAAAACGCCTTGCAGCATTTCGAGTACTTTCTTGTGGGTTTTCTTCGAAGTATTCGAGGATGGCATGTTGTAGGTCTACTGGGTATGGTGCTGCTCCTCGTCCTTGAGCATGCGTTGGCACCGTAAATTGACCATACGTTCGTAGACGCTGGTTGACACCTAGCATCATATTGTATGATGGTATCCGTCTGTTGGGGAACATTTCTCTGTATAAATTAATGGCAGCCCGCACACGATCATTCGATAGCGCGTAGGCACGAACCATATCCCAATATTCTTCATTTGAATACGGGGACGACATTATTACACTACACACTCACTACCTAACACTAGGAAATGACACTCACTACCTAACACTAAGAAATGCACTTCACGTAAATTTGGTAAACAGGGATGTTTACGCAATGCGGAAGCGGCGGCGCGTTCGCATAGACTGGCGGTCAGCAGAGCGGGTGCGCGGGGTCGCGCGGCGGGGTGCGCACGAGCCGATGGTTCATCTTCGGAACCAGTCGGCTACATAACAAAGGAAAGGGGCGGGGCTTGCGCGCTCGCTTCCTTATCAACAGGAGCGGCACGTGTTTGGCGCGTGATTATGTAGGCATTTTACTATTTCCGAGTTCGCTTTGCGCTCTGTGTCCATGAATACTGTATTTTATCGGACAATTAGATGAAAAATTAAGGTCATAGTTTTTTTACATATTTGGGACGAGAATCGAACACTGACCACCCTCCTTCAATAAGTCCCTCGTCTAAATATACATATTGTATATTGTCTGTAATTTGCCTTCAATGTGTTATGTAACAGAAGTTACTGTTAAAGGAACATGTAACTTATATGAGAATCAAGAATGTATTGGGACTTCTTTAGTTTTATTTAATTTAATTTTTAATTTTCTAAGATAAGGTAGGTTACAAAATTGATATTAATTTTTTTTTTTTCCGTTATTCTCACTTTTAAAGTAAATAACATAATCTACTGTAAGAGAATTAGTACAATAAAGCGTGTTACAGTTATAATAGAGAGATACTTCCCGTTAAAATCCGATTAATTTGAACTGAGCGGTTGACAGCTGACCGCCTACGTGTTGTGTAGATTTTTACGAGTTATCCTTTTGCAATACCGTCACAAACATTTGTACACTATATTTACGACTACTACTATTAAATTATCAACTTTTTATGGCGATTTAGCTAATTATTCTATTTTAATACAATTTTTAATTATACAGCTGATTTTTGACAAGTCACCCGGCCGGTGTTGCCAGTCTTATGTCGGCAATGATCGGTGGCACAATGAAAACAGATGTTGCAACCAGTTACGGCTCTTTGAATGTGTTTAACACCGTAACATTTCATCTGTGTGGAAAAAGTCGTTGCTGAGTGATGCTTAGTCAGGATTGCGATTAGTCACGGTATGAATTTATTTACGTTTACCTCCACTTTTCACGACCTCGATGGCGCAATGGTCACCATGCCGGACTGCCGGACCTGAGGTCCCGGGTTCGATTCCCGGTTCGGTCGACATTTGTGTGATGAGCATGCTTGTTGGCCGTGGTCTGGGTGTTACAATATGTATTTATAAATATGTATATATGTAGCTATATGTAGTTTATCAGTTGTGTTAGCACCCATAACACAAGTTAATTAATAACTTACCATGGGGCTAACCGACCGTGTGTGAAAAGGTGTCCCGACATTATATTTATATTTATTTATTTACTTTTTATTTTATTTTTGTGACTAATCCTTCTGATTATGATTATGGTTTCTTTTTTATTATTATTATTTTTTTTTTATTTAGTAGTTTAGTAGTTTTATTATTTTTGTCTCTAGAGCATAAATGATTTCATACCGATCGACACCCGCAACTCCTCATAGGTCCAGTTAAAAAACCAGCGTCAGACACTAGCTGTCTGGCATAATGCTGAACTGGACCTATTTGGCACAACCTTTTCTTACTTTTGTTTTTTTTTTTTTAATTTATTATTCTATTTTTATTTGGCTTGTGTCAATAAATATTTTTTCTTTCTTTTTCTTTCTTTCTTTCTTACATTTCCGTGAGATTTTAGCCAGAAAAGTAATTATCGAAAAATAATTCTCGGATACGAACACACAAGACGTCCGCTCTGTTCGCGCGCGCAGTTAAACCCATGAACTTGAGGATGGTGTAATTCTAGTGGGTTCATTAAACAAATGTTTTAAATTAAAAGATTGGAATAGAGATAACAGTTGCTATTTATCAGAAGATTCAGAAGATATATCTATGTTAAAGTCACCGCAAATGAAAACTAGTTTATTTGATATATTGATTTCTGACACTTACGCGAATATTAGACATTTAAATAAAACTACTTTTACGGATTTTATCGCGGTTATATTAATATTATTTAATCCCGACGTTTCGGATCCTTTACAGCATCCATGGTCACGGGCAGACTAAGGTGTTGGTCGTCTTGATATATTAGTTACAAACAGCTACCCTACATTTTGTTGATTATTATTGACAATCCGATTCACGCAAAACGAGCTCACTGTATCCAACACAGTTATCTACCGTTGGTAAATCGTTGTTTCAGAGAGCACGTGGGATCTGCGATGAACAACACCTGGGTGCTGAGCTTCAACATGTTAAGCAAGTACTGCACGACAACAAGCTCCGAGTACCACGCCCTCGTCGCAGAACCCGCGTGAAACCAGCCACAGTTGAGCGTCTACCTGCTGTTCTTCCATACATAAGAGGAGTCACAGACAAGATTGGCTACATCTTGAAGCGAGCTTCAATCAAAACCTACTTCAAGCCGCTGAAGAAGATCAGTCAATTCTTACCACCTGTCAAGTGTCACATACCTCTACAAGATGCAGGTGTATACAAGCTTGAATGTGATTGTGGTCTCTCTTACATAGGCCAAACTAAAAGAAGCATAGGGACCCGCGTAAAAGAACACATCGCCGATGTCAAACACCGCCGTTCCAGACAGTCAGCAGTTTGTGAACACACACTAGACAAGGCCCAGCATTACATCAGATTTGATAAACCACAAGTCCTTGCAAAAGAAAACCGATTCCTACCTAGGATGATTCGCGAGGCTATTGAAATTAAAAAACATCCAAATTTCAATAGAGAAGATGGCTGGTGCATACCACCTGCTTGGAATCCCATCATAGAAACTATTAAATCAAAATCCAAGCCTACAACTGCTCGACCTAAGGATACAGTGAGCTCGTTTTGCGTGAATCGGATTGTCAATAATAATCAACAAAATGTAGGGTAGCTGTTTGTAACTAATATATCAAGACGACCAACACCTTAGTCTGCCCGTGACCATGGATGCTGTAAAGGATCCGAAACGTCGGGATTAAATAATATTAATATAACCGCGATAAAATCCGTAAAAGTAGTTTTATTTAAATGTCTAATATTCGCGTAAGTGTCAGAAATCAATATGTTAACCAGTACGGACTGCCAATTGCAAATAAAATACGCCGGTTGGAAGATCTCAAGACGAAGCGCGCAAGATTCATAACATCCTTGAATTTCTTGAAGAGATGCAGAGACAACAGCATCATTCCTACGTGTGCCATAATTTCACCAAGGAAGGACATACGAGGAAGCGCTAAGATCTTAAACCAGGCAAGCAAAAAGTTACTACAGCAGTTAATACAAAATACACGATCCCATTTGCACCGCGTTAATCAAGACATTGAGGCATCATCCCATGAATTACAGATAGATTTAACTACATTTGATTTTAATAATTGCATGAAAATACTAGATGAGCGCGAAAAATCTAAATATAATGAATGCAAAAACAGACAAATAATCAAATTTGAAAAACTAACGTCTAAATCAAATGTTCAAAATAACACACGAAAAGAAACCGGAACGCGCCCGTTACCTGCGAGCCAATCACGCGCAGTTGTCAATCTATCAAAAAATGTCTTGGATGAAAATACGGTTCAAGTGTTATCGAAAGGCCTAAATTTTGCTGTAACACCTCGAAAAATACCGGTAGAAAGCATTATATGCAACGTGGAAGACTGCCTGTTTAAAAATAAAATCAATAAACATGATTCGGAGGCGATACGTCAGGACATTTCGTCTGTGTTACGTCGCAACATACTGCCCAAACCGAATCTAAATAAAAATCAATATCTCGCGTTAAAAAACCTTCGCGACAGGCCTGAATTAACAATTCTACGTGCAGATAAAGGTAATGCTACGGTGGTGATGGATACGTCAGATTACAATGATAAAATACAAGACCTTTTATCGGATGTAAGTACATATAAACAAGTGAAGACCGACCCCACAACAAAAACATTGAAATCAACTAGTGATTTGATAAAAAAGTACTCCGAAACATTGAATCTAGACGTAAAATACCTAGTTCCTAGCTGCGCAAAACCACCAAAGCTGTATGGGCTACCGAAGATACACAAACCTAATGCTCCGCTACGACCAATAGTCAGCCAAATCGACTCACCAACCTACAGATTGGCTCAACATCTGGCGAAAGTACTTTCACCATTGAGAGGAAACACAGCAGCATATGTAAAGGACTCGTACCATTTTGTCAGTGAAATAAAACACCTACAACTAGCTGACAATGAAACTATGGTCAGTTTTGATGTTCAGTCATTGTTTACATGCTTACCCGTTGAAGACTGCATCAAGATTGTGTCTAAGAAACTAGCAGAGAATAACATGCCTAATGAATATGCTGAACTGTTAAAACATTGCCTAACATCTGGCTATTTACTGTGGAATAATCACTTCTACACGCAAGTGGATGGTGTAGCAATGGGCTCCCCAGTATCTCCCATTGTTGCTGATATCTTCATGGAGGATTTTGAGGAGCGAGCCCTGCAATCTGCACCCGTAACACCCAAATTCTACAAGCGGTACGTAGATGATACTTTCACAATACTACCATCTGACAAAGTCACAGCATTTTTAAATCATCTTAACTCCATAAACCCCAAAATTCAATTCACTATGGAGTCAGAGGCAAACAACTCCTTAGCTTTCTTAGATGTTTTGGTTATCCGTAACCCTAATAACACCTTGAGTCACACTGTGTATCGGAAGAAAACCCATACAGACAAATACCTTCATGGTGAGTCCCACCACCACCCAACACAGTTATCTACCGTTGGTAAATCGTTGTTTCAGAGAGCACGTGGGATCTGCGATGAACAACACCTGGGTGCTGAGCTTCAACATGTTAAGCAAGTACTGCACGACAACAAGCTCCGAGTACCACGCCCTCGTCGCAGAACCCGCGTGAAACCAGCCACAGTTGAGCGTCTACCTGCTGTTCTTCCATACATAAGAGGAGTCACAGACAAGATTGGCTACATCTTGAAGCGAGCTTCAATCAAAACCTACTTCAAGCCGCTGAAGAAGATCAGTCAATTCTTACCACCTGTCAAGTGTCACATACCTCTACAAGATGCAGGTGTATACAAGCTTGAATGTGATTGTGGTCTCTCTTACATAGGCCAAACTAAAAGAAGCATAGGGACCCGCGTAAAAGAACACATCGCCGATGTCAAACACCGCCGTTCCAGACAGTCAGCAGTTTGTGAACACACACTAGACAAGGCCCAGCATTACATCAGATTTGATAAACCACAAGTCCTTGCAAAAGAAAACCGATTCCTACCTAGGATGATTCGCGAGGCTATTGAAATTAAAAAACATCCAAATTTCAATAGAGAAGATGGCTGGTGCATACCACCTGCTTGGAATCCCATCATAGAAACTATTAAATCAAAATCCAAGCCTACAACTGCTCGACCTAAGGATACAGTGAGCTCGTTTTGCGTGAATCGGATTGTCAATAATAATCAACAAAATGTAGGGTAGCTGTTTGTAACTAATATATCAAGACGACCAACACCTTAGTCTGCCCGTGACCATGGATGCTGTAAAGGATCCGAAACGTCGGGATTAAATAATATTAATATAACCGCGATAAAATCCGTAAAAGTAGTTTTATTTAAATGACTAGTTTATTTGACTTAAAAATCTTCCTAAGTATTTCCTCCATATTTGTAATAAATAATGAAAAGTTACTTGCTGGTGGTCTATACAGGAATGAATTTTATCCAGTGCGCAAACTTTGTCAACTTATAGTTAAATAAGTTTTATAGATACGTATATTTTTATTTTGTAGTGTTTTAGTACAAAAAAGAAAAGTTATTGATATCGAAAGATGTTTATTTTGTAACCGATAGTACGGTCACAGTCGTCATAGTATGCGCGGCGGCAACGCGAAACCGGTTTACTGACGGAGCTCCGCTCGGCGCTCTCGTAAGAATACTTGGTATCCATAGTTTGCTGATTTTAGGGCGGACAAAAGAATGAAAAAATTTTTTTTACTGATGATGCAGATATGTTCTGTTAACGATTCTGGACCACCAGTTTTTTTTTGCGCACTGCTTAAAATTCATTCCTGTATACACATAAGAATAAATGACTTCCTATTTCTGCACATGCTACCTCGCACAGGCGATTAACAGAGCTCGAAGGGATGTCGCTTCTATCCTTAAATTTTAAGTTATTTTTACACAATATCAATGTACCCTCTGCAGTTACCCTATTAAATACACTAGCAACCTTGAAATTATTAATATTAAATAACATTTTCTCAGGCTTGAGCCATGTCTCACAAAGACATAATATATCTACAGAAAACTTATCAGTTAAGAGTTCAATGTCTAATATTTTGCCAGAAAAGCGGTTTACATTCTGATGAAATAGGATGAGGTTATCGCTACGCTTTTCTATTGTCTTAGAACCTAGTTTAAACAATCAATCACAGTATTGTTAGAATAACTAGTCAATACTGGCTCGTCGCTTATCCTACATTTTGTCATATTGTTGGCTATGACAATGTTAATATTAAAAAAAAAACTCTGACGAGTTGATGACACCAATGACCTGGTCTGTTTGCCCAACTTTGGCAAAGGCCTCCTCCATTTCCTTCCACTCTGCTCTGTTTTGGGCTCTTCTAGTCCATATATTCCCTGCTATGCTTTTAATTTCGTCATCCCATCTTCGGTACTGTCTTCCTCGATTTCTTTTCTTGTCCCTAGGGTACCAAGATATTATGTTTTTGTTCCACTTGTCATTGCCTCTGACTATGTGGCCGGACCATTTCCACTTTAGTTTTCTTATTCTAGTTGTGACATTCTCAATTTTCATGCGCCTTCGGATAGTGGTGTTTCTTATTCTATCAGATTTTCTTATATTTAGCATGCTTCTTTGCATTGCCGTCTGACACGTTTCGAGTTTCTTATATTGCGCTTTGGTGAGAGCCCATGTCTCGCAGCCATATGTCAAGACTGGGAGTATACAAGTGTTATACAGTTTTGTTTTGACGTACGTTTTGATTTCTGTATTCTTCATTATTTCCTTAAACCCCCAGTAGCGTTTCCATGCATTTCCAATCCTTGTGTCGATTTCTTTTGTCATTATATCAGTGACCGAGATTTGTTGGCCCAAGTAAGTGTATTCTTTTACAAACTCTTCTGGTTCGGCGTTTAAAAGAATAGTGTCTTCCAGTGCGTTTGTCATAGCTTTGGTTTTTGAAGTGTTCAACGTCAGACCTACCTTGCGGCTTTCTCTATCCAGATCAGTGATCATGTATTGTAGTTGGTCTTTGCTCCTTGCCAGTATTATTATGTCATCAGCGAACCTCAAGTGTGTAAGATTTTCGCCATTTATGTTAAGTCCGTAGTGGTCCCATTCCAGTCTCCGAAAGATATCTTCCAGTACAGCTGTGAATAATTGAGGTGACAGTGGATCTCCCTGGCGTACGCCTCTGTTTATGTTTATTTGTTTCCCTTGTTTCTCTAGTTTTATTCTTGCTGTACTGTTAGTGTATATGCTTTTTAAAATCCTAATATATTTCTGGTCGACTCCTTGTTTCTTCAGACATTGCCAGATACTGTTGTGTTCTATTGAGTCAAATGCCTTGTTGAAATCGATGAAGCAACAGTAGAAGGGCACTTTAAACTCTTTGGCTTTTTCAAAAAGTTGTCTTACCGTTAATATATGGTCCAATGTTGAATAGCCTGACCGGAAGCCAGCCTGTTCCTTGGGCTGGTTTTCATCAAGAGTTTTGGTTATTCGCCTTAAGACAATTTTTGCAAAAAATGTGTAAATGTTCGACATTAGGCTTATTGGTCTGTAGTTGTTAATTTCTCCTTTGTCACCCTTTTTATGGAGTAGGATTATTGTTGATGTAGTCCACTGTGCAGGAATTTCCTCGGTGTGCAATATGTCGTTGAAAATGTGTTTAAATAGTGGTACTAGCTTGTTTTTACAATCTGTAAGTAATTCGTTGCTGATATTATCAGGGCTGGGAGCTTTATCCTTCTTCTGTGTTTCTATTGCCTTGTATATTTCTTCTATTAGTATAGGTGGAACCGCGTCGGTGTTATTTAAGTCGGTGTTTACTATTTGGTTCTTGCTGGAGTAAAGGTTTTCGTAGAATGTAGTTGCTATTGACAGTATATCATATCTTTTTGTTTTCGTTTTCGAAAGTAGGTCTTTCATATTGGGTATCCAGTTTTTCTTTTCTTTTAAAGTTTTTAGAGCTTTTATAATACCTCCAGTTTTGCTTATGTGTTTTTCAAAAGTTTCACGCCTAGTGCGTTCTCTGTCTTTTCTTATTTGGTTATTGATTTCTTTACTTATTTCGCTTATTTTGTTTCTGATAATTTTTGTTTTCTTTGTAGTATTTAACAGTTTTGATCTTGCTTCTAGGAGTTTAATTACTTTCTCTGACAAGTTTTTCTTATCCTTCGTATTATTTTTAGTATCAGGTTCTGGTCTCAATGTCAATATTTCATGTAGTGTGTTGTACTTCTGCTGAGTATTTATACCCTTTTTTTTTTTTTTTTTTTTTAGCGACGTAAAATCATCAAATGACCCCTCCCGCTGTGGGTTAGCAGCGGTGAGGGAGTGTCAGACTCTTACTGACTAAAATCGTCGTGTTCCGTCATAGGCCTTTTATGTACCAGGGGCGCGGTATCTCTTTCGAACAACCCGCAGCCCCGGCAGGCCTTGGCCCTGCTGGGCCCCGCTGGGGTTGCTGACATCTCTTTGAGGAGCGCGTGGAACAACGCGCGCCGTCGACACGGGTCTGTCGTCTAGAAAGACAGAGGGACGACGAGCCACCCGAACTCACCGCCCACAGACCCACGCCTACGGTGGCCGGGAGTCATCTCGCGACACCCGGCGCCCATGGTGTCTACCTGGTCCAGCGCGGCGGCCGGGATGAGAGGTGCGAACTCTCTGGCGTTCCGCCTCCTCCTTCTCGAGCATGACCGCTTCGCAGAAGGAGGCGACGGCATCCCATTCCCTCTCGCCCCGGACCATGGCCTGAACCAGGGCCGGACGCGAGAGGTCGCCGCCGCCCAAAGCCTCGACAAGTATTTATACCCTCAAAGGATGATTCTGTCACTAATTTCAGTTTGTCTTTGATGGTGTTTAACATTTGTTTGTTATTTGGTGTTGGTCTTTTGACCTGCTCAGACGTGCTCTGAGGACTCGGTGGTCGCTATTAAAATTTAGATAAATGGTGCCGCAGTCGTCAATTAATTTTGGTCTATTTGTTAAGATGTAATCAATTTCGTTTTTTAAACTGCCGCCTGGCGATTCCCAAGTCCATCTTTTTGATTTTTTTTTCTTGAATAGGCTGTCCATTATCCTCATGTTATTTTCCATCGCCATTTCTATTAGTTTTTGTCCGTTCCTTGTTCTTTTCCCTTTGATGTAAGGGCCAAGTACAATATCTTCTCTATTTCGTGGACTTCCAATCTGAGCATTGAAATCTCCCATTACTATGCAGTGTTTGTATGTGTACTTTTTTTAGGGCGATGTTGAGAGTTGAGTAAAATGCATCGATTTCTAAAGTAGATGACTGCTCTGTTGGTGAGTAAATTTGCACTATAGACCATATTTCCTGTTTTGGAGGAATTTTAATATTTAATATAGCGATCCTGTCCGTGACTCCTATTATTTCTACAATGGAACTATTGAGTTCATTTTTTATTAAAAATCCTACACCATATTTTCCGGGAACATCGCCTCTATAGTATAGTGTAACTTTATCATATTCTTCGATAGCTTCTCCGTATCTTCTCACCTCGCACAATCCTATGATGTCCCATTTAATATCTTCTAATGAATACAGAAGTTCTTGTAGCCTGTCTTCAGTCCTCAGAGAACGTGTGTTGTACGTAGCTATATAAATTTGCTTGGTGTTTTGTAGTTTATTGTTTCTTAATGTTTTGATTTGTGGTAGGGAATTTATAATCGGAGGGTAGTGGTCGTCATTCCCCACGGTGACCAGCCGGCTTGGGGAAGGTGTTTTGGCTGTTTCTTTGGATACATGTTCGTAGCTTAAGTTGGGTTTCCTGTTGTCGGTGTCTGTTATGCAGTTTTTGACGTTGAGGGCAGTGAAAGTGATGTGGATCTACCCCGAGATACATAGTCCATCATGTTTATTTTAGTACATTTCTTTGACGCAGGGGCGGATGGTTGGTTTGGTGACTTATTTAAAGGACTAATGCAGTCACTTTTCCTCTTGCCTATTTTCTCCTCTCTCGGCTCTTTGATGACTATTTTATCCTTGACAAAATAACAAACATTTCCTTTTTTGCGCTCTTCTTTTAGATGGGGTAACAGTTATTTCCTATTCTCCAACGTTTCTTTGCTGAGGTCCTCTTTAATGTATATTTCGGAATTCAGTTTCTTTTTGTTCCTAAGTACTTCGTTTCTTCGCCAGTTTGTTGTGAAAGTTACAAGAATAGGACGCGTTTTGTTGTCTTTCTTTTCGCCAAGTCGGTAAGCACTGTTTGTTTCATTAGGCTTTACGTGGATATTCATTTCTTTTTCCATAACTTCCAATACAGTTTCTAAGGGGGCTTCACCACGTTGTAACTCTTTAACCCCAAAGAACAGGACGTTGTTTTTCTTTTTGTTTTCTTCTAAGGATCTAATTTTGTCATTTAGGGTCTTAACTTCAGCTTTCAGGATTTTGTTTTCTTCAGCTAGCGCTGTTAATTTTTCATTTATATTTTCTGATACATTTTTCGTGACTGCTTCTGTTATCTCTCTTGTTTGCATTGCCATTTCTTCCTTCAATTTATTCCAGAATGTGTCCGTCTCATTTTCCATTTTCGTTGTTTTTTTTTTTTCGAATATTGCAACACTAATTCGTAGTTGGCAGCGCTTACTTTTAGTTGGCAACACTCGTTCTGAGTTGGTAACACTTGATTTTAGTTGGCAACACCAATTGCAGATGACAGCACTGGGTTATTTTTGACAGCACGGGTTCAGAACTACCAATCTCAGAACGATATGATCTGCACAGTGTCTATGACCAGGGTTGTGATTGGTTGAAATCTGACAGCTGTCTCCTTGAAGGAATGACGACACTTTTTTCTAACCTATTTGCCTGTGTGTTTCGAGGGATATTTGGCTTGTTTTTTGCGCTTCGTGCCTCCAACTTGTATGCACTACTTGAATTCGTCACTGTATTCAATGTTGATGACAGTTTTAGACTTATAGCCGGCAATTTGACTGTATAAATTGATTAGTTTTGAGAGAGCAACAACAATAGGTGTTTACTCTTTGACACCGGAACCGAAATCCGTTAATATTATATGCTATCAATGTAGCTATATTATCTTTATATTTATTAGGGAAAAACATGCTTTCCCTACTCAAATGAAATTCACTAACAAACTTGTTAGTGTCAAAGAATAATAGTTTGTCCCTATGACAACATGTCAATGTGTATACATATAAAATTGTTCAGAGTACATAACTATTTTGTACATAACTATTTTGAGTGTCAGAAAAACAGTCAGAATATGGAAGTGCACAAATCATAATGTTTTTATTACAAGCTTTTATTTAACTTGCAATGTATGTATGCATGTATGTATGTATGTATGTATGTAACTATGTGTGTTCGGGTGAAATTTTACAACTCAATTTTAAGGCACTTGCCCTCAACCGATTGAGCTGAAATTTTGCATACATGTTTAGTTTGGATGACAATGCATGTTAAGCTATGTGACGTCATCCTAAATCCAACATGGCTAAATATACAAGATGGCGGACTAGTTATTTTTAAGGTACCTATACAATATGGGTATCAAATGAAACGGATTGACAAGTAGAACACATTGCACTTTACGAAATAAAAATCCAAGATGGCCGCCGCTACAAAATGGTGAATAACCTATTTTTTTCAATCCCATCCATATGGGTATCCAATGACAGGGCTTGACAAGTAGAATAAAGTGCGCTTTACCAAATCAAAATGTAAGATGACCGCCGCTACAGAATTTAGACTTAGGAACTTACCAGGTGAAAACTAAAAAGTATAAAATAAATTGAGATAAAAAAATCTTTAAAAACAAGCTTTTATTTAAATGCGCTAAAAAGAAAAAATAAACTTTTACTGTAACTTTACTGTCAACTTATAACGACATTTCAAATTTAACATATTTGACACAATTTATATGTTTTAAAAGCTTGTCGCGATTTTACTAAGAAAGTAAATACGAGTATTTAAATCTCGCGACAAGCTTTTAAAACGTATAAATTCTGTCAAATATGTTAAATTTGAAATGTCGTTATAAGTTGACAGTAAAGTTACAGTAAAAGTTTATTTTTTCTTTTTAGCGCATTTAAATAAAAGCTTGTTTTTAAAGATTTTTTTATCTCAATTTTTTTATTACAAGCTTTTATTTAACTTGCAATGTATGTATGTATGTATGTAACTATGTGTGTTCGGGTGGAATTTTACAACTCAATTTTAAGGCACTTGCCCTCAACCGATTAAGCTGAAATTTTGCAGACATGTTTAGTTTGGATGACAATGCATGTTAAGCTATGTGACGTCATCCTAAATCCAACATGGCTAAATATACAAGATAGCGGACTAGTTATTTTTAAGGTACCTATACAATATGGGTATCAAATGAAAGGGATTTACAAGTAGAACACATTGCACTTTACGAAATAAAAATCCAAGATGGCCGCCGCTACAAAATGGTGAATAACCTATTTTTTTCAATCCCATCAATATGGGTATCCAATGACAGGGCTTGACAAGTAGAATAAAGTGCACTTTACCAAATCAAAATCTAAGATGACCGCCGCTACAGAATTTAGACTTAGGAACTTACCAGGTGAAAACTAAAAAGTATAAAATAAATTGAGATAAAAAAATCTTTAAAAACAAGCTTTTATTTAAATGCGCTAAAAAGAAAAAATAAACTTTTACTGTAACTTTACTGTCAACTTATAACGACATTTCAAATTTAACATATTTGACACAATTTATATGTTTTAAAAGCTTGTCGCGATTTTACTAAGAAAGTAAATACGAGTATTTAAATCTCGCGACAAGCTTTTAAAACGTATAAATTCTGTCAAATATGTTAAATTTTAAAGATTGAAGAATTGAAAGCTTGTTTTTAAAGATTTTTTTATCTCAATTTTTTTATTACAAGCTTTTATTTAACTTGCAATGTATGTATGTATGTATGTAACTATGTGTGTTCGGGTGGAATTTTACAACTCAATTTTAAGGCACTTGCCCTCAACCGATTAAGCTGAAATTTTGCAGACATGTTTAGTTTGGATGACAATGCATGTTAAGCTATGTGACGTCATCCTAAATCCAACATGGCTAAATATACAAGATAGCGGACTAGTTATTTTTAAGGTACCTATACAATATGGGTATCAAATGAAAGGGATTTACAAGTAGAACACATTGCACTTTACGAAATAAAAATCCAAGATGGCCGCCGCTACAAAATGGTGAATAACCTATTTTTTTCAATCCCATCAATATGGGTATCCAATGACAGGGCTTGACAAGTAGAATAAAGTGCACTTTACCAAATCAAAATCTAAGATGACCGCCGCTACAGAATTTAGACTTAGGAACTTACCAGGTGAAAACTAAAAAGTATAAAATAAATTGAGATAAAAAAATCTTTAAAAACAAGCTTTTATTTAAATGCGCTAAAAAAGAAAAAAATAAACTTTTACTGTAACTTTACTGTCAACTTATAACGACATTTCAAATTTAACATATTTGACACAATTTATACGTTTTAAAAGCTTGTCGCGATTTCACTAAGAAAGTAAATACGATTACTTAAATCTCGCGCTCTCACAGACGCTATTTATTGCTAGCTTCGGGTCAGATCTAGTATTCAGTAGTTCTGTAGGTGGTGCACATGACTTTTTTGTGTTTGTAATGTCCTTGATTTTATTCCAAAGTGTTTTGGGATTATTTTTAGCCTTTTCCAGTTCGTGTTTTTCATAAAGTCTTTTGAGTTTTCTAAGAAGATAGTTGCAGTAGTTCCGGTACCGTTTATAGGTGGTTTGAATAATTAGGTCTTCTGGTGACTTCCGTGCCTTGTTGTGGAGCCTGTTTCGGTGGCGAATACATCTTAACAAGCCGGCGGTAATCCACGGTTTTAAATTTCTATTTTTCCTAGGAACAGTCTTTACGGTTGTGTGCTTATTGAGAGAACATTGTATTATAGTTATCAAAACATTGGAAGCGAGATTAGGGTCATCTGTGTCTATAATCTGCGAAAAGTCTTTTTGATCTAACTCTGCTTTAATACTAGAGTAGTCTATAGTGGGAATTTTAAATAAATGAATTTGCTGCTTAGCCGATTTAATGTTGTTTATTTTTACGAGTAGCGGAAGATGGTCCGTAATGTGAGAATCAAGGACTAGCGCTGTTGAAGTTTTCATTATTTTTAAAATGACATGGTCAAGGCAGGAATTTATTCTCGTGGGGAGGTAATGCGCAGGTAGTAAACCATGCGATGCGTTGAGGGTTAAATAATTGACGCACGTTCGGTTATATTAGTTGATACTATATCAATGTTGATGTCACCGATAACACATATATTTCTGTATTTACTTAAAGCGGTGAGTATGTTATCCAGGCTGTCTAGGAAAGGTTCAAATTCTTGGTTTGTGTTATATGATGGAGAACGATAGATAGCTACTATGGCCAGTTCATTATTAATTGTACAGGTAAGGCAATTTCCATTGTTGAAGTGAGGTTCATTGAATGAGTAGGGGATATGACTTTTTATGTATAAGACAATGCCATCGTTCTGATTACATGTTTGTTTTGTGTAATGTGTATTGTTAAATATTTCTCCTACCCACACATTCGAAACAAGAGGAAGGGTATAAAAGGCGTCGCGCATGTGGGACTTGGGTCATTCGTTGCTTAGCTTTCGGACGCAACGGACGTTTCGCTGTATCATTTTGTGTTGGTGTAATTGTATTAAGTGATTTATCCAACAGACAGCAAAAAGTGGATGTCTGCGGCTCAACATCTTCGGGGACAGTTGTAAAAATGGGCGTGCCTCAAGGCTCTATACTGGGTCCATTTCTGTTCCTAGCTTATATAAATGACCTTCCATTTGTGTTGTCTGATATTTCGGATGTTATTTTGTTTGCGGATGACACTTCCCTTGTTTTTAAAGTTAAGCGTAAGAACCCCAATGTTAGTCACATTAATGAAAGCCTAGAAATTCTCTCCAAATGGTTCGCAGCCAACAATTTATTATTAAACGCTTCCAAGACTAAATGTCTTAAGTTCTGTTTGCCTAACGTCACTGCGGTTGAAACAAATATAATGCTCGATAAGAGCAAATTAGAGTTAATTAACAGTACAGTATTTCTGGGCATTACCATTGACAGTAAATTGCAATGGGGTCACCATATATCTTCCCTATCAGGGCGACTTGGTTCTGCTGCTTTTGCAGTCAGAAAAATCAGACAACTGACCGATGTAGCCACGGCCAGGCTTGTATACTTCGCCTATTTCCATTGCGTAATGTCATATGGCATTTTGCTATGGGGGGCAGCGGCTGATGTCCAATCAATTTTTGTTTTGCAAAAAAGGGCGATCCGAGCGATCTATGGCATGGGCTCTCGCGAATCTCTTAGAGAATTCTTTAAGGAAATAAACATACTTACATTACCTTCCTTGTATATTTTTGAAAATATTATGTTTGTTCGCAAAAACATCCATAAATTCACAGTTAAAAGTGACATTCACCAGTTAAATACACGCAACAAACATAAATTAGTGGTTCCCAAGTTTAGGCTAACAAAAACAAATAAGTCGTTCTTAGGGAATTGTGTACGTTTTTATAACAAGCTACCTAAATGTATCCTTGATCTCACTGATAAAAAGTTTAAGAATGTAGTAAAAAACATTTTGATTAAAAAGGCATATTATAAAATTCAGGATTACATTAATGACAGTGATGCCTGGCGTTAAATTAATATTGTTTTTTCTTTTTCTCTGCACATGTGGCTTCCCCGGCGACCACTGGCACGGGAGTGCCTCCGCCCAGACCAGCCGAGCCCAAGCCAGCAAGACCCCAAATTGCATTATATAAGAACTTGGTTACCCAATATATTTTTTCTTTGAATTGTATAAATTATTTTTCCAGTAACGATTGCACTAAAATTATTTTGTATAATTTATTAATACATTTTAGCTCAATTTGGATTGTATAACATTCTCAGGACTAGATAGAAAACTGTATGTTTGTAATTATTATTATTTTTTTTTTTAAAAGAGTGTCCATGGAGTTTCTTGCCGGTTCTTCTCCATGAGACCAACTCTTTGGAACCGTGCACCTAACTTTGACGTTTCGAAAGAGCTTTCATAGGCCTATTTGAAATAAAAAATTTTGAGTTTGAGTTTGAGTTGCTTTTTCATTCAAATTAAATCGTTTGTAAGAGATTAAAACTGGTGTTGTGTGCTACTAGTTCTTTCTTTAATTAATACCGCTTCTGATCCACAAGATCAGAAGTGGGATTGCCACGCGTTTCTAGCCGTTTTTGCCATCTGATTCGATTAGGTTAAAAGTGAGTTCTGTGTTGATCAGTGTGTACTGGACTTTTAATCTATATCGCGGAGAGTCTCGTGATCGTCGTCACGGTTCACGTAACGCCGGCCTTGATCAAATTCTTACAAAACTAGAAGTGGTCGAGCGTAGATTTCCCGTGACCGTAGCGATAGTCCGTTGCATCCAGCTAACGAGGGCCAGTTACTGTCGTCGCTCCCAGTCGTGTCGACACGACTGGGAGCGAAGTTCTGGTGTGACCGCGGTTGCTAATGAGGCTAGAGTAACGAGTAATTCACACGTGTTAGTTGAGAATACTGAGGAAAAGGATGCTACTGTGGAGGTATGAGAGCAGAGAGTAAAGCTCATCATACCTCGCACTAAAGGGAGGATCCTCCGACCGGACAGGTGTTTTTGTCCGGTGGGCTACTGCCCGACAGTTGTTGTCGGGGTGAACTATCTTTATTTACTGTGCGCGCGAACACTGCATGTGCGATGCAGGATAGTTGATAATAGTTGCGCCTCCGAATGTGTAGATGGCGGTGTCGACAGTTGTAGTACCGCTACACTACTAACAGTATTGTTGGAGCTTTGTTCGCTCTTTGAGCTAGAGTTCCGATTCTTGTGTCCCAGTAATGTTGATTTTGCGTCCATACTGATTGATGTAATGAATAATTACTACCTCAAATAAATACTCAACTTATGCTGAATACGCTCGCAAGTCACTATTGCGCCTTAACATAATTAAGGGTTTATCAGACGAGTTAAAATCCGCCATTGTCGTCAGAGGCATTAGAGATCCCCAAGTCAAGGCTGCGGCAACTGACGCCAAATTAGCCTCTAGAGATCTAATTGAGTTCTTGTCAGTATATGTCGAGCCTAAAAGTGATAACATTGCTGTTCATGCTCCTTCAAATAACTCCAATCAATGTAAACGAGAGGTACCCAAATCGGACAATAGCAATGCTTTTTGTTACATTTGTGGTAAGAAAGGTCACAAGAAGTGGTCTTGCCCCAAGAAACCTAAAGATTCCAACTCAGCACGGGATAGTCTCACTCCCACTATAAAGTTTTGATTTCAGTGTAGATTCATGTGCACTTTTATTAAGTGGATATAACGGTGGAATAAGTCCAGAATTGCTTGAGCTTAGTACGCTGATGCTGTAGGGGCACTCGTGTGTTTCGGGTGGAATGAGTTTCTGCCTATGTATTGCTGTGGTGTCCGTGAACAACATGCCCTGCTCCTACAATGCTCGAGATGTTACGGGAAGTATCCTGTAATGTACCTACCTGTATGTAAATGGTGAGATCAATCCGGTTTTATTTAGCCTTTATGTAATACACGACTTGTAATCCATCTTGGTGGCAAAAACATACTGAAGTGTATGACAACTTGAGTTAGATTCTCAGTGTTGTAGTCTCCTATCTGTAATTATATATGTAATAACTATGTACTATTTGTTGAGTGTATGTATCGGCTCATTAACCTCACTCTAGCACGTCTTCACTCCGCGGCGGTAGGTAACAGACTGCCCTGTGCAGACTGATTCCCCCACCCCGCACTCTGCGTGTGACTGTAGGAACGAGACGACAGATGTTTGATAGTGTGTGTGTAGTTGTTTGGTTGTGTATGTGTTTGTTTGTTATGACCGTGTATGCTACATCCCTCCCTTACTTTTTTTTTTTTTTTAAATAAATATACTTATTTACGTATTTGTAATCAACTTTAATTATTTATTTCAAATCATTAGTATTAGTTTAAATTCCTGTACAGAATATTAATTATTTGTACTTATGTAATCATCATCATCAATTTATGTTACTTCTAATTCATTATTATAATGTTAATTAATCAGAATCGGTTTCACTCTTGTTTGAATGTTCTGCTTCTATATCTTCAGTGCCGTTATCTACCTTCCACTGTCCTTCTACTCGTTTTAGGTGCAGAATGTTTCGTCTAACTACTTGGCCTGTGTTATCATTGCGCAGTTCTACATCTCCGTTTTTGTTGGACTCAACGGTATGTGATGTTGGCTCATAATTGAGGCTCAATTTGTTGCTTTTATGCATACTCTTTACGTAGACCTTCTCCCCTATGTTCAATTCACTATCCACTGCTCGCCTTTTCCTATCTGCATACTCCTTTCCTTTCTCTTTTAATTCTTTGTCTCTATCTCTCATCTCTGAGTCTTCCGAGCTGTACGCCATATCTTGTATCATCGGTAATTTGTCTCTGAATTGCCGCCTGAAGAATAACTCCGAGGGAGTCTTACCGGTTACCGAGTGGGGAGTGCTATTGTACATTACCATATACTCCCGGAGAGACTCTTTCCAATTTTTCTTCTCGGCCTGTGCGATCTTGAGGCGTTTTAAGATGTCCCTATTTTGTCTCTCCACTTCCCCGTTTTGTTGGGGCCAGTAGGGTATGGTGTTATAAAGCTTGATGTTTCTTTCGGAGCAAAAAAGTTTGAAATCCTCGCTGGTAAATTGACGACCGTTGTCGGCCGTGATCGACACTGGATTACCTAATCTACTGAAAATGTCCTTCAGTTGGTTGATAATTTCTGAGCTCGTAATTGTCCGACAAACCTTCACTTCCTTGTATCGAGAGTAATAGTCCACGATTACGAAGATGTAATCATTACTAGGTAGTGGGCCCATCAGGTCCACTGCGGTGTCCACCCATGGTTCCGAAGGTAGCTCTCTCCTTTTCATGGGGTTAGGAGGATTGGGAGTCGATACCAAAACACAACTTTTGCACGCCTTGCAAAAGTTCTCAGCATCTCTATCACATTTTGGCCACCAGACCTTAGTCCTAAGTCTAGTTTTCATGGCACATATGCCTGGGTGGCCCTCATGTGCAATACGCAATGTCGGATCTCGAAGTTTTAGTGGCATTACGATCTTAGTCCCTCTTAACAGGATGTCTTCATAAAAACACAACTCATCTTGGAATATTTTATAGCCTTTGGTAAGATCGTTCCACTGGTTGCTGTAAAGGCCATTCTTAACTGCTTGTATCTCCGCATCTTGACGAGAATGTGCCATAATGTCTTGCAATGGTATAGCTGTAGGTCTTACTTGTTCTATGACGTTTTGCACGTAATCTACTCCAACTTGTAGTGGGTTTGTACAATGTTTACAGAGCCTCGACAGCGGGTCTGCTATATTATTCTTGCCAGGGCTATATCTGATGTTGAATTTATAAGACTGAAGTCTCAAGACCCATCTCTCAATGCGGGCGCACGGCTTGGCTTTGGGGCCAAATATTGCCTCTAGTGGCTTGTGGTCCGTCACTAAGTCAAATTCTTTCCCATATAGGAACATATTAAAATGTTCAATGGCCCAGACCAACGCGAGAGCCTCCTTCTCGGTCTGGCAGTACCTACGTTCGCAGTCGGTAAGTGTCTTGTTCCCATATGCTATAATCCTGGAACCTTCATTATTTGTCTGGACCAGTACTGCCCCCAAGCCCACAGGACTCGCATCTGCAATCACTGCCGTCTTGTCATTAGGGTTGTAATAGCCCAGACGTGGTATATCAGCAAGTGAAGCTTTTAATTTATTAAAAGCTGCTTGCCGAATGTCATTCCAAGAGTCAGTGATGTCCGAGTTCCTTCCGGCCTTCTGCCGGAGTAGCTCCTTTAGGGGCTCTGTGGTCGTAGATAAGTGTGGAATCCATTTTCCGACGAAGTTCACTAGCCCCAGAAAGTTTTGTAATTCTGAAATAGTTGTAGGTGCTCTAAAGTCCTTGATTGCCGATAAATATTTATCCAGCGGTTTAATTCCGTTTTCGGAGAGCTCGTGTCCTAAGAACTGAACACTTTTTACTCGATAAATACATTTATCTTCCTTTAGAAGCACGTTGTGTATCTTTAAGACATCCAGGACGTTCTTCAACCGTTCGTCATGTTCAGCGTGATCTTTCCCATACACCAGGATATCATCTATGAAATTGATGACTCCTTCACAGCCTAGAAGTATCCTCTCCAAAGTCTTTTGGAAGATTTCTGGTGCACAGCTGATGCCAAACATCATCCTTTTATAGCGGAAGAGTCCCTTACCCGTTATAAATGTAGTTATATGCCTTGAATCAGGGTGGAGTTCAATATGATGGAAGGCGTCCTTGATGTCTAGTTTTGAGAAAAGCTTAGCTTCTCTCATTTTAGGAAGAAGTTGGTCCATGGTCGGAAGCGGGTGGTTTTCCCGTTTAATGGCCATATTCGCGCGTCGCATATCTACGCATAAACGGACGTCCCCATTATCCTTCAGCACCGGCACGATCGGCGAGACCCAACTAGAGGGGCCTTTTACCTCCTCGATTATATCGGCTTGCAATAATTCGCTAATCTTCTGTTCGATTCTGGTTTCCAGAGGAATAGGTATCCTGCGGTAAGGTTGTGCGACAGGTTTTATTGACTCGTCTATCGGGATCTCAACGAGCACATCTTTAAATTTCGAGAAGGCTGTCGTCTCCACCTTATTAACATCCGTTGGTAAATTAATTTGCAGGACTCCTAGGGAAGTAGCTGTCACTTTCCCAAGCAGATTTTGGGTGCCACCAGAGATCACATAAAAGGTTGCATTTTCTGATCTCTTCCCTAGTAGTATTTCTGCTTCAAACGATCCCAGTAATTTTAAAGGAGTTCCGCTTCCATACGCAACAAACTTCTTCTGTGGGTCTTTATTTTGATTAGTGACTTTAGAATGGTTCTCTTTCATAGAGAGCCAGGTCTTGTCCGTGATCAAATTGTGGTTGCAGCCAGAGTCTATTAGCATATCTACTTTCGTTCCCCCAATCATGCATGATGCTGTAGAGCCGGTGTTCACGTTGAAGATGTAATCAATTTGCTTGCTTGTACCTGCTACATTTGCTTCTTCTACATTGTTTGATTCTCTGGATCTTTTTGAATTATTGTTCCGTGTTGCCTCATCTGGTTCTAGTTTCCTTTTCTGTACTTCTCTTGTTCGACATCGTATTTGAAAATGGCTTACAATTCCACATTTATTGCATTTCCGAGTTCTTGCAGGGCATTTTGGATCTCGTGCGAAATGTTTCTTGCTACCACATCTGCCACAACCTCTGTCTTGTCTATCTCCTGTATCTTTATACTTGTCCGGCTTCAT
The DNA here is from genome assembly GCA_963856015.1 of Helicoverpa assulta. Taxonomy (NCBI): domain Eukaryota; kingdom Metazoa; phylum Arthropoda; class Insecta; order Lepidoptera; family Noctuidae; genus Helicoverpa; species Helicoverpa assulta. The sequence goes on along the minus strand of CAWLCW010000001.1, from coordinate 17,070,428 downwards.
AGTTATTTTGTTCACGACGTGATTTTCAATTTTCTTCCCTACAAAATCGTCCAACTGTCTCTCTACAACCTCTAGCGCATTAGCCTCGAATATAATTTCGTCAAGGGTCATTTTGTCACCGTTTTTCAATATTTTTTTCCTTAAATCATCCGACGAGCATTTTTCGGTTATTTGTTCAATAATATGTTCATCTGTATTTGTGAACTGACATTTTGAAGCTTGATGTCTTAACCTTACTAAAAACTTGTCAAATTTCTCTTGTGGTTCTTGACGTATAAGACGGAACAGGTGTCGCTCGAATCCCTTACTCTGCTTGGGGGCGAAGTATTCGTCTAATTTTTTTATCGCAATTTCAAATACTTTGCCGCCGTTTTCATCGGTTGGCTTTGCGTCCGCTCCTGGTATATTGTAGAACACCTCTTGCAAGTCAGCTCCACCGAAATGAAGTAAGCATGCTCTTTTCTTTTGCTCCGTGTCTATTCCCGCTGCTTCCAAGTAAATGTACAACCCGCGTTTCCATCGCTCCCATCGGACTGCAACTGACCCTATATCACCTTCACATTCGAATTTATCGAGTGTGAATACGGCCTGAGTCATTTTTGTTAACCTGTAGACAATGGGACATAGCGTTACGCAATTTAATGCATTTCGAGAAAATACCAGTGATTTTTACTAGCCTAATGGCCCGCAATTTAATGCTTGATTCCTCGGCTTGCAATTTAATGCTTTATTATTAATACTACCTACATATTAACGCAATCAAATGCATAGTCTCAGTATGTCATCGCAATTTAATGCCAAAATACTATTAATCGCAATTCAATGCCAAAACACTATAATTCGCAATTTAATGCCAAAATACTATTAATCGCAATTCAATGCCAAAACACTATAATTCGCAATTAAATGCCAAAACACTATTAATCGCAATTCAATGCCATGTTACATTTTTTTTTATTGCAAAAGTAAAGCGCAAAGCAATCGAAGCACTTGCTGCAGCACTACAGCGATATAAGCATCCATACAGATAAGCGTGGAAGCAAAATAGCGATATACGTACGTACACCGCTTAAACACCATTAACTAACTAACAGTGGCAATCCTTACGCCATTATATGTAATTATTACGTTCTGGATAGGCACGGTTATCGAGGTACATACATAATTAAACATGGTTTAGTACCTTTTTATATTTGTTTGTGTTGCACACATTCCTAAGATCACTGGAGCATTATGTACAAATTGAAATATGTACCCTTGTTTCACGGACAACCGATTTAACATTTAATAAGCACTTGGTAAACGAAACAAGAATAAATTGTTTATCTTTTACGACAATGGATAATTATTTTGTGAAACGGTGGGTAGGTATGCAAAATTATTTATTAGATATATTCTTTATTATAATTAAAATTAAATGCAGTGGAACAAACAAAACATTTAAAAACGGTTATATATATATACATTTTTGTTTTTGAAGCTACGATAAGCAATAATAAAAGGGGTCGGTTCTTATAATATTAACTAATTCTATTTTATTCTATTTTATCGGCGGTTGGAATAAATAAAACTTAGTTGGAAGCTAAAGTCTTAAAATTTAAAGAATATAAGTACTTTTATTTACGAGGCCAACGAATTACTTTTCTGTTCTTTTTATTTTCTTGTTTTTTTTTTTTTATTTTAAAAATAGATAAAATTACTCACAGTTCTCCGTCGTCGCCAAAATGTTGTAGTCTCCTATCTGTAGTTATATATGTAATAACTATGTACTATTTGTTGAGTGTATGTATCGGCTCATTAACCTCACTCTAGCACGTCTTCACTCCGCGGCGGTAGGTAACAGACTGCCCTGTGCAGACTGATTCCCCCACCCCGCACTCTGCGTGTGAGTGTAGGAACGAGACGACAGATGTTTGATAGTGTGTGTGTAGTTGTTTGGTTGTGTATGTGTTTGTTTGTTATGACCGTGTATGCTACACTCAGGTGCCATCGCTAATGACCAACGGGTTGTTCTTATACAAAAGGTTAGATAAATGTTTTTATCCCATGAAATTTGAGCTTAATAATTTTTATTTCTAATCTTTCTGCTCATCAGAGTTTCAACATGTACACAGAAATTTATGTTTACTGCTTTTGTGATGGTGTAAGCGTTCCAGGTGCTGTACTTGACATACTACGAGTGCTGTGACACTTCATGCTCCTCAGGTGCTGTGCTGCTGCACAAGCTTTGAATGCTGTACGGAGTGCTGACTTCCAGTATCTTTTTTGGAAAGTTCTCATAACGAAAGCCAGTCGATACTAGACCTGGTATATCATGGCATTGAGGTCAGGTGATTTGTTTCATTTTTTTTTTACAAATTGGAAGTAATTATGCTCTTAGTTGTATTAAGTGGAAAAATGTGTAATAATGTACCAACCATTGGTATTGTCACCTATGAGTTTTCTGTGTAGCAAAAGCTGAAGTGAAGTTAACTACACGTAACTTATCAAACCGTAATAGTACTTAGTTGTGTTTTGAGCATTGCTGACACATGATTAGTAATAATGATATTTCTGAGACATAGTTTCAAAGTTGAATTTGTTTGTCAAAGTTATGTCTTGAATTTATTTCTTTGAGAACGAAAAGCTTTCCACATTTTGATGGTCAGAAGTGGCCGAACGAAATGTATGTCGTCAGTGCTTGTTCGCAGAGTTGTACACGAGAATGTGTAACGGCCGTGTCGTGGCACAAGCACTGCTGTGCCAGTGCTACTGAATGTGGCACGAGCGCCGCTGTGCCGGTGCTCCTGGTCGCGGCACAAGCGTTGCTGTGCCGGTGCTCTTGGTCGCGGCATAAGCGTTGCTGTGCCGGTGCTCTTGGTCGCGGCGCAAGCGTTGCTGTGCCGGTGCTCTTGGTCGTGGCACAAGCACTGCTGTGCTAGTGCTACTGAATGTGGCACGAGCGCCGCTGTACCGGTGCTCCTGGTCGCAGCACAAGCGTTGCTGTGCCGGTGCTCTTGGTCGCGGCACAAGCGTTGCTGTGCCGGTGCTCTTGGTCGTGGCACAAGCACTGCTGTGCCAGTGCTACTGAATGTGGCACGAGCGCCGCTGTGCCGGTGCTCCTGGTCGCGGCACAAGCGTTGCTGTGCCGGTGCTCTTGGTCGCGGCACAAGCGTTGCTGTGCCGGTGCTACTGAATGCGACACGACCGCTGCTGTGCCGGTGTTGCTCGTCGCGGCACAAGCGCTGCTGTGCCGGTGCTGCTGAATGCGACACGACCGCTGCTGTGCCGGTGTTGCTCATCGCGGCACGACCGCTGCTGTGCCGGAGTTGCTCGTCGCGGCACGAGCGCTGCTGTGCCGGTGTTCCTGCTGGTTCTGTGACTTACCGGTTTGGAGCATGCAAACGATAGGGCCTCTGCTCTGTTTCACGATCGCGGTCATACGAAGGGACATGCAAACGTTAGGGCCTCTGTCTCATGACGCGAAGCGTGTTATATGTTACAAACTCATAGTACGCAAACGTTAGGGCCTCTTCTATGTGTTTGTAAAACGACAAGCAAACGTCAGGGCCTCTGTCATTGACAATGTATAACGACTGACGGAAGTCCGGATTCTGTCTTTAGTTATGCATTGGATGTTCTCTTGGGTTTCAACAATTTCAAGCTGTTTCAACTTTAAATCATTACTCTTTTCTGGTCCTTGTTACTGGCACTTGAGTGCACGCTTGTGCCTGGGACATTGACCTTTGTTGACCATAACCTACAAGTTGTTTCATGTTGAATAAGCTTCAAACCGTAGTGGTTACGTCATTTTGTTACTCGTGTGTTGTAATATTTCAGAGATTGGCGACGATCAACGTAATGATGATAACCAGGTTGTGACGGATGAGCAAATGAATCTGATGCAAATGGGAGTAATGCCGCGGTCGAGGACGCCACGCAATCAGGAACGGCCGTGTTAAATATTTCTCCTACCCACACATTCGAAACAAGAGGAAGGGTATAAAAGGCGTCGCGCATGTGGGACTTGGGTCGAAAAGTCCGGTTAAGCAGTACACGGCCTCCTAGGCTGAACTGCGAGATGCCATACCAAAAAAAAAAAAAAAAAAAAAGGGACTTGGGTCATTCGTTGCTTAGCTTTCGGACGCAACGGACGTTTCGCTGTATCATTTTGTGTTGGTGTAATTGTATTAAGTGATTGTTGCTTTTTCATTCAAATTAAATCGTTTGTAAGAGATTAAAACTGGTGTTGTGTGCTACTAGTTCTTTCTTTAATTAATACCGCTTCCATGTAAAATAGGTAAGTCTTGTATATTTTTTAGCCAACATTCAGTCAGAACAAGCACATCGCAATCGATCTTGATTGTAGATAATAAAGTAAGAAGTTCGTCAAAATTATTTTTGATGCTACGTATGTTGATATGGAGAATTGTAGAAGATGTATTTGACAATTTTACATAATTATTGCATTCTTCCGGAACACATAGAAATGAACTGGCAGTTTCAATGTTATCTAGGTCAGTCAAAATGTTATCAAGCGTATTATTAGCCATGAGCAGTTGAGATTATAGCTCGTATTGTTACTAGAAATAAATTGGTTAAATATAAAATCAGTGCGCCATGATAGATACCTATTATGTGAGTTTGTTGAGTAATTGTGGTGGATGTGATAATGTATGTGTGTATAGCTGGGGTATTTCAAAGAATACGGTGTTGAAATGAGTGTGTATAATATTGTATGTAGGATGTTTCTTAAGTCTAGATTAGTATATAAAACATGCAAAAATATGAGGATGATGAATTTACAAGAAATTACTTTAACAATATGTTTACATTGTAGTCATTTAGATGGCTGACTTTCCTGTAGCTCCCGCAGAGTATCTTCAGATTTGATGAGTATTGGTTTGTGTCCTTGCTGCTTACGTAAGAAAATATTGTTGTTTGATGACCAGCAGAATTTATATTCATGTTGTTTCGCGAATGCTCTTGCCAAATAAAATAGTTTTTTTGCAGACAAAATTGGGAATTAAGTCAGACCGGCAGGCAAGTTGCAAAAAAAAACCGAAATTAATTGCAAGTTTCCCTTAATTTGCGGATTCTGTAGAGTATTGGTACTTAACATCTCCCTCCCGAAGATCAGCGACTATTATTTGACAGGTTCGATAATAGCGCTGATAATCTCGGCTGAGGTGCAGCCGTATGATTGTTAATCTCAGCATAGACTTCGCCGCATTCGGTCTCACTAGTTTGATGTTCAGTAATCGCTTTTAGCGAACGCTGGTTTAGGTATCTTCGTATCGCGTAGCCGATGCCCAGTGCACTTGCACCTAATAGTACAAGGTATAACGGCGTGATAGTGTAATACACGCTATGAATATCAGTTTGATTTATTTTCAACGGTGTTTCCATAGATATTTCTTGGGTAGCGACATGGAGGCTGCGGAGATCTGCAGAGTTGAGAGTTAATTTTCTGGCCTCCAGGTTGTAGATGGCTTCGTCTTGAAATGGAATGTTCATAATTTTGAGTACTTGTCCTTTGATGCGGTCGTTCTTATTTGCCAAAGTGAACGCTGGGGTTTGTGCAACGCAGCCCTTTGGAATGGTGATTAGATAGCTTCCTTGTACGATGTTATATTGAGTTTCAGAGCAAGATAAACGTATCTTTGTAGGTATAGGAAAGCTCACTACATAGTGACGATCGTCAAGTGCTTCCACAGCTTCCGTCTTAAGTTGGGCAGTGGTGAATTGGCAGGATTCGTCAACTTGCTGCGTAGTTATCAGATGGTGGATGCAGTTGCCTTGGTTCTTGTAGCGGTGGTTTATGTTATCCTCGCAGAGATAGTATTGGCTGGACTTCGGGCATTCTGCCTCTATGTACATACAATCTTTGTCATGAATTGCCAGGAGGGGATAGGACGGGATTAATATTTTATTATCTTTGTTAGGTATTATGGATAATTTATAAAGATCGTAGGTAGTGGGAAAAACAACCGGGAGTTTAAAAACCAGTATTAAGTTCTGGCCGCTATAGTAATAACCTAACTTAATAATATCAAAATATTATCTAAAACTAATATCCAGTACTTGTTCTCTTCCATAGAGAGCAATCAACTGTTCTATCATTCTATTAAACATATCTAACTTAAACATAAGGAAATGAGTGCTCTTCGCACGTATAAAAGCTAGTTAATTTTCTAATCTAAGTAGTTCGTCGAATAATGTTTCAATGTTATCGCCTAGCATTAATAAGAACTGAGCCAGATGGGCATATTTAACTATGTCTTGTTCGCTACGTAAATTACTGGTTGAAATGCTATCTACGGTGTCCTTAATTTTATTTTGGTTTTCTATTAATCTGTGCAGAATATCCGAATTTTCAGACATCCAGTGTTTGTTTAAACTCGCGCGATTATTCAGTTCTGTAACGATTTTATTATAATTTTCCTGTAAGGTTTTAATAGCGTTATCATAACGAATGGCGTCACTGTAATCTAAGTTTCCGGAGATGCTCTTAATAACAGAACCTAATCCGTCTATAAGGCCTCTTTTAACGCGATTAGACTGAAATAATTCTAGTTGGTCGGATAATAATGAAATTTTACTATTAAGATGTTCTAAGTGTGGTTCATATAATGATAGCGTCTTATTATGAAATTCGGGTGAAATATAATCTAACTATTTCTTAACTACATCTACATTCTTAATTAACTGGTTGTATGAACGAATGATAGTGGGAAATAATCTTGGCCTTTCCTAACATGAAAGGCAATATGCCAGGTCCATTATCCAAACTATTTAATATTATCTCTTCCGCTTGGGCCAGGCTCAGGATCAGTGGAATTATCCTGTAACAATCGGGAACTATTAGGGACCCTTCTTAGGCGGGACTTAGCAACAGGTCCACGTTTCTTTTTAGTATAAATGTGGATCGGTAAGTCAGCTAAAACAGTATCGCGCGTAAATCTAGGGGCTAATTTCTGTCGGTTAGCCATAGGGTTCCGTACAAAAATTTGCTGATTTGGGCTATACTCTTGCTCGGGCTCCCTATCTTTATTAAGATTTTCGGTAATACGTGTACGGTCGTGAAGCGATGACTCATTGATAATTTCGTAGACTTTTTGCATTTTATTACGGTGTTCTTGTGAATATAACTGTAGAATATTATCCGAAACATTAATATCTAACGGATCACGTGGATCTAAATGGCCGGTTATTATATCTAAAGGTTTGCACTTCATAAAACTATGAATAGAGCTATTGTAACCTAAGATCGCATATGGCATCAAGTTAATTACGGACTCCCCACGGTGCTCTAATTTCAACACGCGCAGGTGTTCTAATAATGTGGAATGTAATCTTTCTACCATGCCATTTTCATTGGGTTTATATGCCAAAATTTTATGATGTTGGATTTTGTGTATTCGTACAAACTCTAGAAATAATTGATTGGTGAATTCCGGGCCTCTATCTGTTACAATAGTTAAGGGAATTCCGTGATGGGTACTGAATACTAAAAGAGCTTGGATGACACTGATTGCTGTTGCGTCCTTCAAGTGATAAGCCTGAACATATTTTGAAAAAGCATCAATGATTGTAAGATACTTATGCGTTTCGACACTTAAAAGATCAAGATGGACTATCTCAAAGGGCCTAGTTGGAGGAGGTACGCTGTGAAACTTCTGTTTTACTGGATTTCTATCGTACTTGGCTTGACCACAAATATCATACTCATTTATGTATTTCATTATGTGCTCTTTCATTTTAGGCCAATAATACTTGCTAGATAAAGACATGTAACACTCGTTAATCCCTCGATGGTTTGTCTTACCTTCGTGGTAATTGCGAATTATCTCCTGCTGTTTAAGGTAATCTTTTACGTTATCTAACTCGACCTTTGTTAATACTAAATCCATGGATGAACTTTTGAATTGATTTTGAATAACGGGAATAATTTCGTACATAGCTAATGCGGGTTTAATGAGTATACCTACCGGTCTTCACCTTGGGGTTAACATATTCCTTAACGGCATTTACTATATCTTCTTCAAGGTTATTTTTAGAGATCTGAATATGTGTCCTAACATGCGATTCAAACGGCTTCGAAACGGAAGGGCGGCTCTTTACGTCATCGACAACTGTAAAAACAATTTGCTTATGATATTTATTGAGGGGAAAATCCGATATAGGTATTTCAAGTATCGGGTTCTCTGCATCAGTGTGTACAGTAGCTGTCCGTGAGTTATCTAACGAAGGAGGCTTTTCGGTAGGGTTAGCGATAAGCGAGCTAGTCTCTTCATTATGTAATTCAATTCGTGATAACGCGTCCGCATTTGTATTATATCTACCCTGTTTGTATAATACCGAAAAGTCGAACTCACTTAGTTTAAGTCGCCAACGTGTGAGGCGCGAGTGGGTTCTTTGATATTCATAACCCACTGCAAGGGTCTATGGTCCATTACAATTTTGAATTTTCTACAGAACAAATACGGCCTAAAATATTTTGTAGCCCAAACGATCGCCAGTAACTCTTTCTCGATTGTGCTGTAATTAATTTCACTAGTATTCAAGGTCCGAGAGGCATAGGCAATCGGCTTATCCGAACCTATGGTACCTTGCGATAAAACGGCTCCAATGGCCAAATTAGATGCGTCCGTGGTAAGAATAAATTCTTGAGTAAAGTCCGGGTATCTTAGAATAGGATCATTTACCAATAAAGTCTTACATTTTTCGAAACATTGAATATAACTTTGATCTAGTGTAATTTTCGAGCCTTTCTTTAAACACTGAGTCAACGGTTTTGTGACTTTCGCAAAATCCGGTATAAATTTCCTATAGTAGCCAAGAAGTCCTAGGAATCTTTTAATCTCAGTGGGGGTTTTTGGAAGCGGATAATTTTTGATTGCCGATATTTTATCCGGGTTAGGCTTTATTCCGTCTTTGCTGATCACATGACCTAAATAAGCCGTCTCGAGTTTGAGGAACTCGGACTTGTCTGGATTTTAAAGTTGGACTCACGCAATCTGTTAAATACTTTTTCCATGTTGACCATATGTTCCTGTAATGACGTGGAGAAAACAATGACGTCATCTAAGTAGACCAGGCATATGTTATTTTGAAGGTCTTTTAACACATTGTCCATAACCCTTTGGAAAGTGGATGGACTGTTCTTTAAACCCATTGGCATGTTTAAGAACTCAAAGTGGCCATGCTCAACAGTGAATGCGGTTTTGGGGATGTCCTTGGGGTCCATTTCCACCTGGTAAAAGCCACTGGCCAAATCTAACGTGGTAAATTATTGGCAATTACCTAATTTGTCCAAAATATCTGCAATGTTGGGGATAGGGTATTTATCATCCAAAGTTTTTTCGTTTAATTTCCGGAAATCTATCACTACTCGCCATTTAGTCTTGCCCGAAGTATCAGCCTTTTTGGGAACGACCCATATAGGTGAGCTCCACGCAGAATCGGATGGTCGGATTATTCCCTGAGCTAACATCTTACTAATCTGTTCTTGGACTTCTTGCCTATGCACAAAAGGATAACGATAGCTTTTAGTGTGAATAGGTATCTTATCAGTTGTTTTAATAGAGTGTTTGATTTGGTTAGTAACTGTTAAGTTCTCGCCCTCTAAATAAAATACGTCCGCATAACGCGCGCATAGTAATTCCAGATTAATGCGTTCCTCTTCATTTAAATGACTAGTACGCAAACGCGATAGTACTTCCTTTACGCGCTGGGGCACTTGTTTGGTGCGCTTGCACTCGTGATTATAAAGCTGCGCACACACCGGGTGGTCCATAGAAAATATAACGTCGTTTCGAGTGGGGTTACTTACCTCCACTATGCCCCTATGGTTCTTTCCAGTAGTTAAACATTCACTAATATGACAGTTTGAAATAACCTGCTCTGGAATAATAATTTCCCCGTCTTGAGAATTAACTGGCAACCTGACTAATTTGGAAGAATTGGCAGGTATTATTCCTTCATATAAATTTGCATTTCGCGAGTCATAAAACTGTATGGGGTTGGATGCATTTTTAGTAATTAAGGATTTAGTCTTAAAATCAATAGTAGCTTCCCACTTATCTAATAAATTCGATCCGATCAACCCATCGAAATAATCGTGAAACTTATAGACGAATAGTGTGACATCGTTCTTATCATTTATTTCTGGGAAACACGGTATAGTTATCGAGTAGTCACTACGCGTCGCCGCGTGCACATTACAAACTTCAAGCGGATCATATTTCAATTCAACATTAGAGAAATAAGTTTCTAATGCACTAGGACAAATAAAAGATTCGTTAGCGCCTGTATCAATCAAAAGCTTTAGATCCTTGATTCGCAGATATGGTAGTGTGCGTTGGGTTTGAAGGTTGACCTCTATTTTGGTTTGTCTGATTTTTGAACCATCTGAAAATCCTCGCTATTTGTACCTGAAGGGCCCGCGGGTTCATTAGAGTCCTCGGTAGTGACATCATACGCTATTTCCGGTTGTTGATAGCACACTTGATCATAGTCAGAATAATAGTTCTCAGTATAATAATCACTAGGTTTGTAATAAGAATAGCTACCGCTATAATAATCATCATAGCCGTAATAATCGGAACAATCATTAAAATTCATCTCTCTTGATTTAAAGTAGTTGCTAGGCGGCGGGTTGCCCGACCTAGACCAGTCATGTCCTTTCATAGCGTTAGTGGGTGGCAACGGTTTTGACACATAGTGGCTAACACCACTCATAGGTCGTTGCTGTTGAGGGTTGCCTTGCAGTGCCGTGTTACGGGGCGGAAATCTAAATGCATTGTTCTGATTATAGTTATTAGGTGCAGCACGGAACATCTGCTGAGTGCGTGATAGACCAGGCTGGATCTGATGGTTAACATTAGGTCGCCATTGCGGAGGTCCTTGTGGCATCATCGGCTGTCCGAAAGAATGCCTTGAAGGTCCCGGCATATTAAATGTGAACGGTTTAGGTGGCAGAAGATTGAAATTTTGGTTATGAGGTAGTTTATGTGACGTGGCTTGTTGAGTTAATTTCTTATCAGGAATTTGGCTGTTACGTTGTTGTAGATAGACTACGTTTTGCTCCTCATGAACATATTCCAACGCCTTCTCAATACTTTCAGGCCTCATGCAACGGATACGTGACCCTAACGGGTCTCTAAGGCCGCGTACAAAAGATTGTAGGGTTAACTTTTTGTACAGGTCCCGCTTTGCATTGACAGTTGTAGCTAAGTTTTCATGCAGGGTAAAATATGTCATTAGTGTGCTAAATATGTTCTGACAACGCTCGTAAAATTCTTGAGGGCTGTCAGACCCTTGAGATAATAGCGCTAGATTGTTATATAACGCGGTTTCATCCCTTTGGTCCGAAAAATTATTGACAAGAGCTTTACGTATGCCTAACCAATCTGATGGGACACCATTAGAGTTAATCAAACGTGCGGCGGGGCCCGTTACTTTATTTAATATTCCGTTAATTAGAGCAATCTCATGAAGTTTATTCGGGGTTTCAAGTTTCGTTACAAACTCGTCTATTAACTCGTCACACAACCGAATAAATCTCGTTAGAACATTAACATTCCCATCAAATTCGGGTACTAGTCTAAGGGCTTTAAATATATGGTCCAAATCGGCCATTTTATCTTCACTTAAATCACAACTCGAATTTAACTCTCTATTTAAGTCTAAAGCACTATTTCTATTACTCTGCCTACTCTCTAACCTAACACTCCGCGATTCTCTCGGATGGAAAATCTTGGAAAAGTTTAAAGACAGGATAGCTTAAAAGATAAAGGATGAGCAATCCACTAAAAGATTTTAGTGTACTCACAGTTTCATTTCGGCCTTTCTGCTTGTATCGATGCTCGGATACCCCTGCTGCTGCTGGTCTCGACGTGTAGATTCGGATACTCGAAATCGGTCAGTCGCGCGGGACTTCGGTCCGATTTTAGGGGAAATCTTGACGCGACACGTACCGAATATATTTCGGGTATCCTACCGACTGCGCCAATTAAGTCAGACCGGTAGGCAAGTTGCAAAAAAAAACGAAATTAATTGCAACTATTTATTAAACTTATTACAATATTACATTAAAATATATGTTAGATGACAATTGTTCGAAGTTGGAAACAAAAGTGAGGAAATATGTGGAAATTGATGCCGCCGTCCGGTGGCCTCCGTGTGTCACGTTGAGCAGCATCAGCGTTTTCGTTCTTGTTGCCTGGCTGATGCAATGTTGATTAGGTATTGCATGAGTTTCCCTTAATTTGCGGATTCTGTAGAGTATTGGTACTTAACAAGTCCAATCAATTGAGTGTTTAGTTTCTGGTCCTTATTTGGCTGGTTGTTATTAAATCTTCGAATCCGAGAAATCAGTTCAGTCTTGGTTTGGACTGTCATAAACTCTGCAACTATGGCTGGACTGGTCGAGTTTCCGGAGACACGATGTATATCTAGGATATTTGTGGATGTAATTGGGAAGTTAGCGGCATTGCCTATATTAGTTCTAATTTTTAAGAGGTCTGTAGTCGCCTCGTTGGGCTGTAATAGTTATTTGTTATACAAGAGTGCAAAGTTGCTTTTTAACCGCGTGCTCAATTTTGATGACCGAGCAAGCGAAGGATTCTAAAATTGAAACACAAGCGTAGCGAGTGTTTTAATAATTAGAATCCTGAGCGATAGCGAGGGAATCAAAAGAGCACAAGGTGAAAAATCTTTGCACTCGAGTGCAACACGTAACTTTTCATCCCACCTCATCGAGGAAATTACTAAATGCAAAAAAACTAAATGGCGCGCATGTAAGAGTATCAAATTAAAAATTAAACCGACTTCCCAAAACACTAAAAAGCCAAAAAAAAAACTAATTTTAGGTGCATCGGCCTAGAAGTCGGTGGCAAAATTAACTGAGGAACATCCATAAGACACCGTTTAGACACATTTTAGTGTTTTGGGAAGTCGGTTTAATTTTTTTGTAAAAAAGTTTTTTATTTACAGCTTTTCAGTGATACGAATAGCTGTCACTATCCGTATCAGTGGAAAGTTCTCATCAAAACAAATAATTTAAGCCCAAATACGAGGTATTATATAATATAATATGTAAATATTCAGTTGTTGAGTTTCCTCGACCTTCTCTGGTCTTCATCATCAGGTCAGCTCCAAACCTTCACTGTTGCAAAGGTCTCGTCAATACCAATAATATAAGCCCAAACACGAGGTAATTTACATATTCAGTTGTTGAGTTCCCTCGACCCTCTCTGGTCTCCATCATCAGGTCAGCTCCAAACCTTCACTGTTGCAAAGGTCTCGTCAATACCAATAATATAAGCCCAAACACGAGGTAATTTACATATTCAGTTGTTGAGTTCCCTCGACCCTCTCTGGTCTCCATCATCAGGTCAGCTTCAAACCTTCACTATTGAATAGTGCTTTGAGGCATACACCTGAGTGTCAAGTTTTTACCCCATGCTCGCCTACAATTTTCAAGAGATGCCCTCGATTTCTCAGAGTTTCCACCATCAGATCCTGATCTGATGACGATGGGACCAAATGACAAGCATACCCTTTCAAATAAAAAAAGAATTTTTGAAATAGGTCCAGGCGTCTTTGAGGAATCGAGTAACAAACATAAAAAAAAAAAAAATACAGCCGAATTGAGAACCTCCTCCTTTTTTTGAAGTCGGTTGAAAAAAAGTACTTACCTATAAGTTCATTTATTTCAAAACTCAGTTTAAAAATGAAAAGAGGTTGAAAATCTATGTAAAAACAATAATAAAAATTACTTAATTAATTGAATAATTATTTTAAGTAGTATTTTATTTGTTTAATATGTATTTGTTTGAAAAGTCTTATCAAGATTGTTACAAATGGAGTATTGCACACGATGTTCTAAATTCAAATCACTTTGCCGCTCTAGAGGATAAAAACGGCTTTTGCGCTCAGATATAGTAGTCGGCATATAACTTGGCAAGGATTTGGGACCTTTAATAAGTGTGAGCTCGCTCATAGTGCACTAAATTATACAAAAAAGTGGTCCCTGTTATTGCTTGTGCATTATTCTATGGTTATTGACATAATTTATAGGCGATTATGTATGCTTGAAAAAAATAGGACCTGTTTTCATCTCACGATTCTTGCCAAGTTACGTGCCGGGAACTATACCAAAGGGTAAAACTACTCTTTCCGAGATGGTGGGATGAAAAGGTATATTTCGGGCTTCTATCGTTGCAGATCGAGCTTTGACGTTTGTATCGCGTAGTTATGTTGGTGAAATCAGGGTCTTTTACCGCCTCAGTTATATCTGGTACCGCCGACTGAGATTGATCCATAGTTATGGGACTTTTTGCTCCTTTTTTTGGAGGAGAATGCTTCACTAACGCCATTTCCCTCAGACTTGGATAGCACTTACGTTCCGAACGTGTTCTGCTATTTTTATTTATCAGGCGTTAGGCTACAGATGTACCATATATGTTGTGCGTAGCACTGTGACGTCACTGCACCTCGTAGCGCTGCCGCATTCCGTCGCCGAAGCACTGGCACGATGCGTTTAAAGATGACCGGTATTTCGTTAACTGCGTCCAACGTTCATATGGCGCAGTGGTAAGACGCGCGCACTCCCACCAGTCGTGTGCGAGCCGGCGGTGGTTCGATTCCCACCAATAAGAAAAAAATTACGAACCAATCTTTAATTACGAAAGCAACGAATTATTAATGTCTCTTTCTAGCCACGCCCAAAAGGCGTCAACCGTCCATATAATCACTTCCAGAAAGACAGAGAATTGACAATTTCAAAATCAAATCAAAATCAAAAGTCATTTATTCAAAGTAGGCTGAAAATCAGCACTTTTTGAACGTCAAATCTACAAAAGACAGCCCCCAAAACGCCCGCCCTTCACCACTTCCTATGTGTTTTTGCTGGGAAGAAGAAGTGGTGGAACAAACTCCCCAGCAACACAATTCTGTCTTTATGGTTTGAAGAACCGTATACAAAAAAAATAAATAAAAATATCACTCAAAATTATACACACAAATTTGTATAAAAAAAGCAAGTAAGCATGTAATCATGTTAGCTAATACACACCTTACCCATACCTATTACTCAAGCAGCTACAAAAAAAAATAATGTGTAAAAAAAAAATAATGTGTAAAAGAGAGAACATAATGCCTCCATTCTGTGAAAATAGGTATAGTTTTAGGGCGTACCCACCGACATGTGAAACACAACGTGTTTTTATATGTATAAAAAAAATCGTGTTTTTATATATGTTTCGGATTACGCCTCTGGTCGTGTCAGCGGGTGGACGTGTGCTAGTCTGTAGTTCTGATTTTAAATTCGATTTAATCCTATTGGCTGCTGAGTTAAATTTCAATTTCTTGTCACTCTTGAGGAGTTTATATGGATTGGCTCCGCCTTGTGGGTGGTCTGTGAAAGGGACAGCGACTCTAAACTTAGAAAAGTGTTTTAATTGGCTGTGGGATTTGAACCCGTGACCTGCTGCGTGGGGAGTCGGCGCTCGTGCCGCTGCGCCACCGTGCAAGTGACTGTGAGTGTTGAATACAACTATCTCGTTCGTTGCGCGCGGTGCAGCCGATACCAGCTGCCTAAAGAAGTGCAACGAGTGCTACGTGTGCTACGCTACGCCTACGACACTGTTTATACTGTGCGTACCATCGCTGTGCCATAGCAGATAAAGTCGCATGTTAATCTTTTGTTTACCACTAACTTAACACGCTCTGTTTTAACATGCCAAATATGAACAAGAGTTCGCCAGCAAAATCTTCGAATGCAAATCTAACCAGAGAGCCCTCACACTCTGACTCTGAAGTGATCCCCTCTCCGAAGAAAAAAAAAGCTACCGTAAGAGGTGGTAAGCGATCACGCATGGAGCTGTCACCTGTCAAACAGGTACCCCAGAGTAAAGTCTCACTTGAACTTATTATGACTACTCTGACCACCATGAAAACTCAACAAGAAGCTACGTTTGCCAAAATTTTTTCCGAAATGTCTGATGTCAAGGAAAAAGTTCATCAAATACAAAAAACAAACTCGGAAATCGAAAAGTCCATGGAATTTATGAACAAACACTAAGATAAAGATAAAGATAAATTTATTTGTTAAAAACATATGTTATAAAGGTGTTACATTTATTTACAGTGTCAATATGTTTTGCCATGTCAGGCGTACAAATTTACATTTATTAAAATAAAAAATTTTCTGTATTAACTGTAGGTGCTAGTTTATATAGTGCGTAGGATGATTGACTTACTTTTTTGCAAATCTTCTCGATGTGTGCTTTCCAATTGAGTTTTTTATCTATTATTAGCCCGAGAAATCTAGTATTATCCACCTCTTGTATTATCTGATTGTCATAACTTATGTTCATATGTGAAGTTTCTTTGCGTTGACTAAAATGTATTACGTTAGTTTTAGATAAATTTATTTTTAAATTATTATTTTTTAGCCAGGTTATTACAGATGAGATGGATGAATTAATGTCATTTTGATATGAGTCCTCATTATTTTTTGCAACTACTATTGAGCTATCATCGGCAAAAAGGGACATTGGTTGCGAAACTGAATTAGGTAAATCATTAATATATAGTATAAATAATAATGATCCCAAGACGCTACCTTGGGGAACTCCGAATGCAACACGACATTCGCCAGACAGATAGACTCTTTGGTTTTTTGTATTAGTATCTAATTTAGTGATTGCTGTGACTTGTTTTCTATTAGATAGGTAAGAATTAATGAGTTTTAAAATATTTCCTCTTATACCGTAGCGTTCCAATTTGTTTATTAATGTTTTATGATCAACATAATCAAAAGCCTGCGTCATATCACAAAGAACTGAACATACAGGAGTACATTTATCGACCTTTAACAATATGTTTTTTAAAAAATCATAGATTGCTAGATTTATGCTCACATTTTGTCTAAAACCTTTTTGTTCTTTGCATAGTATTTTATTTTTTTCTAAATATTGATATATTTGGTTATATATATATTTTTCAAATATTTTTGAAATGATAGATATTAGTGCTATAGGTCTATAATTATTCATTAATTCTTTTGCATCTTTTTTATGAAGTGGTTTTATTATCTATGAGGACCTAAAGCTCCAAATCCTAGACCTTGAAAGTACCCGTGATAAAAATACTGAAACAATCAACAAGCTAGAGAGGCAACTTCAAGATCTTAAACAGAGTTCGAGGTCATCTACTGTAGAAATTAGAAATGTCCCGAACAAAGAAAACGAGTCAATCGAGGACATGATCACTATTGTGTCTCAAATCGGGAAAAGTATCGACTTTGAAGTATCAGCGTCCGAAATACGCGATATATATCGGTTACCAGCCAAACCTGGGACAAACAAAACTATTGTGACCGAGTTTTCTTCTGTCCATACTAAAACCAACTACCTGTCGGCTGCTCGCAACTTCAACAAAAGCCGGAAACTAGAAGACAAACTGAATACAAAAGTAGTAGGCATATGCGGCGATAGGAAACCGATATATGTGGATGAATATCTTCCCGGATCAATGAAGAAATTATTCCTACAGTCTCGTGATTTTGCCAAAAAGAACAGTTTCAAGTTTTGCTGGGTTTCATATGGCAAGATTCTTTTACGCAAAAGCACAGAATCCAAAGAAACTTACACTATCAGGACGGAAAACTGTCTAGCAAACATTCTGAAAAATAATTGACTATTCGACCTATGCTACATAATTAACCTGTCGCGCTTCTTGGATCTCCACTACTTAAACATAGTATATAAACGTTTCGTAACAATAATTGTAAATTTTTTCAACATAACAAACACATTTTCCACACATAACATAACACACAACTTAGCTTACAAACACGATTTATCGTATATTATGTCATTTTGTATTTTTATTTTATCCATTTTACAAATTTCTGCTGTACTCTCATTCACACAGACACTGAAGCAACTACCACCACACTACACCAAATCCAAAACTTTAATCACAACCATTTCCACACATCAAATAGACTTTCCCTTGCCACATTCTACAATTTTATTATTAATTATAAATGGCTTGCATAAATAGTATCCTTGATGAAATTGATCAACACAGTGCAGCCACCTTTCAAGTTTGTGCCCCACCTGCATGCACTTCCTTGCTAAAAGTAGCGAAATCATCATTAAAAATTGTTCACATTAACATTCGTAGTATCCACAAAAACCTTAACAGTTTTTTAATTCTCCTTGCCCAGATGCCTATTCAATTCGATCTTGTGATACTGACGGAATGTCGACTGAGAAATGCTGGTCCAGCCCCAACTTTGGATGGTTACACTGCGTATTCCACTATAAAAAATCCAATTCAAAATGATGGTGTAGTAATCTACGTTAAAAATAACCTACGATACACTGTAACAGAACCGTCTTACTTTGAAGACGCAAATTGCTTAATTTGCTGTATTCAAGACACTGCTATCATTGCCTTATATCGTTCACCTTCATATACTAACTTAACCAATTTTTATAACAGCCTGGAATATGCTGCGGTCGCCTTAAAAAGCAGCAAATCTGTTATAGTAATGGGAGACTTGAACGTTGATATCAATCCTAACAACAAGGACCCACATTCACACGAGTATCTTCTGCACACAGCGACACTGGGGCTTATGCCGGCTTTTCTGCATTCCACAAGACCGAGTTCTAATACTTGCCTAGACCACATCCTGCTCAAATCTAAATCTCCATCACACTCCTTCATATTAGAAACAAGTATCACAGATCATTATGCGGACGGCCTTATGTTTAGACAAAATTAAAGTGAACCGTAACTTTGTTCCACGGACAACCACGCGTTTGAATTATACCAATGCTGTGAAGGATGTAGAAAATGCTGACTTCGCCCCCGTGAAGAATGCTACTCATGCCAACACTGCTGCCGATAATTTAATAAATATACTTAAAGGCATTGTTCTAACACATACCTCACTCATCAAAATTTCAAGGAAGGCTAGAATAATCAAGCCCTGGATGACACCTGGCCTCGTCCGGTGCACCATAAACCGAGATAACATGCATCTTAAGCTGAATGCAGATCCGCAAAACACTACTCTTAAAATAACTTACACAAGATACCGAAATTTTTGTAATCGTCTAATTAATAAACTTAGACGTTCTTATGAAAAGCTTCAATTTACTAAAGCCCAAAATAATAGCAAAGAAACTTGGAAGGTCGTTAAAAAACTCACTCGTACAGAGATAAATAACCAGCAAGCCACGAATCTCTTAAAACTGACTGCAGACCCGTTGTCTTCCGTCAACCTAATAAATAACTATTTTGCTAATGTTGGTAAGACTCTGGCAGCTAAAATAAATACGTTCCCCATAGACGTAGACCACATACACACACACAGCATGCTAAACTCAATCGCGCTTCTCCCAGTTAACGAGAGTGATGTGGAGGTTATTATAAAATCACTTCGGGACAATTGTGCCACGGGATGGGATAAAATTCCAGCCAAACTTATCAAATTAGCTAGTAATGTCCTCGTGGCCCCCATCACCCACATCTGCAACCTAGCCATATCACAAGGTGCCTTCCCAAGAGCCTTTAAAACGGCGTTAATTACACCGGTGTATAAAACTGGTGATAAAGATCAGATCTCAAATTATCGGCCCATATCTGTCTTAAGTGCCTTATCTAAAATTATGGAACGAGTTCTTAACAACTGCCTGGCTAACTACTTAATCAAATTCCACATTCTCGCCAATAATCAGTATGGCTTCCGACATGGTATCTCTACGGAAGACGCCGTAGTTGACCTAGTACAGTCGGTAGCTGATAAACTGGACAGTAAACTCAAATGTTATGGCATCTTTCTAGATCTTAGTAAAGCATTCGATACTGTCTGTACTTCCAAACTTATAGAGAAAATGGAAAATATAGGTATACGTGGTCTAGCTCTTGAAGTCTTTAAAGACTACCTCTCTGACCGTAGACAATCTGTCAAGATCGCTGATACAATTAGCTCAGAGGAAAGAATAACTTTCGGGGTGCCCCAGGGGAGTATTTTGGGACCAACCCTATTCCAAATTTATATAAATGACCTCTGCAATCTGCCTCTCGTTAACTGTGACATTTTTACTTACGCAGACGACACTGCACTAGTTGCATATGGTAATAATTGGGAGGATGCCAAACTGCACTCGGAAAACGCATTGCGTAGAGTAATGCACTGGTTAGCAAGTAATCTTTTAACCCTAAATGTTGAAAAGACACAATTTTTACGTTTCATTTTACCGCACACATCAAAACCAGCTGAAGAAACCGGTAATTTAAAAGCCCATGTCTGCAATCCAAAGACAGAAGCGTGCAAATGCCTCTCATTGTCTATGGTGAAATCCATAAAATATCTTGGAGTTTTCGTCGACGACAAACTTGACTGGACCATTCACTTGGAGTCATTAACTTCCCGTACCAGAAAATTAATTTATATTTTTTTAAATTTAAGGTTTTCTGCGGATAAAAATATTCTTCGAATGGTTTATTTGGCGCTATGTCAAACTGTCCTAATGTACTGTATCCTTGTGTGGGGTGGGACTCACAAAACTGAGCTATTAAAACTAGAAAGAGCTCAAAGGGCTGTGCTAAAAGTAATACACTACAAACCGCGAAACTACCCTACGCATATGCTATACTCAGAATGCAATGTCTTAACGGTTAGGAAATTGTACGTCTTAAGATCCATCCTCTACAAACACTCTAAGATCCCGTTCAATGAGCAGCTTGTCTCTCAGCGGCGTCGTGGCTTTCCTCTATGTTCTGTTGTCTCCTGCAGAACTGCTTTCGCAAGTCGTCAGTTAAGGAGTCAAAGTGCTAGACTGTATAATAAAGCCCACAAGCAATTAAATATCTCCGCCTTGACAAAGGGTGAGCTAAATATCAAATTAAACTCCTGGCTACAGACATTGTCATATATTGACACTGAAGACCTTCTCACCACTGTACAGTAAATAATAGATAGGTTTACACACAAAATAAAACACACCCACTTACCCATACACGCAGGTTAGTAAGCACCTCCATAAACACACATACACATACACACCAACACAGTCCCACACATACACACTTTCTAACTCATACACTCTCACACACTCATGTGTTATTTAAATTTTTTTTTTTTTTTTGTTAATAATTTATTACTGTTAAAATAAGTACCTTGTTCGCCTACTGCACGTACCTATCAATATGTTGTAACCGAAATAAGACTCATTGTAAAAGAATACTCTTTCCTAAGATACAGAGATTCAATGTTAATATTTTAGAATCATCTCCCTTAACTATAAGGTTGCTTAACTTATTTAAATCTTTCAACTTGTTTAATTTATTTCTAGAACCAACAAGAATTACGGCAACCTCGTCAACCTGTATACATAATATATTTAGTAATTGTACCGCCACGGAGACTCTGATTACCAATGGCCTTCCTTCCGATCACCGTGGTCAACTGGCACGGTTTCCTGATAGACAGCATAAAATCAAACGGGAAATAACATGTCGCCCCTTAACAACCAGTCGTTTTAATACTTTCAAAACTAATATAATTGCAAAACTAGGCTATGAGATATTAGATAATGACAATCCCCATTTAATGTACGGAGCTCTGTTCGATATCATTAAATATGAATTTAATTCTAGTTTTAAAACCAAAACTTTCGTAATAAAAGAAACGGCTAATTTCAATGAGTGGGCTACCCCCGGCATTTACAAGAGTAGAGCTAAGTTGTATGAGCTGTATGAAATGAAAAATTATAAATTTGATGAAAATTTTATTACATTTGTTAGAAATTATTCCAAATTGTTTAAGAAAGTCTGTCATGCGGCAAAATCAATGTATTTTAGTAATAAAATCAAGAACAGTAATAGTGTAATCAAAGCTACGTGGAATATTATTAATAGTGAGACTGGAAAAAATAAACAGCGTGATACTCGATACAAAATCGTTAATGAGAATCAAGTTTATGAGAAAGATTCTGATGTAGCTAGAGAATTTAATACCTTCTTTTCTAATATTGCAATAAAGACCACTAGTGACTTAGACTCCTCTACCACCAACGCCGAAAATTTTTTACGAAGTAGTGTTAGCCAATGTGAAGCCACATTTACTTTTAGTTATATTACACCTCATGATATAGTTAGAACCTTCAAGTCATTAAGTTCAAAAAAGACAGGTGATTTGTGGGGTATCTCTGTAAAAGTTATAGACTGTATTATTGACGATATTGCACCCTATTTGGCTAGTATATTTAATGAGTGTATTGACTCAGGTACCTTTCCCGAACTTATGAAATACAGTAAGGTTATACCACTCTTTAAATCAGGGAGCAAGAATGACCTAGGTAACTTTAGGCCAATTTCAATTTTACCCGCGTTAAGCAAAATTTATGAAAAAATAATTTTAAATCAGCTACTGCGCCATTTCAATTTACATAATATTTTACATGCGGAACAATATGGTTTCACTAAGGGTCGCTCAACAACGGATGCCGGAGTTGCTCTACTGAAGCACATTTATACCGCGTGGGAGAAGTCGCAGAATGCAATTGGGGTGTTTTGTGATCTTTCTAAGGCGTTTGACTGCGTCCAACATGAAACGCTTACCCAGAAGCTTAAGTACTATGGCATTAGAGATAGCGCACTTAGTGTTATTAGCTCATATTTAAGCGGCAGAATGCAATGTGTTGACGTTAATGGTGTCAAATCTTCCAATCTACCCGTTTGTTTGGGCGTACCGCAAGGCTCGATTCTAGGGCCATTTTTATTTCTTGTGTACATTAATGACTTGCCATATTATTTAAAATCATTGTGTGATGTAGTATTGTTTGCTGATGACACGTCTCTAATTTTTAAAGTTGATAGGAATAGAGTAGATTTTGATGACGTGAATTCGTGTCTGTCGTTAGTAACGCACTGGTTCACAGCCAATAATTTGGTTTTGAATGCGAAGAAAACCAAATGTATTAAATTTGCTTTGCCAAACGTGAAAAATCTCGGCCCCAGTGTAATTTTAAACAATGAGGAAATTGAAACGGTCCAAGCTACCACTTTTCTAGGAATAACTGTAGACTCCAAAATTCAATTGGGTGAGCATATAACTGGCCTCACGAATAGACTAAGCTCTGCTGCGTACGCTGTCAGAAAGGTAAGAGCTCTCACCGATGTAGCCACGGCGCGTTTAGTGTACTTCAGTTATTTCCACAGTGTTATGTCCTACGGAATTCTTATGTGGGGCAATGCTGCCGACATAGAAAATGTCTTCGTGTTACAGAAGCGTGCTATCCGTGCTATATACCGACTAGGTACTAGAGTCTCCCTAAGGGAAAGGTTTAAGGATATTGGTGTTCTGACTGTGGCGTCTCAATATATTTATGCCAATATAATATATGTAAGGCAAAACATAGAGTTATTTAGTAGAAAGAGTGACGTGCACAATTTCAACACTAGAAATAAACATAAATTAACCGCATCCAACTATCGATTGCATAAAGTGCACGGTTCGTTTGTGGGCCTTTGTATACGCATTTATAATAGAATCCCAGTTCATTTGCTAGAACTAACGGACAGTTCTTTTAAAATCAAAATTAAGGATATTCTGATTAAAAAGGCTTATTATAACATTAATGATTATTTCACAGATACATGCAGATGGCAGCTCTGAAGTGGACAACAAGTGTTTTTTATATATATATATATTTTGTGACTAATATTGAATTGTATAATTGTAATTTAATTATAATTAAATTGTAATAGACAGCTGTGTTGCTGGGAAGTTTGTTCTTCACCACTTCTTCTTCCCAGCCATAACACTAGGAAGTGGTGAAAGGGGGGCGTTTTGGGGGTGCTGTCATTTTGTATTTTTTGACGTGAAAAAGTGCTAGAATCTAGCCTATTTTCAATAAACGATTTTGACTTTGACTTTGACTTGAGACAGATTTTCTGCCTAGTTTAGGAAAGGGAATTCTAAAAATCATTTTATACGTGATGTACTGGTTCTATTATTTATACCATCTCATAAGAAACTGTGTTTACTATGTACTAATTTATTCAAATATGTATTAAAATATGTATAAGTATCACCTTTTTTTTTTTTTTTCCGACGTTAAAAATCATCAAATGACCCCTCCCGCTGTGGGTTAGCAGCGGTGAGGGAGTGTCAGACTCTTACTGACTAAAAACCGTCGTGTTCCGTCATAAGCCTTTTATGTACCAGGGCCGCGGTATCTCTTTCGAACAACCCGCAGCCCCGGCAGGCCTTGGCCCTGCTGGGCCCCGCTGGGGTTGCTGACATCTCTTTGAGGAGCGCGTGGAACAACGCGCGCCGTCGACACGGGTCTGTCGTCTAAGTAGACAGAGGGACGATGAGCCACCCGAACTCACCGCCCACAGACCCACGCCTACGGTGGCCGGGAGTCGTCTCGCGACACCCGGCGCCAATGGTGTCTACCTGGTCCAGCGCGGCGGCCGGGATGAGAGGTGCGAACTCTCTGGCGTTCCGCCTCCTCCTTCTCGAGCATGACCGCTTCGCAGAAGGAGGCGACGGCATCCCATTCCCTCTCGCCCCGGACCATGGCCTGAACCAGGGCCGGACGCGAGAGGTCGCCGCCGCCCAAAGCCTCGACGAGGACCCGGCGGTGCCCTTCCCATGCGGGGCACACCTGGACTGTGTGGTCCACCGTGTCCTCGGGGCTGTCCGCACAATGGTGACACCCGGGCGCCTCCTCACGACCGATGCGGTGCAGGTACCTCCCGAAACAACCGTGTCCGGTGAGGACCTGCGTCATGCGGTACGTGAGGGCGCCGTGACTCCTCCCGAGCCACTCCTCAAAGAGGGGACTTACCGCCACGATGGTGGCGTGCCCTGTATAAGTATCACCTTACGAACTGTCAACTGCGTGGTCACGTTATACTTTGCTTCGTTAGTAATATTCATAAAACCCAGTAAAAAGTACTCTGTCAACAGTGTTTTGCCAATGACTACGTGAATAAACATTGGATCTTATTAAGTGCATACATTTCACTGTGATTTTATAGTGTTTAAGTGTACAAAAACCTAAATAATTAAGTGCATAGTGCGGTCAAACAAGTGTTTTATGACAGCTGTCAAGATTTATTTTTTGACTTACCGTCAACTTGTTTACTAATAACAGAACGTCGTACGTCATAGTCACATAGCGGTACAATATTTCGCAGATCTCAATTAAGTACTGGTGGCGCGGTTTGGAACGGCGGAATCTTTAACTGTTTGCTCGTGGTCGAAAGTTCGAACCCAGGATCCAACAAAATCTTTTTGTGAATTGATATTAATTTACATAAGTCCTGGTATACATTAAAATGTCAAACTGTGATGGTTGTGGATCTATGGTAAAAACATCTGAGCAATTGGTTTGTTCAAATTGTAACAAAATCTATCACCACTCATGTGTACGTATGAGCATATCGAAATTTAAAAGATTAAGCAAAATCGCTCGTTCCACTTGGGCCTGCAATAACTGCTTGAGTAAAAAAGATCAAGAACCTAACATTACTGCCTCTACGGATGATGATTCAGATGTATCAGCGGAGAAAGGCGACATTCGAAAAATTATTAGGCAGGAAATAAGAAATACAATACGTGCTGAAGTTAGAATCATGTTACACGAACTTCGTAGTGAAATGGATGACCTAAGAAAACAAATTGATGAATTAAAAGTTACAAAACAGACAGTAACTACTTTTTCTCAGGATATATCAGATTTGAAAACATCAATGCAGTTCCATGCAGAAGAGCAAGTAGATATTAAAAAACGCATTAACGACATCTGTCTAGAGGGGTCAAAGCAGTCTTCACTATTATTTGACAACTTGGTATCCAAAATAGATTTCCTGGAACAACAGGCTCGAAACTGCAATATTGAAATATGTAATGTTCCTGAAAAACGTGGCGAAAATTTACTTAATATTATAGAAATGGTTGGCAGTGCTGTTAACTTTCCTATATGTCAAAAAGACATAGTTTCTATTCATAGGGTGCAACATGCCACTCAGCAAGGCAACAAACTAAAAAGCATTGTTGTTAAATTTACCTCACGCATTCGATGGCGAATTTAAACGACCGAATGGGATGGATTCGAGTAATTACTTCTTTATAGTAAAATAGTATACTCGCCGTTTATGTCCATTGTCATCAGGTCAGGATCTGATGATGGAAACCTTGAGAAATCGAGGGCAACTCTCTGAAATTGTAGGCACGCATAGGGATAAAACTTGACTCTCAGATTTATGTCTGATTACACTGTCAAACAGTAATGGTTTAGAGCTGACGTGATGGTGAAGACAAGATAAAGTCGAGGGAACTCCTCAACGGTATGTTTTACCTACGTCGTATTTGGGCTTATATTATTCGCATTGACAAGTACTTTTCACTGTAAAGTTAAAAGTTAAGACTATTTACAAAAAAAACCGACTTCATGAAACAGTGAAATGGACAAAATAAAACTTTTGGCAAGGCTCTAGGAACGTAAAACCAGCGTTCTCGAATCCTTCTCTGTAGCAGTCGTTGTTACAAATCAATGTAAGCAGCCGTCAGGTGGATTTGGCGAATGGAAAAAAAATAAAAATGTAGTTAGGGCTTCTAAGATGATCAAACCACTCAATAACAAAATATATCATTCCCGCAATGGCCCAAGTTAGAAGGGCATTCTCATCAACTCCTATAAATTAAGCTCTAACACAAGGTAATTGATATAAATAGTAAAGGAGTTCCCTGGACTATACCTTATCTTTATAATAGATCCCGCAATGCCAATCAAACCTATCCATGTGGAAAGTCCTCGTCAATACGAATAAAATAAGTCCAAACACGTGGTTGTTGCAGCATACTGTTGAGGAGTTCCCTCGATTCTCTTTGGTCTCCATAATCAAATCAGCTCCAAAACTTCACTGTTTCGCAGTTCCTTAAAAATACAACCGCATGTCTGGTTTTGACTTAATGCGTGCCTACAATATTCGAGAGTTGCCCTCGATTTCTCGAGGTTTCCAGATCCTCATGAGGTCCTGGTCATCCGAATTGAGATCTTCCTTCTTTTTGAAAAGTTTTTTAACAATAAAAACTGTCATTGTGACCTGTACAATCCTCTAAGACTGCTTGTTTTTTTTTATGTTCTTCAAACTATCCTGTACATTCTTCTCCATGGAATTTTAATAAAATATTTATATTGAATGAAACTTCATACTATTCCCCATAATTTAAAACTACTTTCATTCGTGTCCGCCACTTTTTGCAAAGCGGGTCAGATATGCCCAATGACCTTACATAATTAGTTATTTTCAATCAGATTTCTGAATGATGACTATAAAATGTTGTAAATAAATAACTTTAATAAAAGAACTTTTACAAGGTACCTACTGGCCTACTACTTTAGATATATTATAAAATAAAAAGTATTAACTATTTTGACTGTCACGAAATTACCATAACTATGATTGTTCTAAACTGAACGGTTTGCGGGAGAGTCACTTTTTATCTATTCAGGATTTGTACGGAACCCTCGGTGCGCGAGCCCGACTCGCACTTGGCCGGTTTTTTGTACAAGCTCTGATACTGCGGTAAAACTATTTATAATATTGTTTGTCCCCAATAGTAAAAAAATCATATGTATGTTAACTTGTAAAGAATGGCCCTATTTTTATTTTTCTGTGTGTAAATTATATCCATATAATAATGCCAGGCCTCTGTCACTCGACGTACTTGCGCGCGATAAATGCCTACCGCTCGCTGGGTTACCGGTAGCCCCACGCGGCTCTGGGCTTTCAACAGTCACACGCGCCGCGCGCGCTCCAATATTATTATTTTTATTTCGTGGCTGTTGGTTTTCGTTAGGTTTTTTAAGCTACCTCACAAACTGATGGATTATTTTGAGTTGTATTGGTTTATATGCGACTATTGTAAGATTTAGAAACATTTTATATGTTAACTTATCTAGTAATCTTATTTTTTTAAATAAATTAATACTTATCTACTTTATGATTTTAACAACAGAGATCATTAGGTACTTATTTTACTTTAGATACCTACTTAGTTATATGAACTGTATTGTGAGTTTTGTAGCTCAAAACACATCTCGAGTGTAAGTAGGTATAGTTCTGGTCCAACTTAATGACGACTCGGAACATTACGCGTGTCGCTACGCAGAAACCAATTTTAGGTATGTATCAACACTCGACGGAGTTGTACCATATGGGGTATGGCACTTGTGCTCGAAAAATAATTGGAAACCGGCTTTGATTTTGACGAAAGCTTTACTTAAGTACTTACCTATGCTTACGTATTAGGTAATATTTAGTAATATGTACCCATACTCCATTTTAGTAGGCAATACAATAGTTAATTAAAGAAAAATATTCTTGATATTACTTTTTATTTAAAAACTCAGTTTTAAAAAAGGCTATCTTAAAATAAGCGTAACTTTGTTTTCCTACTTAAATATTAATAAATTGTAAGAAGCAACCCTAAGCACGGCCACGGCACGGTTGCGGTCACTGAACTGTGCGCTATCGCATTGGAATAACAATCAAGCGCTCGAGCTTTTAAGGTTCCTTTTATAACGCAGCTAGGAATTTGTAGGTAGTTGGGGAACTTGTAGGTGCTTATAACAGTAGGTATGGACTTTTTTGTATGGAGTGATTTATCTGTTACGTAGTAACTATTATATAATCTGTGATAATGCTAGCATATATTATCTCGTAACTGGTACTCGGCTTCTGGCTGTTATTGTTACCAAAATTTTGACATGTTGGATTCTTGTTTGTAATCTACTGTGCGGATCTATACATATAATTAAGATATTTATATATTCATTGGTGCATAGTGATGGATAAAAACCTCTCTGTGTATTATCAGAATTGTCGAGGAATTCGTACAAAATTGAATATCTTGCATATGAACATTCTCATGAATAGCTACGATATGATCATATTAACTGAGACATGGTTAATACCAGAGATAAGCAATAATGAATTTATAGATCAGCGTTATGTGGTCTACAGATGTGACCGCGACCGCGTCAGTACAGACAAGTTAGATGGAGGTGGTGTCCTAATTGCAATTATGAAAACTATTAAATCCATTGAATATGACATATCATCTGTACCCAATAACATAATGTGGAATAAATATATTGAACATGTAATCGTTGCATTACCTTGTCCACAAAACGTTAAATTTCACATGATATGTGTGGCTTACATACCACCCAAAACACCGTCGATAATTTATGAAAAATATTTCGATTTATTACAAGAGATATTATCTACATCCAGTGTCAAGGGTTCTTATGTAGTCGGTGACTATAATTTACCAGAAGTTAGGTGGTATACTGCAACCAGTCTTAATAACACTGACGGTTTTTCTATGTGTTGTGGTACGACAGTCACATGCCAACATTTAAATAACCTAATTGCATATCTTAATGCCTCACAATACAATAAAATATTGAACTTCAAAGGTAACATATTAGATCTTTTTATATCAAATAGACCCTGCAAAATAACTAGCGCTCAATCTTTGTTACCCATAGACAACTTTCACCCTCCATTTGTATCCGACATATCCTTAAATGTTGAAACGCTTTTGCTGAAACGACGCCCTCTCAATAAATACAACTATCACAAAGCTGACTTTGATAAAATAAATAGTGATATTTAAAATACTAATTGGTCTGAACTCCTCGCTCATGGAAATTCTGATGAAGCTTTATCCACATTTTACACTCAAATTGAAAACATCATTAAACAACACACACCTTTAGCAGGCACCCGATCTCTTGGTTACCCAACTTGGTTCTCTAAATTTTTAGTTGGTTTATTAAAAAAAAAACTAAAGGCATGGACCAAGTGGAAAAAATATCAAAATATCTCAGATTATGAAACATTTTCACAGTACAGATTCAGTTTTAAGCATATGTGTAAACAATGTTTCACAAAATATATTAACTCTGTACAAGATAATTTACGTAAAAATGTTAAACACTTTTGGACTTATATATCTAACCGCAAAGATAAGCCAGGTATTCCTGCTAAAATAAACTATAATGGTATCGAATCCGATAACCCGGAAACAATTTGTAAAATGTTTTCTGACTTCTTTTTCTCTGTCTACGAACCAGCCTCGCCCCTATTGAACAGCTGGAAACCTCCCGTCGAGACCGCTTCAAATGACCTAAATATTTTTGACCTACACTTTAGTGAACAAAACATTTTAAAGGCTCTCAAGTCCCTAGATTCCTCAAAAGGTGCAGGTCCAGACAGTATTCCTTCATTATTTCTGAAAAACACTGCTACTGTTATTTGCAAGCCCCTTTTTACTATTTATAACAAGTGCATGGCTGAAGGAAACTTTCCTAGTGTATGGAAACGCGCTA